>CM060970.1:88888758-89086258 GCA_030765045.1 Tenodera sinensis
GTCCTCTAATCTGAAGAAGAATTTGTACAAAAAAGACAAGGATAAAGAGAAATCAGCGCGACAAAGTGGCGTCGGAGTTCAAGCTTTATTATTATCCAACTCATGCAACGCCCCAGAGGTGGATAAACACGCGAATATTTAAGATTTTACATCCATTAAGAATATATACAAAGTGGTACACCTTAGACCTTAGCAGCAGTCCATTTCAAAAGCATACGCTCTTAAGGTCTATTTTCCCATGAAGAGCAGGCTAGATTTGCATGGCTATCAAATGGTTGACAAGCACGGCAATTCCGACCTTGTTGCTTTCAGAGTATGCAGTGCTGCTTATTTCCAAAAATAATAGAAAACAGCTGAACCACTTGGTATATATGGCTTTGTTTTAATTCTATTAAATAATCAAGGCATTCATGAATGCGAAAAATGCATCATTTGCCTTCGCACGCTGTTTTAAATGTGTTACTAAATGTTTACATTTTGCGTAGACTTTAATGTGAAGTATGAATTCAAATCCCCTAACGCTGTTTTCCCCCCATTAATATTTTGAGCATTTTTCTTCCTGTAAAAAGGGAAAAGTTTTTGTATTTAATTAGTGAAATTTGCTACACATGGTCACAGATACGTGACAAAGTAGAATTTTCCTAGGTTTTACTGTCAGATTTGTCTAAATATATATTTAAATTTCCAAATATAAAAATTAAAATTTCTGTGGGGCAAAACAGAAACTCTTGAAGCCTAAACTTAAGAAGATATCGAGAAACCAACAAAAATTCTACAAAGTAGACGTATTTTGAAATTACATTTAAAATATTAGACCACAACTTACATTTTTTGACCCGTAAAACTTTTTAGTCACGTAACAAAAAAAATCTTATATGTTGCATTCACATGACTTTCTCCACTCTTATACTATACATTCTTATAAAAACTCTTATTCCTCTATCTTTTTCGTGTTAGTTGTGATAAACATTTGCAATAAAATGTTCTTATTAGTTATTTCTTTGTACTCGTAGTTTCAAGGGTAATATGTGAATACAGTAGGCTTTGAGTGACAGTCAAACCTTTTAAAGATTTAAAATTCCGTTCTCTTTACACGGCTAACATATAAAAATGAATAACGATGTTCCATTTGACAAAAGTTTGCTTTGCTAAACTCGTCCAAATAAGAAGGAATACGTCCGAAATGTTTTACTCTACAAAATATGTTTGTACGTAAATTGTGTTTTAGCAAGATTCACATTTTTTGTATAGTAAGATTCGGTGTATTTCTTACGGTTTACCAGTTATACAAATGTCATCCAGAATAAACACGACTTCATGGGCTAAAGCCAGAAAATTCAAAATATACATTTCATTTGTAATAAAAATATCTTAACATATGACATTTTAATCAAACTCTTTAGAGCCATTTTCGACAAAATAAAAATGTTCTAAAAATTTCCCATGTAAAGGGTAGTTTAGGGTGGAGGAATTTTCTTCAGAATCTTGGTGTAGTACCCTTAAAAGATGTTAAACTTAAATACTGTCCACAGGTTGAGAAACACACACACATACACAGGCACAGAGAGACCTTTTTATAAAAATGCTTTTTCTTTATTCAGACGGCCTAAAACATATTTCCTCTATCTACTACACGAAGTATAGAAAGCAAAAAGGTAGCATTATTATTTAAGAATTTTAAATTTTCAGTCATTTACATATTCTTTACTAGTTAGATCAAATTGGACGATGATTGACATGGGTGAAATGATACTCGTAAGAGCCCGGGGTCCACAGAGCCTAGAGTTACCCGACATTCATCACGCTAGCAATTGTTCACCCTGTATAATAATCGCCGGCGTGCAGTTAAAGAAATAAGCAGCAGTAGTAACACAAATTGCGTGCACTCTGGCAGCCTCATCATGTGCAATATTTCACAGCCTCCTCCATTTACTGAGATTACGACACACACACAACTGATAGCCGGTCTAAATGGCTGCCAGCGCTCGTGACAGCACACTTTATATCGGTATGTTGAAGGAGCTGTAAGAGCTTAAATATGCTATTTACTGCTTCCAGACTAATCACTACGCCTCTTAGCTTCTATTTCAAACATACTCTCCGAATCTTATATAGCTGTCCACATCTTCACAATGAAAACTTTCTAACCTTTTCCATATCTTCCTGATTATATAATATAAGTGCAAAAGTTAAGGAACACGAAAGCTCGCGCAAAGCCAAACGTAGTAGACGTGTACACTCTGCCCCGTTAATGCCGTCAAAACGCAAGCAGTATACGTTACAGCGTTCCGTAGATGGTTGTCTGTTTGCCTGTTACTTGATTTGTGCTGTATGTCTACCAGATGAAGGCGAGCTTAGAGAACGTGGTACGTTTATGTACGCCAGTGATTCACATACCACTGCTGCCAACTAGTGTTAGCCAAAAGTCACCAAATCTTAAATTAAAAGTCGTTACAAAGTAGCTAAATGAAAATAAATATTATGATTAAGTAAAAGGTATTTATATTATATTTAATTCTTTTAAAAGAAAAAGTATCTCATCTTCCAACTGCACTTCAAGTTCTGAACAGCAAATGACGGTGAAGGTTGCAATGGATATTCACAAGTACTCTTATGATTGAGCGCATTAGGAGAGCAGAATGTTTCAAAGTTCCACTTCGTGTTGCAGTGTGGTCTTCACAAGTAGATATTTCCAACATGCAACTGAGTTTATTGATAGTCCCTGTTACAAATGTTATCGTCTCTTGGACATACAAATAGGCTGTCTTGCATCAACATTCGCAATGCAAATGTGTGTGTGTGTGTGTGTGTGTGTGTGTGTGTGTGCGCGCGCGCGCGCCTGTGTGTGTGTGTGTGTCAGTCTGTGAGCAGCATAACTTAAAAACGAAAAGTCGGTTAAAAACCTAAGTTGTTATTTAAGTTTAACGTCTTTCACGGATGCGACACGAATATTTTGAAGAAAATTCCTACACCCTAATTTGATTGTCTCTAAAATGGCTCTAACGCTTTTGATTAAAATGCCATATGTTTCAGATATTCTTATCTTAGCCGTGCAAAGAGAACGCAATTTTAAAGCTTTAAAATATTTCACTATCACTGAAAGCCTACTGTATTCCCATATTTCCCTTGTACCTACAAGCAAAAAAGCAATAAGATAATGTCTGCAAATGTTTATCTTAACTAACACGAAGAAGATACAGGAGTTTGTAAGAATGGTAGGTACAAGAGCAGAGAAAGTCATGTGAGTGCAACACATCAGATTTACAATTTTTGTACAGTAAGATTTGCTCTATCTCTTATGATTTACCAGTTATGGAAAAGTCATCCAGAGTAAACAGGACTTCAGAGGCTATAGACACAAAATTCAAAATATAGACTTCATTTGCCATAAAAATATCTCAAACATATGGCAATTTAATCAAAATCGTTAGCCATTATTGACAAAATCAAACTTTTTCATTTAAAGGGTAGTTTAGGGTGGAGCAATTTTCCTCAAAATCTTCGTGTCGCATCTTTAGAAATTTTATTAAAAAAAAAAAAAAAAACACACACCTAATGCTAATATGCATTGGAATTAGTGAGAAATAGAGAAATACTTAAAGTTTCCAATCTCTTAATCCTCTATCTGCAAAACATATGGTTTGTAATTGTTTGGCTTTCCTACCTAAACATAATAAAGGGGCTTTTGCTCCGTTTTGGGCTCCCTATGGCTTAGAGCTCTATTTTCCTAAAACCCTTCACATTTGTAATAAAGGAACTAAATTTACACCAATGTCAATATTCCTCGAAAATGGATGGAAATTACGGTAGATATAATTTTTGTTTTCCTGAAAAAGCTCTCGTCTGATTTTGCAAAGTTTGAAAATGGAACATGGCTTAAAGTTGTCGGGGGAATTAAGCTACTCATTGGTGAACGAATTATCAAATATGGCCGCGTGGTTCCAGAGATAAGCTTCATATGTTGGTCCATGTTTGCAAGTTTAGAATGTTTCCATGGTAACCGATTCAGTAACAGACCTGGTTTAGTCGAACCGAAATTATATTATAAAATATAACTTTAAAACAAAATAACAGATTGTGGAAACTATACTGAGGCAATATTTAAGGTTACACATTCTTACTGTCGAAGACTTCTGTAGTGTTTGAAGTTGTCGCAAAAGAGACGATATTTAAACATCATAGTGGACACTGTTTGACCTCAAAATTAATATTGGGATGTGAGGTTAGTGTCTGCATACTGAACAAGATGGCTTCGCAGTAACGTGGTCCGGGGTTCGAGTTCCGTTCACCACCCAATCTTAGCTTAAGTTTTTCCGGTTTCCCCTGAACAGTAGACGAACTTTGGAATAGTTTCTTCTTTATCACGACTTCCTCTTTTTAATTTAATTCCATTGCCTTCTCATATATTATGTGTGCTTCTAGGTTTGGCAGTGTGAGGTGCTGTCAAGTAGCACTGGATTCCTGTGGAAACTAGAGTGCTGCCTGGTTGAACGGGTCGTTTATCATCCTCTCTGGGCAGCTACAATAGCAGGACGTGCCTTCGAGTCAGGAAGTGTTAGAATAAGTAGTATTACTGAAAATTTGAAATTCCGAACTAATAATGCTAGTTTTATAAAGTGTATACCATAACTGTAATGAAATACAACCATGTTACAGCCTAAATTTCATACTTTTTACAATTATGATAAAACTTGTTTTGTTACTTTAATAAAAAGGTACCTCGTGGTAAAAACAAACCTACATTTTGGTCTAATATTTTAACCCTCGGTGGAAACATACATCTACTATTTAAAATTTCCTAGATTTCTCTGTGTTTCCTTCAGTTTAGGCTACAAAAATTTTTAAAACCGAAGTAGCCAAAACCGATGCTCCAAACGAAGCGGCCTTAGGGAGGGTTCTCTTCTTGTTCCCCGGTTTCCCCCGCCACTCATTCCACCATCCCCTTCCTCACTCTCATACCTGGTGTTTGGCTGACCACCCGCTCCAGGTCTTCACTCTGGTCTACAGGTTCCTGTGCTTCTTGACAGACGTCTGACCCAAAGCACTGGCTTGTAACTCCTAAGGGGCATAAGTCCTACATAAGGGGAGGTTAATCAATTAAAGACAAAAATGACTGTCTACCTCTTATGCTTTACCAGTTATGCAAATGTCATTTAGAATGAAGAGGACTTCAGAGAATAATCCCAGAAAATTAAGATAATCGAGTACCTATATTTCATTCTTCGTGAAAATATTTCAAACATTTGGTATTTTAATCAAATTCGTTACTGCCGCTTTCGAATTTTTCGAAAAAAAAATCCTTGTGAATTTGTTGGTTGGGAGGGGAGGATTTTCTTAAATATATTTGTGTCGCGCGCGCACACACACACACACACACACACACACACACACACACACACACACACACACACACACACACACACACACACACACACACACACACATGTAGATGATTTTTCTTAAAAATGCTTTTTTGGGATCAGAATTTTTAGATAGAACACAGAATTCAGCCCACTTACTATACGAAGTAATAATACCTAGAACGTCTCCCCTAAACAGAGGGTAGCAGCCGCAGTCAAGACCACAGAGAAGGGAGTGACGGAGTTCAGCGCACCGACTACCCAATCATAAGGCGAGGCAACCTACATTTCCATCAGTATATCAACTGAATTTGCATCACGAGGCTGAGTGCACCCCGTATCAGACTTCCAACTGGGAAAAATCCCCACGCCCGTTCGAACCCGGCTCTCTCGCACCAGAGACGGGCGCGCTACCACTGCGTTGGGGAACTATAAATAGTAGAGAAAGTAAAAATAAACTCTACATAAAGGATTTAATGCTATAAAAACCTCAAGGTTGCGGAAGAAGTTTCAACACTTGGTAAGTTCTATTATTGTAGGTTTGTTACGACATTGTGGAAGTGATGTAAATGACAAACTGGATCAAGGTGGAAGATCGCGTATTTTGAACTTATCGTGGCATTCCTTACCGGATCAAGGATACGAGAAAATAAATACAAGTGAGCGGAAGCTTTTATCAGCGTAAAGCACACAGGATGTTGCTACACGGGGAATTGCCAATAGTTCTGATTTATCTTTAAAATGCTTCTTCATCTGGAAACCTGTCTTCCAGAGTTCAGTTATATATAAGATTTTAATAGACGTACCCAGCTTGGACAGACATACTTAAAAGGCCATGAATTTGAGATGGCCGTTTATTTCTGGTGCAGTTCCCGATGACGGCCATGAGTTTGAGATGGTCATTTATTTATTAATTATTCATTTCCTGTCGATGGCCACGGAGTGGAATGTGGCCGAAAGTTCGAACAATTTTATAAATATTACACGGCTGGCAACCCAAAACGTTCTGCTTCTTTTATGTACCTGAACACGTGAACTGGAAGTTCTGATAACTTTCTTACTGGGGTTGTAACCAACGGATTTCTAAGTGGGTGTATCTTATCCCATGTTCATGAATCTAAACAGAAAGACTAAATGGCGGAAATACCTAAAAATTATATTTTATTTCTTGTGCAGTCTTATAAACTCGAATTTATATTTAATGTTACGCATTTTATCACTATACAAGCAATATCGGTAGTTAAACATTTTATTCAAAGTAATTATCAATACTCGACTGCACATAAGAACGAAGGGAGGGCCGTTTTTTTTTTTTTTTTTTTTTTTTTTTTTTTTTTTTTTTTTTGTATAATTTCAATTTTTTACTTTCTCTACTAGTAAGTAGAAGTATTGTATTCCGCCCAAAAATACGATGTCGAGATTTCACTGGAAATATATGTTTTGGGGCCCCCTGAATCCAAAGGAAAGCTTTTTCAGAAAAAAGGTCCGTGTGTGTGTGTGTGTGTGTGTGTGTGTGTGTGTGTGTGTGTGTGTGTGTGTGTGTGTGTGTGTGTGTGCGTGTGCGTGTGTGTGTCACTCTGTGGACAGCAACTTAAAAACGAAAATTCGATTAATAACCAAAATTGGTATTTAAGCTTAATATCTTTCAAGGATTCTAACAATTTAGATTAAAATGCCATATATTTAAGACATTTTAATGACAAATGAAATGTATATTTTGAATTTTCGGCTAAGTCCATATAGCACTGTTTTTTTCTGGATGACTTTTGCATAACCGTAACAGATAGACCAAATGTTACTGTACAAAAAATACAGATCTTACTAAAACACACAATTTATGTCCAAATAAATTTTTCTGTAGAACCATTCCGGAGATATTCCTTGTTATTTGTGTCAGTTTGGAAAGCAAAACTTTCGTTAAATGGAATATCATTGTTAATTTTTTATATGTTACGTGTGCAAGGAGAACGGGTAATCAAAGCTTTAAAAGATTTGACTGTCGCTCAAAGCCTACTGTATTCTAATATTCCCCTTGTACCTACAAGGAAATAAGCAATAAGATAATTTGTGCAAACGTTATCTCAACTAGGACTAAGAAGATAGAGGAATAAATGTCTGTAAGCATGCTTAGTACAAGAGTAGATGTCATACGAGTGCAACACATTAGATTTTTACAAAAAGGTCCGTGTGTGTGTGTGACTGTCCGTATGTCTGTATGTTAGACTGTGGATAGCATAACTCAAAAACGAAAAAGTCGGTTAAAAACCAAAGTTGGTATTTTAAGCTTAATGTCCTTTTCTAAAAAATGCCTTTTTTATGCAAAGTACCTTAAAACATTTCCGGTGAAATCTCGACATCGAATTTTTAGGTGGAATACAATACTTCCTATACTTTACTATACGCAGTAGAGAAATTAAAAATGATAGAAATCTATGTTAAGAAACCTTACAGTTCAGCGAGTAATAACAAGCAATTGTTTCTTGGGTCAAAGCCCCCGATATGACCAAGGAAGTTAAAGCTGGCTGTACAAACGATACAATATAAAAGAGAAATAAATATTATTATTTTCAACTGTGCCAATCAATGGCATAACCTTTGTAATTTATAGAATAGCTTTTGTGTTATGAGAGGCTTCTATCAATGTTTACTTTTTACCATCAGGGGAGAACAAGAATACCCTTATCACACTGGTACTGTTGTCTCACTGTATACCAATAACTGGCACTTGAACTGCAGGCGTTTACGACCCTGGGCCCTTATCATTTTGGTCTAGGTTCCGCGACCCCGAAGTGACCATCTTCCTTCCTGTAATCAACGTCTGCATTAACAAAGAACAAACGCCCAAGATAGAGTAGCAAATAATTTATTTGATGACTTTTCCCCCGGAAGCTAGGACGCTGCGCGTATCTAATAACAATAACGGGAAATCGAGGTGGCATATCGGGGATGAGATATGGCAGCGATTCTGGAGATGGCCTTCATCAAACAGTAACGTTAAGAGTCGCCCTCAGGAAATTATTAACTGGATGTGGTCGTATCCGCTCAATGAGCAAAACATGAAGCTGGCAGAGGTAGGTAATAAAAGTAACGTAGTTGGGAGAAAGTATTGTAAATAAGCCTGCCTCACCCGATATTGCAACGTTACCTTTTGAAATTCCAGTGACAAATTCATTAATTTTATTTACCTCCCTCTCCATTCTGAACGAGTGAATGAGTGGTGAGTGAGTGAGTGGGTGGGTGAGTGAGTGAGTGAAGTTTAAGGACCCGTCGACAGCAAAGACATTTGAGCCCGAAGTCAAATTTTAAAACCTAAAACACCCACAAACCTAAAGGTACGCTTAAAGAGAGAAATCTACAACATAACATTAAAATAATAAACACTTAACACACCAAAAGGCAAGAGATGGGAAGAAAAACTAGAAATCTTATAAGGCTAAAACAAGATTAAAATAGCAAGCAGTACCTTATCGTGATATTACAAAGTACTTCTCCAGACTAATAAAAACAAGATGGAAACAGGCCTGGAATCAATCGCCTCCAGAAAAAGTACACATGGTAAGGAAAGGAGACACCAATTCTTCCCCTGTCTATTCTCTTAGCAGGAAAGAGCAGGTGATTATCTCACGTCTCCGCATTGGTCATACAAGGTTAACCCACTCATACCTCCTCAGCAAAGGCCAGCCACCACAATGTGAAGTCTGCAACACCCGCCTCACAGAATGCAACCAATACGCTTCATCACATCACTGGAGACTTGGCCACCATTCTGAACACGCCATCCAACTTCAGAAGGGTATTATCATTTCTCAAAAGTACAGACTTACATACGAAAATATAATATGAAGGATATTTTTATTGTACTGATTTGTTGATTAGTATTTTCATGATTTTGGTTGAATACTTAATTGTAACAAGTTTATTGTATACCGTTTTATTATATAAAATAGTCGCGATGACTTAATTGTTAAAGCGACTCTAAATAAATTAAAAAAAAAGATTAAAATATCATAGTTAAAATACCAAAAGGGTAAAAAATGAGAGGGCTAAAGACTATAAAATAAATACTACCCTCATGAAACTACCAGTGGGCGTAAGTAATCTGACTCGAGGTTGTGTTACTCCAAAAAATCGCAAACGACTGCAACTAGCAGTCTGTTTAAATAACAACAACCTACAGTTAGATTTGGTCCGACTGATTATTTAGACAAATAATACCTACAAGACCAGAAGCATGGCAACCAGCTCTTAAAGCATTTCACTATGGCTTAAATTGTACTGTATTCCCATATTCCCCTTGCACCTACAAGAAAATTAGCAATAAGATACTTTCTGAAAATCCTTACATCGATTAAAATAAATCAGATAGAGAAATAAACATTCGCAAGAATAGTGTGTATAAGAGTGATTATAGCTCTACATATATTCGTAAATCAAACGCAACGTACATGTGGAAAGAGGTAAACCCAAACTCCTCTCTTTCGCTGATATAAAGTGTCACAATTTTCCTAGTCATGTCTAGATTTATCGTTGCAGTTTGCACAACATTTGAAGAACGACTTCTCAATGCCTCTGTTCAGCGTTTGGTTATGAAGGCTTAGATAAGAAGTTGACTTTCAGTTGTTTTCAGCCTAAGTATTGGAGGTTTTAAAGAGTTTCGTTTCCTTTAGCTGTGTATTGTGTATGATCTGTCCACAATTTTCTTTGCGACTCACAATCCCTTCAGTTGTGGCATACGCCTAAGGAGATGTGCTTATGTTTGGGAAACCCCAATTCAATTACACAGCCGCAGCTAATTCCTGGACAACAATGATACGGCACGAGGTTTGGTTGCGCCCTTAAATTATGCATTTCTTTTTTCTGGAGGATCACGCGTCTTACGGTTGATTATAGTGTTAGGTCATGGCGTGTGGCACGTGGCTCGTCCCCTTGGGCAACAAACTCGCTTGACAGTCGTCCTGCCATTGGATCCGCCTGTCTTTCAACGCCATCGACACTTTTCCGATTATACGTTCGAGCTTTGTACAAGCGTGGCCAAATAATCACAACTTCTTTATCTGTAGCTAAATCATTTCTTAACCGTACCTCACATGAGACTCTTATAATATTGATGTTGTAGACTGAGCTGCGGTGTCTTATAGTAAAAAAGCATAAAAAATCGCCAATGTCTCCGCCTGCTTTCCATCGGGTTCCTTTTAGCCAGAAAAGACGTATAATGTAGTAAGTTGTAACGTTTGATTTAGGTGTGTCTTCCACTCAATGATTAGTTTCCTGGGAAGGATAATTAACTTTGCCCAGAACCGAAGTTACAAGCAACTGTGCCCAAAACTACAACCAAGATTGCATGTAGCGAAGAGAAAATCGAGCGTACGGTATTGTAGAAGTATTGTATTCACCAAAAATGCGATGTCAACGTTTCACCGCAAATATATGTGTTGAAGCAACCCGATTTAAAAAAAAAAAAAAAAATTCAGAAACAGTCGTGTGTCTACGTATGTCTACGTCTGTCTGTGAACAGCATAACCCAAAAACGAAAAACCAAACTTACTATTTAAGCTCAATATTCCCCTTACACCTGCAAGGAAATAAGCAATAAGATAATGTATAGAAATGTTTAAACACGAATAGTTTATAAGAATGGTTAGTACAAGAGTAGAGAAAGTCATGTGAGGGCAACACATCAAACTATTTTTACTGTCTCTAGTGGTAACTTTCTTAAGATTTCACCGGAAATATGTTTTCAGTCCACTTGAATTAAAAAAAAAAAAAAAAAAACATTTTTAGAAAAAGGTCCGTGTGTGTGTGTGTGTGTGTGTGTGTGTGTATGTGTGTGTGTGCGTGTGTGTGTGTGTGTGTGTGTGTGTGTGTGTGTGTGTGTGTGTGTGTGTGTCAGTCTGTGTCTCTCCGTCAGTCTGTGCACAGCACAACGCAAAAACGAAAAGCCGATTAAAAACCAAAATAGCTATTTAAGTTTAGTGTTTTTCAAGGATGCGACACTAAGATTTTGAAAAAAAACAGCCCCACCCTAAACTACATTACGTGGAAATTTTTTTCAAAACTTTGATTTTTTTTTTTTAACAATGTCTCTAACGATTTTGATTAAAATGTCATATGTTTAAGATATTTGTATGACAAATGAAATTTATATTTTGAATTTTCTGGCTATAGCTTGTGTAGTCCAGTTTACTCTGGATGACTTTTGAATAACTCGTAAACAGTAAGAAATAGACGAAATCTTACTATACAAAAAATGTAGGTCTTGCTAAAACACATAAAATTTTTGTCTGAATAACTTTTTTGTAAGAGTGAACCATTTCGGGGATATTCCTTGTTATGTGTGTGAGTTACGGAAAACAAAGCTTTCGTAAAATGCAACATCGTTGTTCATTTTTTTATATCTTAAGTGTGGAAAGAGAACGGGATCTCAAAGCTTTAAAATATGTGACTATCACGCAAAGCCTACGGCATTCTAATATTCCTCTTACACCTACAATGAAATAAACAATAAGATAATTTGTACAAATGTTTATCTCATCTAACACAAAGAAAAAAGAGCAATAAGAACTTGTAAGAATGGTTAGTACAATAGTAGAGAAAGTCATGTGAGTGCAACACCAGATTTTTTTACATACTGAGAGATTTTTCTAGTAAGATAAACCTTACAGCCCAGAATTTCTTCCAGGCTTGTATAATTCTTCTTTCGATTTCGTTGAGTGTGGTTGGAAAACGATACATCTTGGTAATAAACGTATTCATTGATGTAGTCAGTTTAGTGGTTTCTAATCTTGATTGGCTGCTTTGCTGTTAGTCATTATCTTTGTTTTGAAACATTTTTTGAGGTCGTTGCTGAATTTACAGAGCTCGCTTAGCATTTCCTCTGCCTCCTCGTGCGAAGGGCAATATGGTTTGCAAAGCGAAGGTTGTAACATTCCCTTCCAGAGGAGTTAGGTGTGCGATATTGTCGGACAACAAAGCGCATGACTGAAATGTCACCGTGTACTTAGAGCCGTCAGCTCAACGACCACTCACGGGTAACCACTAAAGCCAAATTTGCGGTTGCGTATCACACACGCATTGAAATCCGATCTAGTCCTTGGTAATCCTGCTGACAGAAGCGAGCGGCATTATTACTTCCACATAATATTCAGCAGCAAATAAACCGGTGTGTTATTTACTTTTCATCTGTGGGACGTGCGGCGCTTTGCAGTGACGCCGCCAGCCGCCAGCCGCCAGCCGTCGTGTTTGATGAGCCACCCTCATCGGGTAAATCCTCAAACAATACCACGTCTCTGACAGCTTTCCAACCCCCAGTATCAAACATAACATCAAAGTGTGGTGGCTGGATCTCCATGCGGTACTTCTTTCCTTACTCGGGTACCTATCTCTTTTGTATCCAAAGCGAGAATACGAAACACAGCTCCGTTTCTTAAGACTTCCCTCGGTATCAAGAAATGAGGGGAAACGCAAGAAATTAAAACGAGAAGAGAAATATACTTTGAGGTTTGTTTGTTCCATCACTCCTCTTTTTACGGTGTTAATACCGAGTGGGATGGCTCAGGTGGTAACGTCTTCGATCCCCGTGGCCCACCTTCCGTTTTTTCAGAGGTTTCCCGGGTCGCCAGGCGAATCCTAGGAAAGATTTCCATGTCTTCCGAATTTCCCCTTCCTCCATTTCGTTACATTAACCACTATATTTCACTCTTCATCCTGTTAGATTTCTTTCAGGGTTTGAAGCGTCAGCGAGTGTCGCGGCAGCAGCACGGCAGGGGAAACAAATGCACTCTGGAAATCTTGTCTCCCAGATTGGGAGACGAACCTACTGGTTTCCGGCCCCCCATAGGATAGTACAAGCCTGAGGGGGCAGGGGTTACCGAGTCCCGCGCCTCCCCCCCCCCCTTGGGAGTTCCAACCCCAAGGAGTGGGAAGGGAACCAACCTCCATCAGGGTGCGTATAACTGGGAAAATGTAGGGATTCTGCCATCTGCTCTGTCGTGGCAACTTTTCGACCGCCCTTCGGATCCATTAGCCTCATCCATTCCCCCAGAGGGTGCGCAGTGAGGGGCATAGGTACAAAAGATTGCCTTTCGGTCGAGGTGCTAAGCCCTCCTCCCCAAATTCATAGAGTCATACAGTGTTAGTGCATAATTATCTGCGGTGTAAGAATAGCATACATTGGGAGGTCTGTGGTTCAAATTCCGTGGGCCCAACAAACTGATTGGGTTGTTTTTATGGTTTCCTTCAATCGCTAAGATAAATATACGAGAGGGTATTTCATGTTGTGACGCCGGGCGCGGCGTAGAGAAAGTCATGTGAGTGCAACATATTAGATTTTTTTTAACCCGTTGCATGGAAGACCACCAATTAAAAAAAAAAAAAAAAAAAAAAAAAAAAAAAAAAAAAAAAAAAAAAACTCATGTGTTGCACTCACATGACTTTCTCTGCCCTTATACTAACCATTCTTAAAAACTTTTATTCCTTCATGTTAGTCGAGATAAACATTTGTAGAAATTATTTTACTGGCAAATTTCTTGTAGGTGCAAATGAAATACAATAGGCTTTGAACAATAGTCAAATCTTTTAAAATTGGTCACCAAAGAAAGACTTGAAATTACGTTCCTTTACAAGGTCAAGAGATAGGAAACCGAAAAACGACCTTCCATTTCAGAAAAGTGCAAGTACTGCAAAACTCACACAAATAACAAGGAATATCTTGGGAATGGGTATTAAAAATAACTTAAACATGACACTTTTGAGAAAATCTAAAATTTCGAAAAATTTCCAATGTAAAGGTAGTTTAGTGTGGAGGAATTTTCTTCAAATTCGTTGTGTTGCGTTCTTGAAAGACATTAAACTTAAATACCAACTTTGGTTTTTAATCCACTTTTCGTTTACGAGTTATTGCTTACACATACGCGCGCGCGTGCACACACACACACGCACACACACACACAGACACACACACACACAAGGACCCTTCTGTAAAAATGCTTTTTTTGGATTCATGAGGCCTCAAAACATATATTTCCGGTAAAATCTCGACTTAGAATTTTTGTGTTCAATACAATACTTCCTCTACTTACTATATGTGGTAGAGAAAGTAAAAATAAACCGTTTAAAATTTTTAAAGCCAATCGTTGTTTGATTTTCTAAAAATGTTGAGTGTTGCCCTTATATACAAGGGTGTTGAGAAAATAAAATGGTAAATTTAATTAAATATTTGGGTTATTTACCTTGTGTTTCTTATTTTATCCCTTCAGACTCAGTTTACCAATGCAAGAAGGTTTGCAAAAAGCGCTAGCAGTGAGAGTAATAATAAACAAGATGGCAGTTGTTCGTGCTGAAGCGGTTCATCTGTGTTACATCTGTCATTTCTCTCGTTAACTCCGCAAATGGGGCACGGCTGGAACACAAAAAATACAGAATACCACTCACACATTTATATCGCTCCTATCTCAACAGTTTACTGCCCGATATTATAAAGGAAACTAAACAGATCTAAACACTGACAAGCACCACATCTAACGTAAACAGATTCACACATGTTTACAAGGCAGGAATGTAACTCACTTCGTAAATATTGTACTACAAGAAAAAGGAAGAAAAAACACGCTCCTCCAGACCACGAGCCGCTTATTTAAATCATTAACGCTGCTTTTTTTAGCTTGCGTTCAAACACAAAGATGTGCATTTTTCAGTTTAAAGAAAATAAATCGGTCTGTCATCGCTGCCTCCTGGATTAAAAGACTATCGACTGGTATTTTGCTGCCTGCTACAAATTGGGGTACTCGAATGTTAGCATTCCTTCTAAAAATCATAGATTACAATTTTCCTGGCGTTTTATCACTCAAAGGAATATTAAAATACGCCTGACTGAGATCCAAGACAGCACAGAACTGTTATAAATTTAACCCAAGCTTTCTTCCTTCACGCAGAGGAATTCCATCATTTCCTTTTTATTTTCTTTACTACGTAGGTATAGTATGAAGTATTCGACCAAAATTTCCATGTCGAGGTTTCACCAGAAACGTATGTTTTGAGACTAGCTGATTCCAAAAGGAAACCCTGTTTAGAAAAAGTTATCCATTTCTGTGCGTGCG
Source organism: Tenodera sinensis (assembly GCA_030765045.1). NCBI lineage: Eukaryota > Metazoa > Arthropoda > Insecta > Mantodea > Mantidae > Tenodera > Tenodera sinensis. Next base: position 88,904,213 of record CM060970.1, read on the forward strand.
CGCGCATGTGTCCGTGATTAGGATAAATCTACACCGAAAATGCAGTTTGGGATTTAATTCAGCATCTTCCCCTCAAATTACACTTTGCGTGCAACAATTTTCGAGACTAGATTTTATCAAAAATGGCTGTAACGACTCTGACTAAAAAACCATACATTTAAGATATTTTCATGAAATGAAAATCTTGAATTTTCTAGGAATGTCTCAGAAGTCCTTTTCATCATTAATTAATTTTGCATAACTGATAAACCGTAATACAAAAAATCTTATGTGTTCCACTCACATTACTTTCTCTACTCTTGTACTACTTTTACAAACTCTTATTCCTCTATCCTTTTTAGTGTTAGTCGAGATAAACATTTGCAAAAATTATCTTACTACATATTTCCTAGTAGGAGAATGTTAGAATACAGTAGGCTTTGAGCGATAGTCAAATCTTTTAAAGCTTTGAGATTCCGTTCTCTTTGCACGCTTAACATATAAAAAATGAACAACGATGATCCATTTCGAGAAAGTTTTGAGTTCTTCGAAACTGACACCTATCAGTTGTTGAGATGTCTCTAACAATTATTACAAGTCAAGAAGGAAATAATCTATTTAAGAAAAGGAACAGATTTTACTAATGTTTTTGCTGTGTCTTCTACCAAAAGTTAAAATATTTCATCACCCCACTGAAGTCAAGAGATCCTTTATCGTAGGTCATAAATAAGTCTAGGAAATTACCCCGATCATTGACTTGCAGCCACACTTGGTTCTTGCGTCATACTCATGTTATCATATCCGAAATGCAAACAATGCTGCTCTCGAAGAATATTGCTACTTATGATGGGTTAGGTACATAGCCATTCAAGTCCATCACACTCCAACAATATGATGCAATTTGTCTCTCGAGTTAACTTTACTTCAGCAATTACAATTTTTGCTTCACATGTACCTTACTTTTTATTTTATTGCCTTCATTTTTTACTTTCTCTACTGGTAAGTAAAGTATTGCATTCCACCCAAAAATTCGATGTCGAGATTTCACCGGAAATATATGATTTGAGACCCCCTGAATCCAAAAAAAGCATTTTTAGAAAAAGGTCCGTGTGTGTATGTGTGTGATTTTGTGCGTTTGTCTGTGCACAGCATAACTCAAAAACGAAAAGTCTGTTAAAAACCAAAGTTGATATTTAAATTTAATATCTTTCAAGGATGCAACTCGAAGATTTTGAAGAAAATAGCCCCACCCTAAACTACGCTTCACATGGAACATTTTTCGAAAATTTTGATTTTCTTGAAAATGGCTCTAACCATTTTGATTAAAATGTCGTATGTTTAAGATATTTATATGGCAAATGAAATGCATATTTTGAATTTTCTGGCTATTGCCTATGTAGTCCTGTTTACTCTCGATGACTTTTGAATAACTTGCAAACCGTAAGAGATACACAAATTCTTAATATACAAAAATGTAGATCTCACTAAAATCACCTTGAATGATAATGAAATGCCTGAAAGCTTTGAAATTACGTTCAATGTGCACGGCCAAGAGATAAACAAAAAGAACGAACCATCCTTACAAACACCAGTCCCTCTATTTTCATCTTAATCGAGATAAACATTTACAGAAATTATAGTATTGTTAATTTTCTTGTATGTGTAAGGGGAATATGGGAACACAGTTGGCTTTGAGCGATAATAAAGTGTTTTAAAGGTGATCACGGTGTGATAGCTTTAAACTTTTGTTCCCTTTGGATGGCAAGAGATATAAATTAAATAATGACCTCCCATATGACGTATATAAACACGTAATAAAACTATATATTATATAAAAATATATACAGAAAAATTTTAAAAATGACAAATTCAGTCTTACACTGAGATCTACATTTTTTCTTCAGCCCTTACGTTTTATCAGTTACCCAAAAGTCACCCGGAATAAAGAGAACTGCTCAGGACATTCCCAGAAAATGCAAGACATACATTCATTTTTTATGGAAATATGTGAAGCATATGTTATTTTAATCAAAATCGTTAGAGCTATTTTTGAATAAAATCAAAATTTTCGAAAAATGTTCCATGTAAAGGTTCGTTTAGGGGGAGGGCATTTTTTTGAAAACTTTCGTATCGCATTCTGAACTTAAATATCACACACACATTCACACGCCGGCACGCACACACGCACACGCACACACACGCACGCACACACAATTACACACACGCACGCACACATACACATAGGCACGCACACACGCACACACACGCACGCACACGCACTCACACACATAGGTACACACACGCACGCACACACGCACGCGCACACACACGCAAACACGCACGCACACACACGCACGCACACACACACGTACGCGCGCACACATATACATACACACACGCACGCACACACACGCATAGCCGCACACACACACGCATACCCGCACGCACACACGCGCGCGCACACACATACACGCGCGCGTACACACCTGCACACACGCACAAACGTACACACACACCGGCCTGTTTCTAAAAATACTTTTTCTGTACTGACGAAGTCGCAAAACCTATATTTCCGGTGAAATCTCGATATTGAATTTTTGGGTGGAAGGCAATACTTCCCTGCTTACTATACGTAATAGAGAAAGTAAAAATGTGATGTGAATTTGGCTAAGAGCCAAAGGTTCAAAGATTATGATAGATTTTTTGAGAGTATAAATCAATCTCTTCTATGGCAGACATTACACACAAGAACCTTATTAATTCTATATTACGTCTACACATACATAGATACAAAAATAGTTATTATTAAAAACTTTTTAAAATATAAGCACATTTTAACAAATTAGGTTGTTCAACTATGACATTGTTTATTGCCCCTTTTTTTAATGTATATGTATATTGAAACCCTAGTAGAAACTGGCAAATATAAAATGAAACTTAGAATTAACGCTAATTAAAATGAACCTTTAATAATAAAGTCCCGGGTTTTAGGTTATAAAAAGTGGCACGTGTATTTCTTTATGTTTGTTGTTGTTTGTAATGTTTAACGCCCGCTTTTACTACTACGGCACCGCAGGCGGTGACACTGATGATACATGGAATGAATATGGAGCACCGGTGGAATGAGATGACGGGGGAAACCGGAGCAACCGGAGAAAACCCGCCCTGACGCCGCTTCGTCCACCACGAATATCACATGCGGGTCCCTGGGATCGAACCCGGGCCGCCTAGGTGGTAGGTGAGCGCGCTAACCGCTCGGCCATGGCGCCGCCATTGTATTTCTTTATGCCAGGACCCCTTCTGAGCTGGAAGGTGGGCAAGGAGATATAATGGGAGATAAGAGCGGTTGTTTTTTGTGTGTTTTGGAATAAAAACATGGCTGAAGTCCAGGAAGGTGTAATAGCGTGTAATAACGTACCAAGCGATTTTGTTTACTTCCTTCACCGCAAAAAATTGCAGTAATGAAGAGGTATGACGTCACGCAATCATTGTCTGCACAGGAGGCGAAAATAATTATCTGTTTGTAGTTTTTTACTCAGCCTCAATAAACATCAACCTGCGCTGCAAACAGAAAGGTTAACATTTAAAAATCTAATGTGTTGCACTCATATAACTTTCTCTATTCTTGTACAAATTATTCTTCCAAACCCTTATTTTTTATCTCTTTCATTTAATTGCAGAAATTGTTTTATTACATATTTTCTTATATAGATAAAATGTGAATGTAGAACACAGAAGGCTTAAGTGATAGTCAAATCTTTTAAGAACTGGTCGCTACGTGATGCTTTGACATTGCATCCTCTTTGCATGATTAGGATATAAAAATGAATAAGGACTTGCTATTGGAGAAAAGCATAAATATTTGAAAATTTAAACCAATGGCAAGGAATATCTCGAAAAGTGGTTATCTTCTCAAAAAAGAAAAAGAAAAAAAAAAACGATTTGACATAAATTTTGTATCTTAATCAGACCTACATGTTTTCTATGTAGTTAGATTATTTTATCTCTTACGATTCCTGGAAGAGTGATCCATAATGAAGAGGACTTCAGCGACTATTCCGAGAAAATTCAGAGTACACATTTTCTTTATTGTGAGAATATCCTGGAGATAATTGGTGATTTAATTATCATCGTGAGAGTCATCAAAATTTTCGAACTATTTTACATGTAAAATATAGTTTGAGAGTGGACGATTTCTTTCTCTCTGTCGCTCTGTCTGTCTCTGTCTGTCTCTGTCTGTCTCTGTCTCTCTCTGTCTCTCACTGTCTCTCCCTGTCTCCCTCTGTCTCCCTCTGTCTCTCTCTGTCTCTCTGTCCCTCCGCCTGTCCCTCTCCCTGTCTCTCTCCGTGTCTCTCTGTCTCTCTCTGTCTCTATCTGTCTCTATCTGTCTCTCTATACCTCTCTAGGTCTCTCTATGTCTCTCTCTATGTCTCTCTGTCTCTGTCTCTCTCTATGTCTCTCTGTCTCTTTCTGTCTCTGTCTCTGTCTCTCTCTGTCGCTGTCTCTGTCGCTCTCTGTCTCTGTCTCTCTGTCTCTGTCTGTCTCTGTCTGTCTCTGTCTCTCTCTGTCTCTGTCTGTCTCTCTCTCTGTATCTCTCTCTGTATCTCTCTGTCTCTCTCTAGGTCTCTCTAGGTCTCTCTACCTGTCTCTCTGTCTATGTCTCTCCCCCTGTCACTCTCTTTCTTTCCCTCTCTCTGTCTCTCTCTCTCTCTCTCTCAAACTTTGAATTGCATCCTTAGATGAGCTGAATCTAAATACTAAGTTTAGCACAACCGACATGTCTTCTTAGCCAGGGAGCCTCAAAACAAGTATTTCTGGCAAAATCTCGATATCGCACCGTTTTTCGAAATGTTCAATTTTCTCAAAAAGAGTTAACCATTTTAGTTAAAATACAATATACAAAATATTTCATATAAAAAGTAAAATATATATCTTGAATTTTCTAAGAATAGCTAGACAAGTTCCCTTAATTTCTAAGTAATTTTGTATAATCTGGTTTTACTGGTACGTTGAGCGATAGACAAAAACTTATACAAAAATACAGGTGTTTAAAACACACTATTTATTCCAATAAAACTTTTGTGCCACACACCATTTCCGAGATATTCGTTATTGATAGTTGTTTCAATTGTTTCTCGAGATTGCAAGGATTTTTAAGGCCAATACACAGTGTGGAGTTGTTCAATGTTTCACTGTGGCTATTCTCTTTGTGTACCTATATCTATTACGAAATGTATAGTGTAACTGTTTCTGTAAAGGTTATCCCAATTAAAATGAAGTATATGGAAAAGTAAACATTGATAAAATATCTGGTGTACACACTAATAAATGACAGAGTTGAAAAAGTCATGTGAATGTGTATGGGCGTTACTTATTATTGAGATGTTCTGCTGATAAATTCTCGAACAGTTATTTGACGTTGTGCAAATGTTTCGCGCCTTGTCACAGGAAAGTATGGTGCGCATATTCCTCGACTGACTTCCGACATCTCCTAATTGGCGTGGTAATTTTACGAGGAGCCTGTGAGTGGCTGACAGTTTTATCTGTGGAAGTTACTATTGTTTTTAGTTGGACAGACCAGTCCTGTTTGTTATCACTTGCGATATCATTTTCCCAGGGATCACGCCACTGGCCACATCCGCGACTGAGTCACACAGTGGTAAAAGTTCGGTTAGCTGCGTTCACCCTACCATTCATACATACAATTTGATGCCGAGATTACACCAAAAATATGTTTTGAGGTCCCCTGAATACAAAAAAAAAAAAAAAAAAAAAAAAAAAAAAGCATTTTTAGAAAAAGGTCAGCGCGCGTTTCAGTCTGATACGACACTAAGACTTTGAAAAAAATTGCTCCACTCTAAACTACTCTTTACATGGAAAATTTCTCAAATATTTTGATTTTCTTGAAAATGGCTCTAACGACTTTCATTAAAATGCCATATGTTTGAGATATTTTTATGACAACAGAAATGTATATATTGAATTTTCTGGCTATAGCCCATGTAGTCCTATTTACTCTGGATGACTTTTACATAACTGGTAAACCGTAAAAGATAAAGCAAATGTTACTGTATAAAAAATGTAGATCTTGTTAAAACTCACAATTTATGTCCAAGTGAATTTTTTTGTAGAGTGAACCATTTCGTAGATATGCCTTGTTATTTGTGTGTTTTGGAGAACTTACTTCCGTCAAATTGAACGTCGTTATTCATTGTTTTATAAGTTAACCGTGCAAAGAGAACGGAATTTCCAAACTTTAAAAGATTTGACTATCGTTCAAACCCTACTGTATTGCCACAACAAAATAAGCAATAAGGTAGCTTCTGCAAATGTTTATTTTAACTAACACGAAGAAGATATAGGAATAAGAGTTTGTAAGAATGGTTAGTACAAGAGTAGAGAAAGTCATGTGAGTGCAACACATCAGATTTTTCCTTATTTGAGCAATTCCACGTGTGACTAACTGACATTTACACTACATTTTCTTCTTAAAATGTCTGTCTAATGGTCAATATAGGTGTAAAAATGTTATTTTAACTGACATTTTTGTCAACTGTAGGTCAGTTAGTCACGAAAAGTTTAGCGCTCATTATTAAATAATTGTTTCACTTTTTAAGGTTTTTATATTCCCTATCACAACCGCCAATGTATTCTCTGTCATCATATGTCGTTAAAATAACATTTTTACACCTATATTGACCGTTAGACAGACATTTAAGAAGAAAATGTAGTTTAAATGTCAGTTAGTCACACGCGGAATTGCAAAATTCGTTTATTGATTCACATGTCCCATTACATCGTTTGTCTTACCTTTTTATACTATTGTTCTTGATAAAAAATTCAGCATGTACTTTTATTTGTGGTTGGAATATCAAATTTAGGCGTATGGTGTTTTAAGCCAAACCGATAGAGTAAATAAATAATAACGACTAACGTAAATGCCTGATTGGTAGGGAAAGACTGTTTTATTAATGATGAAAGAATCTAACTGCACAGGCATTCAAACAAAATCTCACCTTGCGACACAGGGAGGAAACTATATTGGGAAATTACAAAAGAATGCCGACTCGACTCGACGTAACGGAAGCCATGGCTACCATATCGATGTGTGAGCGCTGTGATTCAAAGGCCTGATAAGACGTAAAGGTCAGCTGGTCGTGATATGGGACACACTCTTATCTGATTGAAACAAAGCTGTTATCGATTCCGTTAGGCAACATATGTCAAGGTTTGCAAACAATGACGATGCGTCATTCCCTCACTTGCTAAAACTCCACAACTTTAATAAGTTTTAAAAAACTGTGTTACATCACATGCTTTCTCTATACGAATTTCATATACCTACATCTTATAAATTATTTTAAAAATATTTTTACTCCATGGCTTACCTTTGATATAGAGGTACTGTATGCTACACAAAAATTCAATGTAGAGATTCCACGACAGATGAGTCTTTTGATGTCCCCTGAATAAACAAAGGAACGCTCTTATAAAAAAAGCTCCCTACATATATGTAACCAACATAACAGAAACTAAATGTCAGAAAAATACCCATATGTTTAAAATAGTTGCATGCTAATAAAATGAACATCCTGAATTTTCTGTTTTTTTTTTTTTTTTTTTTTTTTTTTCCTTTCTCTGCTACGTATAGCAAGTAGAGGAAGTATGTATTCCATCCAAAAATTCGATAAGGAGATTTCACCGGAAATATATATTTTGAGGCCCTATTAACCCCCCCCCCCCAAAAAAAGCGTTTTCAGAAAAAGGTCCTTGTATGTGTGTGTGTGTATGTGTCTCTGTGTGTAATCAGTATAATTCAAAAACGAAAACTATGTTAAAAACCAAACTTGGTATTTAAGCTTAATTTCTTTCAAGGATGCGACACAAGTTTTTAGAAAACATTTTTGGATGGAATACAATACTGCCACTACTTACTAATGCGTAGTAGAGAAAGCAAAAATACAATCTGTTTGAAATCCTAGCAATGAAGGTCATACGAGTACAACATACTTTTTGAGTTACTGTATATCACTGAATTTTGTTCTTTAGTTCTAATCCTATTTGTGTCCACTTTGTGGGCTTGAATATCCAATTTTCCCCCAAGTATGGATATGGCGCGAGCACACTGACAGCTAGCGTCTGTTTTCACACCCAAATGAATTTCACCAAGGGCTACACAGTCATACCAACTCCCTATCAAGCGCATCTGTAGCCCTCTAGGTATAATTCATGTGGGTGGAGTTTCTTTCTTTGAATACGTCACTCAAACATACAGATACTAAAGGTAGCATTAACAGTCACTTGCGTTTCTAATATTATATTGATCAGCTGTTGAAAAGGGGGCGTATCCCATTCAAAAGCTATATAACCGGAACAGTCCAGTCGGACATTCACACCTTCACAGTTCAAACTGAACAATAGGTATAGCTGTGTCACATAATGTGTGTGTGTGTTTATGTGTGTGTGTGTATGTGTGTATGTGTGTGTAGCGGGTGGAGGGAAACCATTACATTAATTTAAACCAGTTATAGATTTCGATACTTGAAAAATAAATATGTATTTCACGTTTTTGTCTCTGACTATTTTGTACGGAGGTATTTTAGTTTTGTCAAAAGCAAGCTGGCCGCACTGAAGTTTGTGTGGGTGTCCCTTTCCCTAATTCAGTACATAAACAAACTTCCTAGCAGTGCGTCTTGAGAACACAAACACATACCCTGCCTTGTCCTTCCGTGTTTACTGTGCGAGTATAGGCCAATCAAAAGTGTTAGCTCAGAAAACATTACAGGAAAGCGAAAGTGCCCGACCTGTTTATATTTACAAACCAGGTCAATTCCCTGATCTACCTCAACGCAACGTTGTCGACTAACTTCACGTTTGAAAGAGCTGTTCAGATTATTCCTTCACGTCTTTTAAGTGATTAATTATTTGGAAACCCTGTGTGATGTCCCATAATAACTACCGTAGTTATGTCAGAAATAAGTTACTCTACGCATCTTACAAGTAACACACTGTTATCTTCGTATATTCTTTTGGGATTACGCATCCAATGTTTTTTTGGTAATTGGCTGATCAAAGAACAAAACACCATTACTTTTTTGTTTGTAACCCTTCTATGAAGCACATTTTAGAAGGAATGTAAACGCTTCCCTTCTACCTTTATATATAGTCAAAAAATGTTCAACCAACTGCGCGGTTTTTAGCCAATCCGCATCGTCGACGCTCGTTGCCGCCTGCCACTATCACAGAAAGGCGCGGATTAAATCATACAACATGTTTAAACTTAATTCACTTCGGCTTGTTATTTGAATAATTTGTTGTTGTTCGTTCCTCTGCGCCCACATACGTTGAAAAACATCTCACTTTTTAAATATAAAATTATATAAGCGCTAGTCTTTTACTTCGTGTTTGATAGCGCTGCCAACATAAACTCAGAAATCCGCTGAATCATGAGTAGTAGGGCAAAGATGCTAGACATCCTACCCATTTCTGTGGTGATGGAGCCCAGAGGAGTTAACTACCATGTGTTTGACTACATGTGACTTTCGAACATCGTGTTACAGCTACACAATTCAGATTTTTGGGGGGATTACACCACTTTTCCTCGCCTGCATGACGACAGACACATAGGTCCTTGTTTCCTAACCACTTAGCCCTCTGCAACTGACAGATTCTTCACCCTCAAGTTGTGTAATTGTTTCAGCTGATTCCCCTGTCTCGCTTAAGTACCTGCAAGATGACATCCCCAGCTTTGTCTAATCCATCTACCACGCTGCTCTAGAAAATTGCATTTTTACATTCTTGTAAACAGCCTTTTGACAAGTCCAAGCCACCACTCTGGCTGACAGCCAACAGTGAGGGTAGATGGATATCGATGCGTTTCTTGGAACCAGCCAGTTTTTTATTATAATCTTTCAAGTGAAGCAGTTCATTCAACAGCTAAATACACTAACAACAACACTGACTTATTAACAGAGCCCGGATTTTTATGATCTACAGGCTCTTAAAATATACATCAATTTACGCTGTAAAAATTACAAAAAAAGTAACTTAAAATCCTGCAAATGTGATCCAAAACTTGAAACAAAAACGAAGAATCAGATATATTTCACTCATATGACTTTTTATACAGTTCTTCCCATTTTTACAAACTCGTATTCCTCTATCTTATTCATGTAAGCTGAGATAAACATTTGCAGAAATTATCTTATTGCTAATTTTCTTGTAGGCGCAAGAGAAACATGAGAATACAGTAGATTTTGAGCGATAGTCATATCTTTTAAAGCTTTAAAATTATTTTTTCTTTGCACGGCCAAGAGAGAAAAAGGTGAACAAGGACCTATTTGAGAGAAAGTTAAGATATTGCAAAACTCACACAAATAACAAGGAATATCTCCGAAATGTTTACCAATTATGCAATAGTCATTAAGAGTAAACAGAACTACTTAGGGTATAGCCAGAAAATTCAAAATATAATTTCACTTGTCATCAAAATACCTTAAACATACGTTAGAGCCATTCTCTAGAAAATAAAAACTTTCGAAAAAATTTTTCATGTAAAGGGTAGTTTACGATAGAGGAATTTTCCTCTGCCTTCTTGTCCCATTCGTGAAAGATATTAAATTTATATACCGACTTATCGTGTTTTTGTTATGCTATTTACTGACAGAAATACACACAGAGAGAGGTTTTTTTCTAAAACTGCTGTTTTTGATTGAGGGAGCCTAAAAACATATTTCCAAAGAAATCCCGACATCGAATTTGTGGGTGGATTACAATTTTTACTCCCCGTGGTAGAGAAAGTAACAATCATTGAATGCATTATCATCATTATTATGATTATTAATTATTATTATTATTATTAATTGTGATTATTAATTATTATTTATTATTAATTATTGTTATTATTTATTATTGTTATAGTTTTACTTTTATTATTATTCTTTAAGTTTCTTGTTAAAGTTTTTCCACTACCTTTCTAGTTTTGCAAATAATTATGGAAAACTTGCATCGTGAAAACCTGTAAAATTTTAGAGAAATCCATTAAATTAGCTGTTTAGCCTCATGCTCGGGGACTTTTGGAACATATATTTATTTCAAGGCAACGTATAAAAGTTTTCAAGCTAGAAACTACTAAGCAAAAAGTACGAAACAAAATAATTAAACCGCGTTAAGCAAATAATAAACAAAAATATATCTTTTTGAACGATTCTAATTAATTTTCACAGTTTATTGTTAGCTTCTCTTTAACAAAGCTTTTCTCTTACTGAGCATAACATAATGACAACGAAAAATAAACCTTTAAGTTATCGACCTCAAAATTTACTGTTGATAAAAGCAAAGCATTAAAATCAGAAATAAAACAATTTTTTTGTATCAAGTTGTAACAAGTTTTATATCTGCGACACGTTTGTTTCCATTCCCACAGAACAAACGCAGATAGCACAGTGGAAATCTTGTTCCCCAATTTCGCGCTTTGTATCCGGTGCAGTGGCCATCCTGCACACAAAGATTGGAGTGGTGAATAGATATGGGAAGGAGAGAAGAAAAAGAAAGAAAGAAGAAAGAAAAAAAGAGCGGCGATTGCATTTTGTTTCCAGTTGGTTGCCTGGGCAGCGCCTCGTAGTCTAGCAGCGCGTACAGTACAGTCAACTTCAAAATCTTTCCCTGGTTTTGCTAAATCATTGCACTTTGGTAGTGTTGGACTTCGTCATATTTAGGTTCTGATAAGAATGCGACACGAAGTTAGAAAACTCCGCACCCCAGTATACCCTTTACATTCAACATTAAATCAAAACCTTTGATTTTTCAAAAATGGGTAACGATTTTTATTAAAACGCCATGTGTATAAGTAATGTTCATAACAAATAAAATTTATAAGCATATGTAATTTTCCTTCATTCTGGGTGATTTCTGCATAGTAAACTATAAGAGGTAAACAAAATCTTACTGCACAAAAAATGTGCATCCTGTTAAAGCAGATAATTTATGCCAAATAACTTATTTTGTGCAACAAACCATTTCCAAACCACAATGCACTGCAAGCAACGCCATATGGAAGGCATTAGAAAAGTGATCACTCCTCTACAGTCTTGCAGCCTTCAGCTGTCAACAGTAGAATTTTACGTTAGCACGTAAGGTTTGCAAGCTGTGTTCAGTTGCTGTTTCGAGCAACAAACTTGGTATATCCTGTATAAAGCCATTCACCATCTCCTTCCACAGCTGGGAAAATGTCTCATCAGGAGGATATAAAACACTTTGGATACGAAAGAATCGTTTATCAATATTAGTCATCCACTTTACTGTCGATTACCTACAAATTGTTTCAAGCCATTTAGCAATTCTGGTTCTGTTCTAGAGTTTGAAAGATCTTAAGGGGTTCGATTAGTAAATTTTCCAAAACCCAAAATATTTTACTGGGCGTTTTTAATTTTTACTTTCTCTACTACGTATAGCAGAGTATAAGGAAGTATTGAAAGTATTGTATTCCACCCAAATATTCATGTCAAGATTTCACCGAAAATATGTTTTGAGGCTCCCTATGTGTGTGTGTGTGTGTGTGTGTGTGTGTGTGTGTGTGTGTGTGTGTGTGTGTGTGTGTGTGTGTGTGTGTGTGTGTGTGTGTGTGTGTGTGTGTGTGTGTGTGTGTGTGTGTGTCAGTCTGTTGACAGCATAACTCAAAAACGAAAAGTTCTAGCTAGCATGCATTGGAAACATTATTCCCAAAATTTCATTCTGATAACTTAAAAATTTCTAAAATATTACAAGCGAGAAAAATGCATCGCAAAAGTTACTCACAGAAACAGCTTATAATTGTATTTGTTATGAAATAGAGCACATTTTAATCTAAAATACGTAATTTAGAACTGGAAATTTCTATTTGCATCACATTTTGCAAAAATACTTTTAAAAAATTCTGGGAAAAATACGAGAAATATCGAAAAAGCCTCAATTGCGCAAATGCCCGTTTCTCAGGTTTATTTAATTTGCTACGAAAATGCTCCTTTGCAATTGGATATAATAATGGGTTAAAAAACTAAATTGAAATTTCTGACAATTTTTGTGCAATTTTTACCCACTGAACTCCTTAAATAAGTATGTAATTTATTTATTTATACGCTGGACGTATCATTCAGTTTGCTGCTACAAATTTGCAACTGGGAAATTCCCCATCTTATTGAAGCTTATTTCGTCAAACATTCATTATGTAGTATACCTCAAGCTAAATAAAACAAAATAAATTTTTGAACCGTTGATACCTGTTAGTCTGAATGCAAAAAACAGTTTCATCACACTGCGCAACTATCTGCGCACGCCAACCGCCATTTGTGTTAAGTGGGCATGTCCATTCTTTACCATACATAATTGGCAACACTGCAGCGGGAATAAAATGTATGTAATCGCGCACACTGACAACCTGGCCTTCAATATTCAGGTTTTTTATTTTATTTATTTATTTTTTTCCCATAGAGTTCAATTCAAGAACAGGTCTTGGATAAAAGTGGTGTGGTTTTAGTTAAAGTAAATATTGACCAGAAAGTTGAAGATAATCCAAAATAGAACTGCTTGAGTATTTCCGATGATCTTACCCTTTTTGAAGCATATCCATTTCCATGTCCGTGGAAGGCATTATAGCATTATATTCTAGCTATAATACTGTGGGAACAGTCCATCGTGTACTGTAATCTATTACTAAACGTTTGATCTGTGTAATATATATGAACAGAAATTTCTACTTACCAATAGAGAAAGTAAAACTTCATTTAGGTTTTCTTGTCAGATGTGTCTAAGCTTATACTCGTATTTTAAATGTTCAAACACAAAAATTACAATTTTTACACAACAAATGTATTTGTAACTTTAAAATGTTTGAAATCCCAACTAAGGGATATAAATTTTGAACCTAGGGTTGCAGTAATTAGACCATTTTTTCATGAGGTTCTTTTTAGTGACATAGCAAAAATAAATAAATTTGATCCCACTTTCTGAACTATTAGAGCAAAATGATGAAATTTAAGTTGTAGCATATTTGCAACGCATTACACTTATGGTAAGCTATAAATTTAAAAGAAATTAGTATTATTAGTTCAGAATTTCAAATTTTCAGTCATACATATAGGTAGGTATAAATAAAAGTTTAGCAGTTGTAAGAATATTTTTTTAAAAACACCCACTTGCTGTGCAACAAGTCTTAGTCACTTCTTTGGAGACCCTTTGAGTGGTGCACCAATTTTGTCAATGTTTTCCTCATTTAGAACATTTCTTTTTTATCCCTTAGGTTTACCGTTTAGCGGTTCCGTTATCAATTTTACAGCTCTAAAGTATCCCTATTTGGAACTGTACAACAGAAAATTGTCTCTACATCTATCTCCACGATTCGATTTTTGTATATGAATAGTGCATTTGTTCAACATTGATTTTTGGTAGACATTTGGTGAACTAGAACAATAATTAGTATAATTCACACACAGCACAGGTATCTTGAATGCACTTTCGCTCTGAAATGCACACATATATCTAGTCTTTACAGCTCGAGCTGAAGGTAGCAACTGACACGTATAATAAACGCAGCCTTGAGTGTGTGTTTCGTCGCTAGTGCGCTTGGAAAAATGCTGAGGTCACTGTAGCACTCTGAGGCCCGGCTATAAATGGAACGCATAGTACCTATTATAAGTCAATGTTTCATTTTTGTGATATGTATAAAAATGTGTAAAATATGTTATTTCTAAACAAAAAAATCTGAATAGTAGTAATTTAATACGTTTTAAAACTTAAATTTGATATAGCGGCATGCAGATCAATTTACCTGAATACTTTTCTGATAGGCAATACTTAAGTTCAAATTCAAAATATATTAGTGGTAAGATTTTGTAGATTTGGCATGACGATAGATTCAAATATAAGTAAAAAATATTTTTAAAGTCCATTTTCAATATGTTAATTAAAACAGCATTACATTTTTGAAGATTTCAAAAGTGCACCAAAAAAAAGTTTAGGTCATGTTTATTTAGTCATATTTTCTAATTCTTTTCGGTCATAAGTGCTTGCATATTTGTAACATTTTTAAATCATAAACATCCAGGTCCTGGTATTCAGCTACTGCAAGTAACGAGGGGAAGGATTTTTTTTTTTTTTTTTTTTTTTTTTTCGGGCAGCCATCGTGAGACCTGACAGTGTTAACTGTTAACATTCCTAGCCTTCCGCTCTACATACACGCCAAAGTTGCGCGATTGGGTTGCGTATATTTACGAATTTATTCCAGTAGACGCGCTGGAATCCAGTTATATCATTTTCTGCCTAAACGATTCATTTTAGCAACGAATGGAAAATACATAAATTACTCATCCTTTAAAGCTGTACCTTGAAGTAGTTTTTAGACATATGAAGTTAATAGTGGCGTTGAAAGGCACTTCTATAATTTGTTTGAAAATGTATTAGCCTCGGCGTAGCTTCAGTCGGGGAGCTAGATGACTTTCTTATGTCGCGAGCGCGGTACTGGATCGTTGTTAATTTTTCCTGCCCAATGATTTACCTTCTGTCATTTTTTGATGTGTTTTATTTGTTTTTACTGTAGTTTAACACTCAAATATAACACTCAATCACACTTGGTAAGCAACATTTTCTGTCCCTCTTCGTTATTGATTTAACAAGCCATATATTACTCACAATAATCGTTGTTTTATGTTGTTTATTGATAAATATCTGGACTTTATACCTTTTATATCGTTTTACAAGTTAACACCCACATAAATCATCCATATTTTAAATTTATCTGGCTATATCGTTGCAGTTCTTGATAAAAGTCCATTTCTCGCTACAGTTGTTGATTCGACAAGTGAAGCACGACTTCTTGATGCCTCTGTTTTGTCTGTTATTATAATTTTCGAGGACTTAGATAAGTAGCTGCTTCAACTTCTCTATGCTAATTGCAGAAGTAAATGATAAAGGAACGCTGACATATTGGCAAACATTCTACCAATTTTATTTTTTATTTATGGAACCTTGGACCATAGAGGGAAATTGTAGAGGAAGTTATGTTTCAACTTAACGTCAAAAAGTCTGCACACTCATATCCCTAACATCCTGTATATTTATTAGATCCTTTCTAACAACTCTATTAATTTACTGGCCCAGACCTAATATTTGGACACTCCTAGCCTAGATGAAGACGAAGGGAGAATGGAAGTATTTGAGCTTCCAGTTAAAGGGAAGTAGGCAGTCTGTCAACTGTGCTTTACAGAGTCCAGGCAAGTTATTTTAGTTTCCGATTGTGCCAGAAACATGGAGGAGTCGATAGTTTACAACGTGCAGGAGACAATATCCGTAAAGCTGTCTGAAACAAGAGGTAGGTATACAACTGTAAGCGAAGAGTGTATCTACAGTAGCCATGGACAAGACCTCACGTCCAGAGCCACTAGGGGTCGTCATCACAGGGTGCCTCTCAAGTACTTGCCTTCAGATCCAACCAAGCATGACTGTCCTGATTAGCACCAACTGTTTCATCCGTGCAGCTCAAATCTGGAACAACGGTCACTCTTTTGCAATGGATAACAGTATTTATTGATTTTAGTAGAGTTTTTAAGATCCATTCTTACCACAGGTGATAGACGCTGCTCATACATGCAACTAAATTATACTTAAGACAGTGATGTATTCCGGCTGCCCTTAGGATCCATTCCCCTCATCCTTCCTCCCGGGTACGCCCCGTGAGGGACATAGGCACAAAAGACCGCCTTTCGGTCGAGGAGCTAAGTCCCTCTACTTAAGTTATCATAGAGTCATTGAGTCACATACGTTAATCGCGATGGTTACTGTTCCAAGGAGATCTACCCTTCCCAAGCAACAAACATGCAGCAAATATCTGAGTATGCATCCAGAGACGGACACAAACGAACGATTTCATGGCAGTTTATAAGCCGTACCTCTTCATCCTAGATGATTTTTGCATAAATGATGAACAGTAAGAGAAAGACAAAAGCTTTCTAAATAAAAAAGATGGATCTAAGTCAAATACTTCTTGCAAAGAGAACGTCATTTCAAACGCATCGCATAGCAACCAGCTCTTAAAAGATTTTACTATCGCTCAAAGCCTACTGTATCCCCTTATTTCCCTTGCACCTCCAAGGAAATTAACTGTAAGGTAATTTCTGAAAATGCCTATGTCGATTAGAAAAATGAAGAAGACACCGAAATAAGCATTTGCAACAATAGTGAGTATAAGAGTGAGTATAGCTCTACATATATTTGCAAACAGAGTTTCTCCAAATTAAACCATATTAGAAGTCTGTATAGGAATATATTACGCGACGATCACTTGGTTTATCTTCTAAGACTATGCACTTCGACTTTGTCGCCAAATACTGATAGACTTCTTAAACGTAAACAGTAGCAAACAAGTCACTAGTGAACAGATGTTTATCGCAAACCGCCACTGCAATACAACCCACGGCTGGAAGTTAAAGAGTAGCAAAGTCTGCGTATAGTGGAAGAAGCTAAATCTCTTTTGCAAAGGACGTGGCTGATTTAGAGTTTCTGCTCTAAAGAAGGATACACAAATCGTTAAAAACATTATTAGGGCCCGATTTTTACGTTAAAACTTATTTTCTCCCTCGATAATCAATTAAAAAATTTCAAGATATGTGTTTGTTTGAAACTTCCTGAAGTACAATATGTAAATTGTATTGCACTTAAACAGGACTAAATGAAGGGTTGTCAGCTAGAACAACCTTGAGGCAGTATTTCTCAGTAAGCCCTCTACAACAATTTATTTCTTTATAAGTCCTCTGTGTCTAGAATATATAATATAGAATCATAGACAGCCTCCTGTAATAATTTTTTATAAGTGTGACCTATGTTGACTTTCTTTTTTCTTCTTGGAATAAATTAATGGAGGAAAGAAGTGTTTGAAATTGACTTTTGTCTTTAAATACGAATAAGTATATTTAAAAGTGTGATTATCGACGAATAATGTGATATTCGTGAAGTTTGAACTGTACTATGAACGTTCTGCATAGTATTTGAACATTAATTGGAAGGATGTAAATTGATTTGTACAATAACGACGAATCCGCTATAATTTAGCGGATTATTTAGCGACGTGAAAAGTTTGAAGATTATTGTTTGAGAAGTGTTTATTAACATCAATAAAGAGTGCTCAAAGCAATTCTAACTTTATATAAATGCAGTTCATCCGTACCGCGTCCTGGATAGATAGAATTTAAAAATATTCTACACACCCACCGATTGCAGCTAGGCCAGGGGATACAATAGCATAATATTACAACACCAACGAGTGGTAGTAAGAAATATTAATTGCCACTACCTGAAGTTGAAGTCAGTTTAGTGTGATTGCCGTGGAGTGTGCAGCCTCACCCCATCTCCCCTGTGCTTAAACTGCACCAGAACAGGTCCAAATTCCACACGGTTTAGTAATCAAGCAAGTACCTGTGCAAGAGTGTGTAAACATTTGTTTGTCGGTCGCATGGCATGGCATGGCATGTTGATGAATCACGCGACCATATGGCACAGAGCTGAGGAAGACCTTGGCTATCACCCTCCATGTCAGATCCTTGCTATAGTGTAGTGACTTACACTTTCGGAATGTAAGACAACTGTATCCGTTGCAGATCGTAGTATGTACCAGTAATTCGTCATCACTTGTAAATAATCTCATTGTCCTTTGGGATCATTGCCATAACTTACGGAGCATTCTTTCCACTTGAACATCTTTTATGGTTACTTTAAGTAAAAGCATACAATTTTGCTGTTTACTTTGTCTGCTACGCTTAGCAAGTAGGGCAAATAATTGTGCCATCGAAAAATTCGATGTTTAGATTTCGCCGGAAATATGTTTTGAGGCCCCCTCAATCTAAATAAAAGCAGTTTTAGAAAAAGCTCTGTGTGTGTGTGTGTGTGTGTGTGTGTGTGTGTGTGTGTGTGTCTGTCTGTCTGTCTGTCTGTCTGTCTGTCTGTCTGTCTGTCTGTCTGTCTGTCTGTCTGTCTGTTAACAGTATAACTCAAAAACTAAAAATCGGTTAAAAACCATCGTATAGTAAGCCCCGGCACTACAGTCTACGAAGAGCTAAGCCTTACCGCCCAGCCGCTGCGTCCCCCACCTCGGCCCACTACAGGCGTCATTGATGTTGTGTCCTTTAGTACTATAGTCCTGTCAAATTATTCTTTCTGTTCCCATTCTTCCTGCTTGCTCGCTTTCCCTTCCTCTATTCTATAATTCATACTACGTATGTTTAATTTCTTCCTTATTTCCGAATGTATTATTTGGTATCTCAGAGCACATCCTTCTTTTATTTGTCTTAGTTACCCAGATCTGACTTCCGTATGTAAGTATTGACAGAATTTTATCTTTGTATTTTCCCTGGTTTTGTTTGGTAATGTTCTGTTTATGGTACCACATATCATTTGTAACCTATTTAGCTTATTGCAGATGTCATTATCATATTCGTAACTTAAATCACATCCTAATAAGTGAAAGTGATATACCTGTTATTTGGTTTCGCATCTAATATTATTTTAGAGCCTATTGCGTATTTTCCTTTAAAGGCCATAACTTTAGTTTTAGTTTTTTACATTTTCACCAAGCAATGTAGAGCAATTTGTAAATCATCTTCTGTGTTTTGTATAATTATTTGGTCATCGGCAAATAGTAGTGTTTAAATGCGTATTTTTAGGTGTTAATTTTACTCCTAAGTTAACTCTTACTTCGATTGTCTAATAATGTCGTCGATATATATGCCAAATACAGTGTGTGAAAGACTACATCCTTATCTTACTCCTCTATTATATAATTGTTTATGGTAGAATATGTTTACCTATGATATTCCTCCAACTCGCCTCCTTCTAGTGGTCAGACACTAGAAGAATCTGTTTTCTGCCCACCAGCAGTGTGGGGATAGCAGTCTGGCCTGCGTTCTAGAGGATCCGAGCACGAATCTGGGTTAGGGAATTATCTGGATAACGTTTCCTGCGGGGTTTTCCGTCATTCTGAAATATAAATATCGGGTAACTTTATCTTCATGTTAATCGAGATAAACTTTTGCAATCTAATTTTCCTATAGATGCAAGGGGAATATGGGAATACCATAGGCTTTGAGCAATAGTCAAATCTTTTAAAGCTTTGAAATTCTGTTCTCTTCGAACGGCTAAACAGATACAAAGTGAATAACGACCTTCCGTCTGAGAAAAGTTTAAGTACTGCAAAACTCACACAAATAACAAGGAATATTTCCGAAATGGTTCACTCCACAAAAAAATGCATTTGGACATAACTTGTGTGTTTTATTGAGATCTACATTTTTATATTGCAAAACACATCAAGAATAAACGTGACTACGTGGGCTATAGCCACAAAATTCAAAACACATTTCAGTTGCATAAAAATATTTTAAACCTTTTCTTTAAAATCTTTTTTTTTTTTAAAAAATCAGGGGGCCTCAGAACATATATTTCCAGTAAATGTCGACACTGACATTTCCGTGCTTATGTGCATGCAATATGTCATAGCTTTCTTTTTTTTTTATGTTAGCATTCTTGAAGAGTTGAAGACATGTTCAATGTAAAATCAAAGCCTCATACTTAATTGTTTGAATAAAGAGAAGGAAACGAGGGAAATGTTTTGGTGTGTGTGTGGGTTTGAGTACCTACGGAAGAGAGAAGTTGCAACTGTGTCGTCCGAAAGGGTAATGGACCATAGAGCGGCTGGGCTACCTGTTTTACGCAGTGGGATGGTTAGAACCTGTTTCCCAAACTGCTACCAGCACCAGCACCTGTACATCCCTTCCTTATATGGGGCTGGCCATTGTACTGCCATCCCCGTCTGTGCCTGCCTTGCGAACAGCTTGTGTCTCATTAATTGAACAACTCGCCTCTTGCTGGAACAAAGCTTACCTACATACATTCATATCACTTCTCCACTCATTCATATACAAACCATTCTAACACAATCTTATCTACTTGTTCCTAAACTACCCAAACTTTAAACTAAGGCAATAATCTTACTTTTAAAGAGGAAACACTATATGCACTCACATGACTTTCTCTACTCATATACAAAATATTCTTACAAACACCTATTCACTTCATGTTATAGAGGAAACAGAATATTGGATTACCTACCCCAAAAACCAACTGTGACTTTTTTGCCCCATTATGGCGCGGTCTGGTTATATTTGGTGATATTCTATCCATTATATGTCATTAGTACCATCAACTTTTGGTGTTATTGCATATATTGCCACAGAAACCCTTATTTTTTTTAGCCTGTTGCAAAGAACGCAGCCGATAGATTTTAAAACAAGAATCTCTTTAGATGCCGTATTAATCTGTGGACGCCATTGTATTGCTCGTGTGTGCGTGGTTTTGTCTTGGATTATTGTTTTAGACTATTCTATGCACTTATACAGTTACTGTATACAAGAAATATCTCCGAAATGGTTCACTTCGCGAAAAAGGACATAAATTGTGTCTTTTAACAAGATCTACATTTTTTCTATAGTAAGATTCAGTCTCTATTACGGCGGGGCCGTGGCCGAGCGGTTAGCGCGCTCGCCTACCATCTAGGCGGCCCGGTTTCGATCCCAGGGACCCACATGTGGTATTCGTGGTGGACGAAGCGGCGTCAGGGCGGGTTTTCTCCGGGTGCTCCGGTTTCCCCCGCCATCTCATTCCACCGGTGCTCCATCTTCATTCCATGTATCATCAGTGTCACCGCCTGCGGTGCCGTAGTAGTAAAAGCGGGCGTTAAACACAACAACAACAACAACAGTCTCTATTACGGTTTACCAGTTATGCAAGGTCATCAAGAGTAAACAGGACTTCATAGGCTATAGTCATAAAATTCAAAATATATATTTCATTTGCCATAAAAATACATCAGATGTATGTCATTTCAATCAAAATCGCTAGAGCCATTTTTAAGAAAATAAAACCTTTCGAAAAATTTGCCATGTAAAGGGTAGTTTAAGGTGGAGGAATTTCCTTCAAAATCTTTGTGTGCCATCTTTGAAAACTATTAAATTTAAATACCAACTTCGGTTTTGAACTACTTTTTCTTTTTGAGGTATGCTGTCCAGACTGACACACACACACACACACACACACACACACACACACACACACACACACACACACACGCACACGCACACAGCTGGACCTTTTTCTAAAAATGCTTTTTTTTATTTAGGGGGCCTCAAAACATATATTTCCCGTGAAATCTCGACAGTGAATTTTTGGGTGGAATACAATACTTCCTCTACGTAGTAGAGAAGGTAAAAAAGAATCTCCCCACCCCAAATTATTCTTCACGTGCTAAAATTTTCGAAAAATTAATTTTTTTTTTCAAAAATGGCTTAAACCATTTGGATTAAGTTACAATATGTTGAAGACACTTTTATGACAAGAGAAATGCATATTTTAATATTTTCTGTGAAAAGCCTCTAAAACTTCTCCATTCTGAACGGCTTTTGCGTAAGTGGTAAATAGTAAGAAAGTAACAAAATCTTAGAACACAAAAATGTAGATCTCGTTAAAACACACAAGTTATGTAAGATTTTTTCCTCTTCTTGTTTGAGTGAACCGTTTCGCAGGTATTCTTTGTTATTTGTCTGAATTCTGGAATCAATTTTCTCACAGAGAGCAGCTTTAACAGCTCAAAGCCTACTGTATTCCCATATTCCCCTTGTACCTACAAGAAAATTTTAAATAAATCATTTGTGCAAATGTTTATCTAAGAGTTTGTAAGAATGGTTTGTACAAGAGTAGAGATAGTCATGTGAGTGCAATACATCAGATTTTTTTTTAATCAGACAGTCTCAAATATTCTCTACTTAATATACAGGTAAGTAAGGAGTAGATGAAATGAAAACCTAGTTGTATGTAAACACAGCATGTCTAAAGTAAGCATGTTTAAGAATAGTCATGTTTAACATCATCATAATCACTTCTGCTGCATCACAGTCGTCTCCTTATGCAAACAGCTGGTTGGTTGCCTTGAAAATGAAATCCTTGGGTTATGTACTTTGCGATAAAACATGAATCACTCCATTAGGCCCGCGATAACAGGCAAAAAATAACACCACAAGGTGCATCAAGCGTATCCACTGTTGCCATACTGCGCAAGTCAGTCGGACTTCTGCTTTAAGGTGTCTTCCTAGCCACGTTCAACAATGCTTTAGATGCATATCTGGAAACACTTCTGTAACGTCACCAGTATATGCACACGTGACCAAAAGGTGTAGAATACTGCACATTAGTTTTAAATGGACCAATAGAGTTAAGTGCTGGCTTTTGTTATTCTTATAGGAGGTTGTGACAGTTGCACGGAGTGACACTTGCACGGAAATGAAATTTGTTGACATTTATACGGAGCCTAAAATATTCCCAGAAATAGCCAAGCATGAAACAGTTGCACGGAGACTAATCTGGTACTGACGAGTACAGTCCCGGCCTAATGTATTTCATAGAATTTTGACTCGAGAACTATAAGGGTTGTAATTTTTGGTTGGCAGATAATGGTTTGGTGGTGGCACTCGCTAAGAAGAGTTCATTGCTATAGTTGATATCATAGTGTACGCACTATATTTTGGATATCTGAGTTCAGCGAAACCACCAAAAGGAAACCTTTAGTTATAACGGCGTCTTAACGTAATCTAACGGAATTTGATATTAATTTATGATACCTTAGTGTGCCATTATCTAGAATTTACACCACTAACGTTTACTATAGGTATATTCCTAAGTGAACTTTCTGCTACAGTAAACATTTTTTAATTTAATCTAAACCAGGTGTTATAATATGCATATTATACCTGAAAATTTTTATTCCAAAACCGGTTATTAACAGTCGTTAGTAGTCATTCCATAAAAGTGCCAACATCCCACTTCTGACTCATCAGGTTCCGTACAAATGTCACTCCGCACAAGTGTTCCAACCCCGGAGCCTTCCAGACAGCATAGGGGGCTGCACTTCAAATGGGGTAAGAGCCGAACTTCAGAATTGTAAATGGAATCATGGTATACATTTTATATACTCTGATAGTCCTTAATAAAATAAGAAAGTTTTGTTCAAAACATTTATATCCATAAATATAAAATAGGGATAAAAATAACTTTACCTAACTTTGGTTACGAATTGTGATTCTTCGCAATTTCGATATAGTGGGAAATGCTCATGAAGTTTGTATCCTTTTAAGTTCAATGTTTACTTCCTGTAAACCACCTTTTAATGTTTTTTAAAATTCAATAAATTGAAAACTTTGCTCAAAACATAAAATTGTACTAAATTGCAAAGTAAATGCGAAATCCAAGAATTTCTCAAATTCCTTTCTTCCTTCCGCCTTCCTTCCTTCTCTCCCTACACTTCTCCTCTCCATGCTCTCCCTCGTCTCGTTCCTTACGTCCCTCCTTCCCCCTTCTTTCCCCACTCCGTTTCTGAGCCTCCTTCTCTCCCTTCTTCCTTCCTTCCGCTTCTTTTCCCACTCCATTTCTCACCCTCCTCTCCTTCCTTCCCTCCTTCTCTCTCTCCTTCCTTCCCCTTCTTTCTTCAGTACGTTTCTCATTCTCCTTCTCTCCTTCCTTCCCTCTTTCTCTCCTTCATTTCTTCCCTACTTTCCCCTTCTTTCCCCACGTCCGCTTCTTACCCGTCTTCTATTCTTCCTTCCCTCTTTCCTTCCTTTCCTCTTTCCTTCCTTCCCTCTTTCCTTCCTTCCCTCTTTCCTTCCTTCCCTCTTTCCTTCCTTCCCTCTTTCCTTCCTTCCCTCCTTTCTTCCTTAGTTACGCAAGCGTCAACTGCGCAGATGGTACACTCTGGCATGTTTATGATGTAGTTGTTCCACCGTAGTGGAAAGCGGAATGCTAATATTAAAGGTACCAGTTTCCTCTATAGGGTGATAAATTCCACTTATCCCATTATGATACTGAAAATAAATTAAAGACGTTTAATATTTGGTGTACAGGATACAATCACAGGTTTGTTCCTAATGACAATATGATTATTTTGAAGCATAGTTGCCAAGCTGAATTTGTGGCTCAGTTCTCATTTGCAGTAATTGTTTACTTTTTTTTTTTTTTTACTATCCGATTTATAGATCAACAGTGGTTGGTAGTTTCGGCGTACTCCATAAAATATATGTGAAAACAGCTTGAGGAAAATAAACTTCAGTCTATCTCGGTCAAACCCAGCTTCTGGTGACAACAGGGGTGATTTCTTTCACTACCACCTCCTAATTTACACTTGATCCAAGCTTTGATAGTTTCCTAAAGTTGGAGTGCAGTTGTCAGTAAATTGTACCGGAGTGCAACTGTCACTAAGTGCAAGTGTCGCCGACTAGCGCATAGTACGCTGGTACTACGGGACCAGCCTCACAGTAAATTTGTTGACCAGCTGAGGAGTTCTTACACACAAGTTTTAGGATGAGCTGCTAACTATAGGCACAATGCTGTTGAAACAGGTGTGCTGGAGGATGGTTGCCCACATATCTAATGCAATTCAAGAAGACTTGTCAAGTTAAATGTAAACTAAATGGAAATGTTTACTATACCTTCGCCTACCTTACTTTAAACCGCAAAGTAAACAAAGTGCAAAGTTGTATTCCTCCGCGGGTCCTATTATTGGCAGTAATATGCCGCGAGTTATGTGTGCGTCATGCAATCAGGCTTAAAACAATTCGCTTAGCGTTTTTTCTTGACGATGCTTTACGTACTTCACGGCAGACGCCATTTTGAACAAACTATGTTCTGTTCCTTCACTTTCTTATATGACTGCGTGGACATGTATTTCGTTTCGCAGTTAATAATACTGAAGTTGTGTATTAATATATTCCATTTATCCTTACTATAAGATTTTCAAACTGACACCGCCACAAGAAGAAGAATGGATTAAGACACGACAAAGACGTCAATGCCAGCACACGAAACCAGGACAAATTTATTGCAACCACTATGGACAACCTCTGCGCCTTACCATTCATGACTTGTACTAAAAACGCAACACCTCAACAATTTGAAATATTGAACGAACACAAAATAAAAATAAAAACACAAAGTAGCCCTTTTTATCCCTAAACAAATAAAGAACTATTCGTGGCTGAAGAGCGAACACCGCCGAAACAGCCTTAGAGCGAAATAAGCCTTTAAATACCCTTAAAAAAAGATTGGGATGGCTTCTGTTGAAGAACTGAAGAGAGAGAAAATCGTATGTTCAGAACGACCACTTCCGAAATGCTCAGATGGGCAGCATGGCGGCGCTGAAAATGATAGTGTGTGTGTAGTGTTTAACGCCCGCTTTTACTACTACGGCACCACAGGCGGTGACACTGATGATACATGGAATGTAGATGGAGCACCGGTGGAATGAGATGGCGGGGGAAACCGGAGAACCCGGAGAAAACCCGCCCAGACGCCGCTTCGTCCACCACGAATACCACATGCGGGTCCCTGGGATCGAACCCGGGCCGCCTAGGTGATAGGCGAGCGCGCTAACCGCTCGTCCACGGCGCCGCCTGAAAATGATAGTGAATACACAAAAACATTAAATGTTTAATAATGACGCTGACCGGCCCACTTATGTTTATATTTTCATATTTCCATTCCTTATTAGTGCAGCAATAAATAAATAAATAAATAAATAACGTTTTTACGTCACTTGTGAAAGTTTATTATTGTTACACAAAGTTACACGACTTTTGACCCACCTGTATACATATTTCAACAATCACAAACACGAATGACAAAACAAACTGTTGAGGTATGTTCCATGATTTCGTTCAACCGGTTCATAAACTTCCATGTCTAGGGTTGTTTTTCTGCATCTTATTTTTAGTTTCTCTACTAGATATAGAAAGTAGGGGAAGTAATTGTATTCTACCCAAAAATTCGATATCGAGATTTCACTGGAAATATATCTTTTGAAACACCCTGAATAAAAGTTTTTTTTAGAAAAAGGTCCGTGCCTATTTGTGTATGTTTGTGTGTATACACAGGACTAGAGAAAGTAATGGGAGTGCAAAGCAATATTTTTTCTGTGTGTTGTCTTAGCCGGTGAATCTGAAATTATTGGTTTGTAAGTATAATATTTTTATAAACAAATGACAGACAGATGCATAAATAATTACAATAAAAATTTCCATATATTAAAACCAATGCATAATGTAAGAAGCTTTAGGGAATAAGAAAACAACATTTCGACTTTTAGAAATCAGAATTGCATGTAACGTAGGTAAGTATACATAATTCTGAAAATTAGAAAAGCGAAAGAATTCTTAGAATATACACAGAACCGAGTAAAATTGTGTTTCATATATGAAGCATAAGATTTAGCAACATAGAACGTAAAAACTTTGGTGGAGTAATTATGATGTAGGAGGGAGATAAGTTGATGAAAGACCATGTACTATGTGTTTCTAACATCCATGTCTTTCTTGACTTAGTCTTACAATATTTAATGTTCGACCATGCCATAACAAAGCTGTTGTACACCACTGTAATGGACCCCATTATATCCACCTCTTCATTATGACACTGCTATCCACCAATCAAAGGTGCACATATGCATGAGGACATAGCTAACCACCAATCAATACAATATTAAACTCAGTAGAACAACAAAACTCACAAACTAACCCTAATCTTCCATCTACTTCCAATATTGCCCAAACCAAAAGCCCAAATTAATTTCAACAATTGCACAGTAAACAACTTGTATTTTAAATAAAGTTACTCTGTTTATTTAATAACTAGTGTTAATGCTGTAAATAACATTCTAATAATTTCAATTTGTCTTCTCGTTTTTCAAAATCTCCTTTTTTAAAGCTTATTAACATATATACTGTGTCACTGTCTGAAGGCCAGTGTAATAATAAAAGCTAAAACTGCAAATATCGATTCTCGTATGTACAGTTGAACAACGCGCGCGTGTATGAAGATATTGGAAGAAAATTCTTCCACCCCAGACTTCTGTTTACATGGAAAGTGTTTGAATTTTCTGACTATAGGCCATGTAGTCCTGTTTGGTCTTGATGACTTGCATATCTGGTAAACTGTAAGATATAGACCAAAGTTTTTACATACAAAAACTGTAGATATTGTTAAAACACATGTTTGTCTAAATGCATTTTTAGTGGAGTTGACCATTTCGAAAATATTCCTTGTTGTTTGTGTGAGTTTTGCAATATCTTTAACTTCTCTCAAATAAAAAGTCGTTTTTGTCTCTTGGCCGTGCAGAGAGAACGTAATTTCAAAGCCTTCATATAACAACCAACTTAAAAGATTTAACTATGCTCAAACCAATAAGGTAATTTCTGCAAACGTTTATCTCGGCTAACATGAAGATAGAGGAATAATAGTCTATAAGAATAGTTAGTACAAGAGTACAGAAAGTCATATAGGTGTAATACATCAGACTTTTTATTTCAAAATGTTACAAATCTCCATTTCTACCAATACTATATCCAGAAAAAGCACATAATTTGTGTGAAATTCAAATATTTTTTGGTGTTCTGAGTGTAAATATTCACTAAGATACAGGATGTTAGGGACGGATGTATAGATATTTTGGTAAGTGATACCTTAGTGTGTACCCACTTCGGTGCCTTAGTAGTTTTTTCCTGGTCTAACAGTTCCCCCACAAATTAATGACATAGTTTACAACATAGTACCTGAATTGTGTTTTCTTTTATTTGCATGGTCGTAACTGCGCCACAAAATGAACAACGCCTGTAAGACAGACTATCCGTTTTGCTTCACACCTACCGGCCTAGTTAACGTGAGGACATTGACCTTACAGAAAGCATTCGAAGTCATTACCGATAAACACTGGTTATGGCGATCCCGACCCAATCTGCGCCACGCTTTCTGTGTCACGCCTACTTGAAGGTACTCATTAACCTGGAAGCATACTATCTTTAATAAGTAAAATTATAAGTTCGCAATATTTATGTAATATTGTTCATTACACTGTCCTCTATCACCAGTACAAATATCTGTACTCAAACCACTAACAGCGTGTATATTGACAGGCATCTTCAACTTGGATAGTTTGTTTCATGCAAGGGTTCCAGTATAGGAAGGCACCAATTGATCTGACCATCTAGACGTCTTTTTGTACCATATTAAGTGACATATTCTTTTGTGTTATGTGCGCAAGTGGACACTCCTGCTTAGGACAAATACACCCGCATAACTAACGCCTTTCACAACGTTCTTTCATCTAAAGGGCTTGTGTGTTCGAGACCAGATGGTTGTATCATTGACATCACTGAATATCATCGGAGAGCATCCAGAACGGTTCATGAAAGACTCCCCACAGAATGGCTGTGCGAAACTGGTTGCTGAAACATTGGATTGGTCGCAGCAGACCCCCGGTGCACTTTTTATTCAAAATTCGCTATATGGTGCACCAAGACTTAGGACGAATGTCATTCCAGAGGATTTAGAGCTCATCTTCTTTACAACAGTGCAAGATCTGTTGGAACTGGACCAAGATTATATTATTATTCTTCGAGTATACGATAATATCCTGTTCATTTCCGTTCTTATTCCTCAGATGAGTTATAAGTACTGTCAATCCATCCCCTGGCGGGTCTTCCGTTTATCCTTTTCTCATCTAAAAGTCTACTTTCTTTGGCTCTGTTTACTAGACGGTTGTTTTCCTATCTTGTTATTGTATTTCCGTCGCTCATTAATAAGCTTTGTTGTATCCCGAATTTCGCAATTTTCTCTGATTTCTGTATTGTGTATTTTATCTAATAAAGCTTTTCCTCGAATTGTTCCTAATATTTTCATTTCGCATGTACTTAATATTTGTTTTGCTTCGACTGTATCTGCTGATTGGTTTAAGAATTATTGTTTTATAAACGCGAACTTTACTCTCTACTGCCAAATACTTACTTCACCAAACTGTCTTTTATGCAGCCATATATCTGTGCTGCTATATCGACCTGTGTTTTTACTTCTCGATTGAAATTTTTGGTGCTTGTTATTTAAATACCTAAATAATTCATTTCTGAAACCTGTTCAATAATTTTTCTTTCCGCGTCTAATTTGTATCTCAGTGGTTCTTTCGATAATGTTAAGCATTTCGTTTTTTGTATGTTTATTTCCATATTGTAACTTCCCTTCATATTGAATGGTGTAATAGCCTTTGTAATCCATCTTCTGTTTCTGATATGTGGATAGCATCATCTGCGTAGCATATTATATAAAATCTTGTGTTTCCCATTCCACTCTTTTGGCAGATTCATCCATTGTAAGATTAAAAAGAAATGCACTTAAGAAATCGCCTTGCCTAGTACCCTGACCAATTGTTATTTCTTCAGTTTGTTCCTTTACTTTTATTGTCTTGTAGTCTGTATTGACATCTATTACTGATCCAATCAGTTGCATCGGTGCGCCTTTTTATTGCAATATATGTACTACAACTTTTAATTTTACCCTGTCGAAAGCTTTTTTCAAGTTCACAAAACACAAAAATACCAGTTTATTAAATTCCCACGATTTTTCTATAATTTGTGTGATTATACTGTATATTGGATCCACTGGAGGACTATTTTGCCTGAGCCCTTACTGTTCTTCTTTAATGCGTATTATTGTACTTAATTTATTATTTAAAATGCAAGTGAAAACTATAAGGTAGGCCACAATAAACACAAAGTATTCCCTTGCAAAACTTATGTCCTTTTTGTATCAGTTATTCTTAAAAACACTTGTCTTCTCTCTATTTCGTATTAATCGTGATAGATATTTGCAGAAATGCTTTCGTTACATGTTTCCTTGTAATACAGTAGGCCTTAAGAGACAGTGAACTTTTTTAAGAGCCGGTCGCTATGCGATGGTTTATGTGTTCCAGTCTCTTTGCATGGTCAGGACATAAAAATAATTGACTTCCCATTTGAGAAAACTTAAAGTATTGGAACATTCAAACAAATAACAAGTAATATCTCGGAAATGGTTCAAACTAAAAAAAGAAAGAAAGAAAATGAACATGTATTAGACATAAATAGTGTTTAACGAGTACCTATACATTTTTGTGGAAGGAGATTTAGTCTATATATCTCTTGCGGTTTATCAGTTGTGGGAAAGTCATCCAGAATAAAAAGCACTTCAGGAAATTCCCAGAAAATTCAATATATATCTACATACGGTATTTGAATCAAAATTATCAGAAGCGTTTTTGCGAAAATCTACATTTTCGAAAAGTGTTCCAGGTAAAGGGTAGTCTGAGTGGGGAGGAAGCAGTTTCCCCGTGTCGCTTTCTTGGAATATGCTGGATCTAATTACCAGTTGATATCTAACAGACTTTTTATTTTTCAGTTTTTTTAAGTGTTCCATTTATACCCGCCTTTAACTGCAGAGTTCATATTGGCGGACTTGCCTATTTGCAATAGTGTTACTCGTTTTATTCATACTTTCAGACTCAGGAATAATCTTGGCTGAGAAAAATTCCTACCCTCCTGCCGGGAATCGAACCCAGGACCGTTTGCACAGCAGACAGGTGCTCTACCAACTGCGCTACGGCCATCCATTTCTCAGTTATGCTGTTCACAGACATACACAAGTACATAGACCTTTCCTATTTTATTTTTTAATTTAATTTTTTTTTTGCGGGGGGGGGGGGGGAGAGAAGGATTCATAGAGACTTAAAACATGTATTTTCTATCGTTACCCCTTAATTTCATTTCCTTGTCAATTTTCAGGTGTGCCGCTAGGTTCGCGGTGTATGGCGGTGTCGGACAGGTGATGCGAATGCTTGCGCAGTGGAGCAAATATTCCCCGCGGCCCTAGAAGGCTGCCGGCAGACAGTCCCTTGTTCGTTCTCTGTGGCAGTCCCAAGAGTAGGACGGGATCATGCTTGTAATTTTAGGGACTTCCGCGCGTCTCTATGACCTATCTGCCCGGGGCCTCTGACTTCCTGTATTTCCCTCACTTTATCCCTTCTGCTTCAAGATGTTAGATTTTGCAGGTCACAGTACGCTAGGTGTCTCCCCCTCAGTTGTCTATCCATTACTTTTACTGGTTCCTAAAGTAGAATTATTCACGATTGATTAACTAATTATACCTGCTACATAATAAATAAGGGAATCAGAATGAGGACCAATACGAAAGCGGCCGCAGCACTGATTCTTGTGGAACTTCTTTACTTATCTATAATTTGCAAATAACTATTTAAATGGGGACTGGGTGGTTTAAGTTGGGGGGGGGGATATATAAACCTTTTTATGTGTGTGCATAGTCTTGTAAATTCGAATTTCCTTCTATTTTATATTTATTTCATCATTGTATGCACATTATTTGAATTTTAAGACACTAATGCACAGAGTTACCACTTGGCAACTAAGATGTTTTGTCTATGTCTTGCAATATAGTAACAGTGTGATAGGTATTTTCATATTATATTGGCATTTAACAGTAAAATAACTGGAAGCTATTTATATCATAAATGTATCAATTTATTTCAATATTATTGTGATTCCTCTGTTCTTTTTCTTTTCAAAAGTCAAAATCCATGCCATTATAGTCTAATATAACTCCGGCATCATCTATACTCCCCTGTTCACTGATTATGTTACTTGGGCCCTCCCCATCCATAAGATTTGAAAGTGCTTTCGTAAATCAAACGCAACGTACATGTAACCAACCCATCACGGGAACACAGTGCACTTCTGAACGACTGGCACGGTCCGCATAAAGTGAAAGGAGGTAAATCCAACCTCCCCCTTTTCGAAAATTTTGACATCGCTGGAATAGAGGACTAAATACCACTCTATCACGCATATAGTAGAAAGATAAGGTATTTTATTGCACCCAAAAAGTTGATACCGAGGTGTCACTTAAGTACACTTCTTGAGGTCCCTTGGTCATACGTACCATATATGAATATGTTTCAACCTGTTGTTTGTCAGACCATAGCCTCTGATTTACAAGTAAGGAATTCTCAGCAAGATGAAGATTTGTAAGGTAAAACTGTGGAGAACGTTTGATGGGTTGGCCTGGCCTGGCTAAGTTTACTTTGTCACGGACGGTTGTGATGGAGTAACCATATCCAGGACAAAGGACAATACCCAACTCACAAAAGCCACAAGTTCCCCCACCATGACCCTGCCTTGGCAGTTTAGTTATCCGCAACGAAAACACCAGTTCAGATTTCAAACTGGGAGAATGTTGGTTGTTAACAGATGCGCGGAACACCTGCAGCTCTACCCAATTTCTCAACTTGTCAATGTTCAGCTTCTTTCTGACCTCTCCCAACCTGTTCATTTGTTTCTGATCCTGTCAAGGCATGCACTATTCTACAGGACAAATACTGCAATTTGGCAACATCGCCTATCAGTGAAACCATTTCTACTTTCTTAGGAACTATTGCATTCCACCCAAAAGTTCGATGTTGAGAAAATACACATTTTGACGTCTTCTGAATAAAAATCTATTTTTAAAAACAGGTCCATTGTATGCGTGGGTGTGTAAGAAGGGCATAATTCAAAACAGAAAGGTCGGTTAAATACAAAATTTATTACTTAAATTCGCGTTCTAAATATGCGACAGATAGATGAAATTTTCTGAAACAAAAATTGGAGATTCGTTAATCCTGAACTAACAACTGTAGCTTTGTCTTCTCTTTTTTAATTTATACCATATTTAGGTCTAGTGTAAGACAAAGATGTTAAGTAAATTTCGTCCATTTTCATCTAATATTTTAGAAATTATGATCAGACTTGTTTATTTTTTGCTACGTCACTAAAAAGAACTCTCGGGACAAACATTTTTAACTTTGGTCTAATATTTTAACCCTAGGTTCAAAATACATATACCTTTTAAACTTGTCCCAGGTTTCTTTGTGTATCCTTCAGTTTAGGCTTAAAATCTTTTAAACTTACAAATGTATTATATAAGTTTAGTTTTTTAAACTTACAAGAATGTATTGTAATTTTTGTGTTTGAGAATTAAAAATATATGCTTAAA
This sequence comes from Tenodera sinensis, assembly GCA_030765045.1. NCBI lineage: Eukaryota > Metazoa > Arthropoda > Insecta > Mantodea > Mantidae > Tenodera > Tenodera sinensis. The sequence goes on from CM060970.1 coordinate 88,938,155, forward strand.
AACATGTGGCAATCCTATAGCAATTTTTTGTCTTTATGAACATGTATAGCATTAGTGGAATACATAAGCAAAAGTGCTGAAAATATCAATAGTGAAAATACAGCTATAAAATGAATAGGCCACAAAGTTCACACCATTTTAAAATGGCGTCCTGGGGCAAACAGTTCCTTTTTCGCATTCACAAATGTCTCAATTATTTTTAAAAACGATGTTTCTTCCCCCATTTTCATGAACTTTAATCGTACGTGCCCTGCAGTTGTGAAATGCTTATTTTTTTTTAATGGTAAACAGGTATTTTTCTTTATTCCCCCCCCCCCCCCCCATGATCTTGCAAATAACATGACTGCAAAGCTATCACACGCAGCCACATTATTGAAAATCTGACTATCGCGTTAGCCTACTCTAACTTCCCAACAAGGAAATTTGTAACTGTTTAATGAACGTTTATCTAGATTAACAAAAAATACACAAACGAATAAGCTTTTATATGAAGAATTTGCAGGAGAGTGTGGAGAGAGAGTAATTTGAATGCAATACATCAGATTTCATTACTTTCTCTAACACGTGTAGTATAGAAGAAACCATTTAATGGTAGTTCCCAGAATTCTGAGTGACTGAAGCCTTATGGGACTGAAGGGCAGAAGAGAGACATTCCACTTATAATCAGAGTTTTGTAAACTTCCTAGATAACGTTGCTGCTCGTTAAGTTGCCAACTTCCGTCCAATGTTATTCGCATTAAGTTTGCTCACTAGTATGGTAATATCTCTTAATTTCAATTAAAAATTAGAAGAGTCATTAGCGTTATCTTGAAATTAAAGGAACAAGTAAGTGAATTAATATATTTGTTATATTGGGGCCAGAAAAAATATGGCGTATTAATACATATTAGTGGAGAAAGAGCAGTGCCTAAATAAAATCTGAAGTACTGCACTCACATGACTTCCTCTACTCTTGTGCTAACCATGCTTATAAACACTTATTCTTATATCTTCTTCGTGTTGGAGCGATAGACAAATCTTTTAAACCTTTGAGATTCCGTTCTCTTTGTACGGCTAAGATATAAAAATTGAATAACGATCTTCCATTTGATGAAAGTTTAGCCGCAAACCTCACACTAATAAAGAGGAATATCTCCGAAATCGTTCACTCTACAAAAAAATGTATTTGGATATAAATTGTGTGTTTTAGCAAGAGCTATATTTTTTATATAGTAAGATTTGGTCTATCCCTTACGGCTTACCAGTTATGCAAAAATCAGAGTAAACATGACTACACAAGCTATAGCTAGATAATTCAAAATATACATTTCATTTGTCATAAAAATATCTCAAACATATAGCATTATAATCAACACCGTTAGAGACATTTTGGAGAAAGTCAACATTTTCGATGTAAAGGTAGTTTAGGGTGGGGGAATTTTCTTCAATATCTTTGTGTTGCATCCTTGAAAGATGTTAAACGCCAGCTTTGGTTTTTAACCGACTTTTCGTTTTTGAGTTATGCTGTTCCACAGACTGATTGACACACACTGGACCTTTTTCTAAAAATACTTTTTTTTTGGATAAACATATTTCCGGTGAAATCTCCACATCAAATTTTTGGGTGGAATACAATACTTCCTCTACTTACTATACGTAGTAGACAAAATAAAATAATTAAAACAATTCCAAATAAAGGCACCGATTTCTCTCCAACCAAGAATGATTGCTTTAAGCTCAACATTTGATGTCTTGGAAAATAATGCCTGTACCACCAGAGTAACAGCTGCAATTGACTCCAACTATGATTACGCCATTACCATATGTATAGTTTAGGGGCAATTGCTGGTAGTGATGCCAACTGAACAAAAATAATGATACCAAAAGTAACTAGAAAGCCCTATAATGAGGTGGATATGTCACAAGTAGCGTTTGGCAAACTCCATTAGATAAGCAGAGGGAGTATTCTACGCAAAAGTTTATGTTTTGAAGCCCCTAAACCTAAGAAAGCTGCTCTAGAAAAATTCCCGCGTGTGTGTGTTTCCGCGTGCTTTAACCTTTATCTTGTCTTCTAAGCGTCATGCTCAATAATCTAGTGATACAATTTACCTTTTAAAGTGGAGAACAACAGATGATTTACAGTAAAATGTCACAATAAATGCGTTTTAAATCAGTGAATGTCTTCCGTGTGAAATAAGTCCCAAAACAAAAGAAGCTTGAGGAAGAAACTGTGATAGAGATTTCGATTGTTTTGGTAGCGTGTGCCAAGTGTAAATATGTTGCATGCGTGCAACAGTTTGAAGCAAAAGACGAGCGACGCGACGTGGCAACAGAGTCTCTTGTCCTCCGCCCGCCCCTGCAACACTTCAAGGCTACACGTAGACAAGCACGGCGCCGCGCGGTCTGCCAGGCTGGAGGAGATAAACCTGCCTGCGTCACCAGATCACCACTACACGTGTTCGGTTCTTAGTCACTGTTCGTTCCCTTGTTGCCCAATGTACCGTAACTGTTGTGAACCACGTCACGATGCCAATGCTCGCTCGCTAACCGCAGGGTCATTGGTTCATACTGGTTCTTTCTTCACTGGGCAGCATTCCAACTCTAAGTTACTGTTTCGCAATTTACGTCCCAGCTGGAGAAAACATTCTCCATTACTAGTAATCATCTGTTCCAATTCTATACATTTAATCTCTTGCTTGCATTTAACCACACCAATATTAAAATTAATGTCCCTTTTGCTCATCAGTTATTGGTGACAGTTTTTAGAAATTTGTAACCTACATTCACTAATATTCAAATAAACATGGAGATGTATAATGTTCAGTTAAAATGATAAAGTAAATTTTTTGTTTGTTACTTTTTGACACAAATTTATTCAAAGCTTCGGTGATAAAATCTCCTATTATAACGCAATGACAACTTGTGGAGGGGTCTCACCACTTCGGTTCTTTTGTGCCTATATCTCTGACGGAGCACCCCTGGTATGAGGGATGAGGCGAATGGATCCAAAGGGTGGCCGAAACGTAGCGACGATAGAGCAGGGGGCAAGGTCCCTACGTTTTCCCATTTAGAAGCACCCCAATGGAGACTGGCTTAAATCCTGAGGAAATGAGCATTTGCAGGGAAAAATCTTAGTTTCGACAGAAGTGTAGGTATATGAAGTGAATAATACATATAGTACAGCTCACTAAACATCACCACATGCTGTAAAAGTTGCAATTAGAGAGGGAAAAAATGCCTTTTAACAAAGAAAGCCTCAATTTTATTACGTCTTTTAGAAAAGAGTAATTTAACATAACCCTTCAGCACATTTTTATTTATTTTTTTCTTAAACTCACTATTTTAAAGATAAATTAATAGCATATTATGCAACAAGACTATAATGATAGTACTTAAACTGCGAGTTTCATTATTTTGTTAGCAATATCTTGCCATTATATGAAGTTTCATACAGCTATTTAGGGTCGAGCATGTGTCTATGTTTAAAATATTTATAAACTAAAGTCTACACTTGCCGGAGTTAATACGTGCATTGACTTTATCTTTGCAGTGAAACAGCTGGCAGAGTTGTGATGTGTGTGCAGACGGGAAAGTATTGATTTTATCGTGATCTCGAACTTGTACATTTGATTTCAAAATAGAGCAGTGAGTCCAGTGAGACAGTTCTTCGAGCTGCATTTTGAGAAAATGAGGTTGTGCATATTTTTCTCAATCAGTGGATTGTGAATAAATTTCTTTGTACCTGTTTCTTGATTTTTATGGCAATAAGTCACTCGTGTGCCTTGGCGCAAATTTCCGGGTGTGTAAGTTCGTCTTACTATCCTGATATTTTTACTTTTTCCAAACTCGCGTTAGTTGTTTTTGGATTGAACATATGAGAATAATCCAATGTTGCGATTTCTTGTGATTGGTGGGAATCTGTACTTTAATGAAAAGGTGTACTTTAGGTCCATCGTAGTTTTATTTAACCTAGCGACTGGAGAAATCAAAAATAGGGGTTGGAAATAGGGTTCAAACCCTAAGTAAAAGGAAGTAAAACCGTGGTCCCATGTCGTAGATTTACGGTGCGTAAAACAACCTCAAACCTGATAAAAACAAAATTAAGCGGTCTTTCACGGCCAGCATAGAATAGCAGTTGAAGGGTGACCGTAAAAAAAGAAACTCAATTTTAATTTTGGGATTTTTGAAACGCACTGTATCTATAACGCACAGGTATATTGGTGAGGAATTCCTTTTTCTTGTTCATGAGTGGTACTGGAAATTAGCTATTGTTGTATGTTAGTAAATTATAAACAAATAGGCATGGAGTTGAAGCTTTATCAACATGACTTAATCATGGTGCTAGGCTTACTAATTAAGATATTTTCTTATCTCTTTCCTCTTCATTTTTAGACTTCTGTGGAAACTACTAATACGAATAATAGGTATGTGTTGGATGTTATAGCATAATCTTATCTACCTTTATCATTATTAGAATTCCCTAGCTTTTACTTTTAAGCTATGAGGCTCGCATTCGGGAGGTCCAGGTTTCGATTCCCGTCGAGGTGGATTTTCATGCATCACAATTTCCTATCCATCATTTCTGTTTCGTGGTGTAAAGCGGTGCTGGATAGATGGCGCGGATGGTTATCCGTGAACAGCAAGGGCTGCTTGGTCGACGGGTAGTTCATCATTCTCTCTAACAGCTCAACGGGTCTTCGAACCTCACACTAACTTCCGCACGTCTTTGTAGTCTGTCTTCCTGCGGCAACCCTTTCTCCTGAGGGTAGTATCTCTAATAAATATATGTCCAGTGTTCGAGGTGTCCCCCTTTGTGTATGCCTATAGCTGTACTTCGCATGACATTTTCACAAAAATAAACGTTAATTTCGTGAAAATCTGGTGCTTCTAGCAGAATCCACGTGCACAAACAAAATTTACTCAGAAAAGCTTTAGACTAAGCTACTCCTTTGTTATTTAGGATGAAAAACACACTAAAACAGACAACATAATCGTTTGTTCAACTGATGTCAAATATGTACCTTTCCAACATATTCTGGTATATATAATGGTTTATGCAGTAAACATAATATTTAAACTGCAGGGCTGGGCAAATGGTACTCACTGAGCGCAACGTGCTCACAGCCTTGCACTGAAAACTGTATGTTTAGCAAGTAAAAAGAAAATGAAGGTCGCTCAGTCGCCCAGGAGTGATTTAAGGGTTTCTTTATTTACTTCAGTGGGTCAAATATACGAGTTGACACATCCGAGTTTGCGGGTTACCTCCAAGGGTCAACTATTTACAAATTTGCAGTAATTTCCTTCATTTTCTGGTTTTCTTCTGAAGGCACATCTTTCTTGAAACTTATAAAATTAGTTCAAAACTCCAATGTATTACATTTATATTATTTTCTCAAGACATTATTGTTAATTTGCACCTATATCTTTTCTAAAAATAATTCATACAAAAGTCTATTTATTACACGCACTACCACGCACACAATAGGTAGAAAAATGTCCTATGTCTGTGAACAGCGTAACTCAAAGGCGAAAAGTCATTTAAAAATTAAACTTAAAATTTGTATTCAGCATCTTGCAAGATGTTCAACAAAATTCCCCTCCCTTTTAGATGGAAAATATTTCAAAAGTGTTTATTTTGTGTAAAATGGTGTCAATGATTTTGATTAAAATACCTTATGCTCAAGATAAAAAACCCTGCTTAAAACCATGTTGAAGTTGGCATTACTGGTCACTGCCATCTGGATTTGTTTTACTACGCTTTAAAGGTTGCTATGATAACTTCAGCGGCCTAAGTCACCGAGTATTATTCTTCGGTGTTTTAACAGCTCTTCTAGTGTGTGTACTAAAAGAATATTAAAGATAAATATCATTGCATCACACACTTCCACAACAGCTGCGTTGTTGCAGAATTCACGGAATTTGCGTCTTAAATTGGTCGGTCACCTGATTCCAGCCACGTTCAACTGTTTACCGTTATGGCACGCGTCACAAATCAAACAATAATACTTTTGATTCTGCCTGCTGTTGTGCAAACAGCTGCAGCATACCACAGTAAATCACCTCTCAGATAAGATTTAGTTTCCAATTTCACTGCGCGTTTAGTATCTATAGAGCATGACGAAATCAATATCTTTAGAATGCATTTCTTTGCCAGATTGGAGAAATTTGATGAGAAGACATGATGACGTATCGTATAACAAATGCAGGATGATATAGATCTGACTATCCCTTAAAGCCTGATTATTCCGCTGTTCCCACTTTACCTGTAAGGAAAAATCTGATGTGTTGCGCTCCATTGACCCATATAACGGGCCAGCTGTTGCACCCACTATTTTTCAGCCATATTTTAAACCTTTGCAGAGTAGTTTAAGACTTAAAATAAATCTGCAGTACACATTTGTGTTTTGTAGCACAGGTTATTGCAGGCCAGGTCGACTCGCGAGATACCTTGAGCGACGTTCATTTCTTTTACCTGCTAAACATGCAGTTATCAGTGTAAAGCCTTGAGCAGGCTGCGCTCAATGAGCACCAATTGCCCTGCCCTGGGCTGATGAATCTTATTTCTCTTCCAAACTTTCAAAGCACCATCTCAATTTTTTCCCTTTAATGTTGGTTATCCGAAAAATCAATTATCCGAATACTCCAAGCTGCAATTGTTTCGGACAATCGACGCCAATTCACGATTTTAGGATACAGTTAATTTTTCAAAGTCTATGCTTTTTCATGACCATGAGGAATAAACTAACAATGAAAAAGCCAGCTAAAAATAGAGTGAGATGGCACCGCGGTAACGTGTGAGGCTCGAATTTGAGAGGTTATGGGTTCTGTTCACGTGGCTGACCTTCCTGGCCCATGTTTTTAAGGGTGGTGGGTTACTTCGGGTCGCTGGGAAGGATAAACATTCCCTGAATTTCCTGTCTCCGCATTTCACCTTAGTTTTCATTTGCTTTCAATCTGCTTGATTGTTTTAGGGTTCTAAGAGTCGGCGGGGGCTTCGACGTGTACGGCAGGTGGTTTCTCTCTGCAAATCCTCGTCCTCCGGGTTCTTGAACCCCCAGGGGGCCTTGAGCGCAGGGGGAGGGAGACAGGACCCGGCGTACGAATTCAAATCTGTAGCTGTTAGGGACCCTGCCCTCTGCTGTTGTCCCTGCGACCGCCCTTTGTATCCTCTCATCTCACCCCTCCCTCTCGAGGGCACCCCGTTGGAAGTATAGGCATTAAAAATCTACACTTTGACTGTCGTATCTATCCCAGTTAAGGAAAACATGTTATCAAAAATTCAAACCAAAAAGAAGGAATATCTCGAAAGAAGTCAACTTAGCAAAAATATTTTAGCATAAATTATATACTTTAACGAGCCCTACATTTTTCACATAATAAGACTTTGTTTATGTCTTTCAGTTTGCCAATTATACGTGAGTAAGGTACGGAGGGAGACTTCGTCACCACACACACACTCGCGCGCACGCACACACACACGCACGCACACAGTCTGCGATTCTGAACAAAATAGGGTAATAAACAAATGCCAAAGTCTAATTACGCTAATGAATCGATTTGGGAGACTAGCCGCAAACTTTACACGCCCTTCAGTATACAATTAATGCAGTTTTCTATACTTTTGAACTATAAATCAACCAATTACATTCACACGGTTTTCTCTACTTACTTTTCTTTCACGCAACACATTCACATATCCTCTACTGGCCCTTCAACATACCATTAATACAATTTTCTATATGTTTGAACTATGAATGTCACCTATTGCATTCACACGGTTTTCTCTACCTGCTTTTATTTTACATAACACATTGAGATGCCCTTTTCTACTCCCTCTTGTACAAACAATTCATACAATTTACTATGTGTTTAAAATAGAAATGTAACGTATAACATTCACACGGCTTTCTCTACTCGCTTTTCTTCCTGTAGTATTTGTGACTGTTTAATAGTGCGTTGGCGTAGTGTCTTCCTACAGGATTTATTTAGCTAATTATTTTGATTATTTTTTGTTGTTTATCGTATCCTAAGAGTTTCTCTTTTTAAGCGTATTAAGTAATACTTTTTAAATAGGGATAAATGGTTAAACCACAGGCAACGCCGGGTATTTTAGCTAGTAAAACTACTTTTACTTTGTTAAATTAGGCAGATACCAATTTGTTGACAAAGTTCAATCTTCAGCCCAAGATGTCAATGACGTAATAATTGTACTATATATAAAGTTTGCAGAAAGGTCTGGAGAGTAAGGAGAAACTTGGGCAATCTTCCACGTATCTGAAAGCAACAAGGAACTACGCAATTGCAGTGAGGAAATATTGCAGAAGTTAGTGACTCAGATCACGTGCTGGTACACCGTTAGTGTTCATCTGTAGTCAGTCGGCCACATCGCACATTCTGTCAGATAAGTTCCGGAATAATATGGAAACAATTGTATCAGGTGATGAACAATAGCCGATACTTCGATAGATAAAATTAATTAAAGTTTCAATGATATCCGTATGACATGAAATTGCTAAACACTAATTCATCTACTAATATGGGTATCGAGCGAGCCTCCGTGAGGTTAACAGTTATCGGGTTTGACTCCCGGCGACTTTACACTCTAACCATGGTTTCACTGGGTCAGTAGACTCATTTCCTTTATAATCATCCTGTGCTCCGAATAAAATGTTAAATATACTCAGATGACGTGGGTTTAATACAAGAAACGGACAATATGATTTTGAAATATCAACAGAAAAATCTAAGGCGACGGCCTTATAGGCAAAACAACACATAAGGTCAAAAATAACTTTAGAAAATAAACTATTAGAACAAGTAAGAGAGTTCAACTATTTAGGACGTAATTTTAATTATGTGATAAGAACTGAAATAAATGAGCAAAAAGCTTGCAACATTCCAAATAATATGTGCAGAGGCAAGAGCTTTTGTTTTTAATAATAAACAAGAAAGCTGTTCAATTGCAGAACAAATTGGTTTGCTTGCATATGACATAGTTTAGAAGTGATTAATGGAATTCTTTTTTCGCAAATTTTTGTTGTGTTTTTAGCGATAAATGAGAAATATCTAATAATCCCTAGGGTGTCTCCTCTATGCAGTGGGTACGCTGTCACCATGCCGCTGCGTCTTCCAACCGCAGCCAAGGCCACGGAGGAGTACAGGTTACGGCGGCGGGGGTCAGCACGCCGACTCCCCCGATCGTAAGGCAAATGAGAAATATCTACGTTTTTAAAATTTTGCTTAGAAAAATAAGTATTTTTACTCGTTGAACTTATTGTTACTGGTGTTCAGGGTTTTGGTTTTAATAACAGTAAAAGAATTCACATCTAACGCTTACGAATTCAATAGCCTGACTTCTTTTGGGATCAAGTTGTAACAATTCTACAAAATAAATACTGGCAGAAACACAGAAAGCTGTCCGACAAGCAATCGATGAGGCTACAGTAACAGATTGGATATACATATTAACAGCACTCTTGCCATTCAAAGTAAAAGGTGAGACTGAAAAGTCCCTTCAATATCTTTGGTTACCAGTATCAAATGTTGACAGCAAGATTTTTCTCTACATATAACTTGGTTATAACAGAATATATTATATTGTGAGGCAGAATGGGCACTCTGCCCGCTCCATGAAGTGAAGAAGAACCATGTGTTTCTTGTGGGCGATGTAGGATACATTCAATCTGGAAACGTTATGAACCCCATCTACTTTGCACTTGGACCTCACCGTCCTGGCAGTTTCTCTATCATCCCTCCCGCTCAAGGGTCGCGTTAGAAACACAAAAGGCACGTAGATTTACGTGGGTTGCTCTGCCACTCCGTAATACCTACTAATATGCGTAAGTAGAAATACCAAAACCACCAAATGTAACTTGAACACAAAAGTAATTGTCAATATGGATTCTGTTGTTATATATTTGTTCAATCCAGTTTAACCAGAATTCCTTGATTATAATGTTTAGTAATTCTGAACATGCTCTTTGAGACAGTATATTCTGTAATACTGCCTCTGAAACAATTCAAAATGTAAATATGGAGGCAACAGAAAACCCCCTGAAATAACTGTTAAAATATAGGTAGCCTAGGCTGAATTCTTCTGTTTACTGTGATACAACCTAAAAGGAAGAATTGACCTTGATCGATAGCGTAATGACGAGAAATACCAATTATACATCATAAAGTAAATAATTAAAATTTGTGTAATCCTCATAAAAGGGAACGATATCGCCAGTGATATTAATTGAAATCAATCAAGTGCAGTGAGCTTAGAAAGGTATATTGACTTTTCACAGTTATTGTTAACTGTGCCTAGCCATTTTGTTCACTATCGTCGAAGTCCGCCATGTCTAGCTAGAAAATTGTGAAAGTGTTTCTGTAAGCGCTGGCGATTTTTGAGTGTTAATAAATTGTTTAAGACATTTATGAAAATAATATTGATTCTTTCATCAATAAAATATATCCATACTACCCCTGAGATAGTATTAATAGAATCTTATAGCTCTCAACTGATGGTAGGCCGTGAGGAGTAAAACTTCATTAAGGCTGTCACTCATTTGAAAAAAAATAATTGTTCCATCTTTCGTACATTTCCAGAATTCAGTTTACTCAGTTTCAGACTCTTAGATATAGGAATGGGAGAGATATGGACGGGTTTTGGCTTACTGTAAGTCCCCTAGGGGGCACCCCCGGGAGGAAGGATGAGGTGAGAGGAGACGCAGCGGCACAGATATTGACAGAGGTCCTAAGCTATCCCAAGCTTGACGGCACCTCGAGGGTCAACTCAGGGGGACTCCGGCGGGATGCAACGCTCCGACATGCCGCCCCTTCTACTCGGATCCCACGGACGAGGCACGGAAAGAGTTCCTGTGCACATATCATCCCTGCCAAGCTGCACCTACAGCCTCCACTAACACTTGCGGCCCTGAAAGGGATAAAGGATGAATGAAATTATCAATGAACTGAAATAGGATAGAAAATTCGGGGTAGTAATTACCCTTCCCGGCATTCGCCTAGCCACCAGGGCAAACAGCAGAAAAAAAACCTTGGGTCAGGTAGGTCCGCGTCACCGCGGAGCCATCTCCTCGGTAAAACCTCATAGTTGTTGCATCAAAATTCTCAGAAATGCATTACACCTGTATTATACTGGCCAGATCTCCATACAGGTGTAAATATTTTATGTTTAGGGACTTTTCTGGAATCTTGTGTGCTCGTATGAATGTCAACAAATACCACCTCCGCACTACAGTCACAGATACCCAATTATGTATACTTTATGATTTAATTCTGCCATTTGGTAGCCGTCTTGCTATATTTACTACTCTCCTACCCTGGTGGTCGAGGGCAGAGTCCAAACATAAATAAACTGATACGCATAACCACGCTTTGTTCCTTTCATTTGTTTGGGCGTGCAGTTGACAGAAGACGTAAAGCAGAATCCTTCTAATTGCCAGTAATGATGTTGGTGTCTGTTACATGACTGAAACTGTTTTGTTATCTCGTGAGATAACACTGTGGATTTATATCAACATGTAACCATGACCCCCATTAACCTCACCAAGAAAGAGTAATGCACTCCAAACCACAGTGTTCTGTACGAGGCTTAATTTAAATATAATAAAGTTATGATGTGTTACTTTCACGTGACCTTCTCTACCCGTTTCATCCTCCAACAGACTATTCTTACAAAATCTTATCTTATTCTCCCATCTATTTCATGTTAACCCTTGTATCGTTTCTTCCAGAATCACATATAATCTGTATGGGGTCATAAATGCTTTTCTTTTAAAAAATGCATATGTCTTAAAAACCTCATGTTGTACTCATATAACTTTCTCTACTCACTCTCGTAGAAACTATTCTTACAAAACAGTATTACTCTTATCTTCTTCGTGTTAGTTGAGATAAACATTTGCACAAATTATCTTATTGCTTACTTCCTTGTAGGTGCAAGGGGAATATGCAAATACAGTAGGCTTTGAGCGATAGTCAAATGTTTTAAAGCATTGTAAATCCGCTCTATTTGCAATATAAGTATTGGAAAACACACAAATAACAAAGAATATCTCCGAAATGGTTCACTCCGCAAAAATGCATTTGGACATAACTTGAGTCTTAAAGAGATGTATAGTAAGATTTGGTCTATCTCTTAGGGTATGCAAAAGTCATCAAGACTAAACAGGACTACATGGTCTATAGCCAGAAAATGCAAAATATACATTTCGTTTGCCTTCAAAATATCTTAAATATGTGGCATTTTGATCAAAATCGTTAGAACCATTTTTTTTTAAGAAAATATATTTCCGGTGAAATCTCGACATCGAAATTTTGGGTCGAATACAATACTTGCTCTACTTATACGCAGTAGACAGACTAGAACTTTTATTACTTTACTGCTACCATAGGCACAGTAAATGTGGTGATCACTCCTTGAGCACCAGAAGTAACCAAAATCTATCGCCAGGATCGTGTAGCTGAAACGGCTTCCGGAGGTGTTGCCATCCTCATCAGACGCACACTTACTCACAGTGCAATCTTTCTACCCACTATTCCTGCACTTGAAGTGACAGGCCTTAAACTCTCCACCACGGATGGTACTAATGTCATTATTATCTGTGCTTATAAACCTCCTAATCGCCGGCTTAATACTACACATCTCTCGTTACTATTCCCGCCTGACTGCAGCACTCTCCTTTTGGGCGATCTGAATTGCAAACATTCTTCATGGGGATGTAGGTCTACCAATCCCAATGGTCGTCTTCTTTTCAATGTTTTAAATACCAATGGGCTTTCTATTTCCGCTCCATCGGATCCCACTTATTATCCTAGCAATCCCATGCACGCTCCTGATATCCTTGATATTGGTCTTCACAGGAATCTTCCTCTCCCAACTTATGTCACCGCTTTAGCAGAACTAGATTCCGATCATTGCCCTGTTGTGATTACCTTTCAACTCTCGCCTACCTTGCTGACTTCCTTTCCTCGCCTCATCACTGGTATTGTGAACTGGGACGCTTTTCAATCTCAGTTAGATAATGCCTTAACCTCCTCTTATCAACTAGCAACTACTACTGATATTGACGCCGCGGTAGCACATTTCACTGCTACCCTGTGTAACTGTGTACGGCTTTCTACGTCACACTCTCCATGGCGGAACTCTCCACATTCATTGCCAATGTCCATTCTGCGTCTTATTCGGGAGAAAAATGCTATTCGTCGGCGATGGCAACGAGAACGGCAACCTTGGTTACGTAGACGACTCAACAATTTGATACGTCTTGTAAAGGTTGAACTAGAGCGTCACCGTCTACAAACTTATCAACGCCATGTAGCGACTATATCTCCACACGACCACACCTTGTGGGATGCCACCAGCCGGATTCTTCGTGAACCTACTGTGATTCCTGCACTCTCCGATGGGAACAATCTTGTCACGGACGTCGCAGCGAAGTGTGAAATCTTGGCTGCACATTACGAACAAACTTTTGCTCTTCACACCATATCTCCAAGCACCGCAGCTATAGAAAATGAACTAGGTGCCCAACGTCAACGAGCTACAGTTCAATCACGAATCTCCTTCACTAGTCCTCGGGAACTCTTTCATCTGATTCGCTGCCTTCCTAACAAGAAATCGCCTGGGCACGATCTTCTGCCCAACATAGTATTGAAACATCTCACCAAGAAAGCGCTTGCCTATCTCTCTTCTATACTGAATTTCTGTCTGCAAATTGGCTACTTCCCTTCCACGTGGACATTTGCTCATATCATTGTGTTCCACAAACCCAATAAGCCTAAGCATCTACCAAGCAGCTATCGTCCTATAAGTCTTCTGCCCACATTGGCCAAACTCTTTGAGAAGGTCTTCCATCGCCGTCTAGTGCAGTACCTCACCAATGCTCACATCATTCCCTCGTTTCAATTCGGATTTCGCCCGAAACACTCTACTACTCACCAGTTACTGAGGTTAACTCAACACGTTGTCCGCGGCTTCGAGCATCGCCAATATACCCCAGCTCTTTTCCTTGATGTGGCACAGGCGTTTGATAAAGTGTGGCATTCTGGCTTGCTACTTAAACTTTATCGCACTGGTCTTCCGGACTATTTGGTACACATTATTACCAGCTTTCTCACCGGTCGCACTTTTGCAGTACGCATTGGAGGTACTCTTTCCCTTAAGTATTCTATTTCAGCAGGAGTCCCCCAAGGTTCTATACTAGCACCCATGCTCTTTAGTATTTATACCTCTGATATTCCAGATCTAGCTCCAACCTCAATTGCCCTGTATGCTGACGATACCGTGTTATATTATTCACACTCTAGACTCCATTCTGCTATCAACACATTACAGATCTCTCTTGATCGCCTCACAAATTGGTTTCGCACTTGGTGTATTACCATTAACACTCAGAAAACGGAAGCCAAGATTTTTACTCTACGCCGCTATAATTCACCACCGCCTATACGTCTTCTGAATACTCATGTGTCATGGCTCTCCTCTTCTACACCAGTTAGGTACCTTGGGATATTATTGGACACTCGGCTCACGTGGAAGCCTCATATAGACCGCAACATTACCCTGGCATCGGCTCGTCTTTCTAAACTTTCGTCTTTGCTCCACAAACACACCTCACTTGGTTTGGAATCTTCACTGCTCCTATACAAATCTCTTGTTCGTCCTCTCATTACTTATGCCTGCCAGGTATGGGGGGCTGCCAGTATGTGTCACCTACGGCGTCTACAGGTCGTCCAGAACCGATTCCTGCGAATCGCCACCAATGCTCCTTGGTTTGTACGCAACCAGCAGCTCCATCACGAACTGGGCCTTCTTCCTCTCCATCATTTCATCCGACAGCTCGCCCGACGGTTCTTCTCCAATCTACGCCACGTTCCAGGAGCTGTGACGTACAACATCGGCGTCCGAAGTCGCCGGCCAACACGACTGAAGCGACGACTTCCACAGGATCTGCTTCTTAGTGATGACCCTTCTAGCTCTGACTAATCAACTGCTCCACTTCTGCTTTTCTACTATCTGTGTAATGTGTAAATTCTCACCATCACAGCCTGTATCACATTTGTATTAGTTCAGAGGGGGCCCACTGCCCTACCTCTACAATGTTACTCTTATGTTACTATGATTTTTATTTTGGTTCTACCAGATCTGTAGAGCATGTATTTACTGCTGATCGATCTAAATAAATTAAAAAAAAAAAAAAAAAAAGAAGTAACCAATCACTCCTCAATTTGAAATTTTTTATTTTCTTAAATGAAATTCACTATTGGTAAGAGCTTTAGGTACAAGTGGTCTAGGGGTAGTGTCCTTTCTTTCGGATGCTCTTCTTTCGCATCATATATTTTTACTTTCTCTACTGGTAATTAGGGGAAGTATTGTATCCCACCCAAAAATTCGATGTAGAGATTTCACCGGAAATGTATGTTTTGAGGCCCCCTTAATCCCCCCCCCCCAAAAAAAAGCATTTTTAGAAAAAGTTCCGTGTGTCAGTGTGTCAGTCTGTGTGTCTGTCAGTCTGTGGACAGTATAACTCAAAAACGAAAAGTCGGTTAAAAACCAAATTTGGTATTTATGTTTAATGTCTTTCAAGGATACGACATAAAGATTTTGGAGAAAATAGCCCCACCGTAAACTACCCTTTACATAGAAGAGTTTTCCAAAATTTTGATTTTCTTGAAAATGGCTCTAACGATTTTGATTAAAATATCATATGTTTGAGATATTTTTATGACAAATGAAATGTATATCTTGAATTTTCTGGTTATAGCCCCTGTAGGCGTATTTACTCTGGACGACTTTTGCATAACTGGTAAACCGTTAGAGATAGACCAAATCGTACTATACAAAAAATGTAGATCTTGCTAAAATACACAATTTATGTCGGAATAAATTTTCTTTTACGGTGACCCATTTCGGAGATATTCCTTGTTATGTGTGTGAGTTTCGGAAAACTTAGAACTTTCGTGAAATGGATTATCGTTGTTCATTTTTTATATGTTAAGTGTGCAAAGAAAACAGAACCTCAAAGCTTTAAAACATTTGGCAATCGCACAAAGCCTACTGTATTCTAACATTCCCCTTGCACCTACAAGGAAATAAGCAATAAGTTGTACAAAAGTTTATCTTAACTAACACGAAGAAGATATAGGAATAAGAGTTTGTAAGAATGGTTAGTACAAGAGTAGAGAAAGTCATGTGAGTGCAACACATCAGATTTTTTGTTTCACAGGCATCTCTTTATAATGTTCTAATATGACATTTTTTAATACAACTTGCAGTGCTAACGACATTGTGAAAATGTTATTGCCCACCACTTCAGGCTATTAAAGTACAATTCTAAGCCTGATTACATACAAATAAACACAAAAATAAATGTTCTCCTTACTCCTGAAAATGTGAAATACATAGAACGCATCCAAAAGACGCTGGTAAGGCTAATACTCTATAGTGGACGAGTTTTAACTTGACACTTTCTCTGCTATCCTTGTCTAGCACGGGCTGTGGAAAATGGTTCGGCTTCTTCCGTGGAAATGCCCAGTCTCTTTTAAAGCCCTATTGTATTCCCTAATTGTCTACGGTGGTGTGAGGGTAAGTAGCCACCCCATAAAAAGAGGGACAGCTTAGAAAGAGCGGCGAGTAATTTGTTGTTTTAACAATAAGCAAGTGCTAAGTTACAGCTCTTTCAGTCGTATAGTGTTGTAAGACTGTAATACACATTTACAAGAAAGAAAGAACAAAGTTATTGGGGTGGGATTCAAACCTGGACTTACATATTAATAGCATTCTGCAGACACGTGTGTTAACTATGTGTGCTATTTCATTCTTCGTATTACACGGTGTGTCTGTAAGTGTTTGCTTGCCAGACGTTACTTACTTATTTCAGCTCTTAGAGGCCCTGACTGTTATTATATTGCGTTCCACTCCTAGAAGACAGTATGGAGTTAAATGGGATATATCTGTCTCTATCTAGCGCATACAAGTTTCCATTAGCCGCGTCCTTTTCTAACCTCGCGCTGTTGCCAGATTCCTAATAGCATGGCATAAATATTCATTTGTTATAAATTTCAGATTTGAACACATTATCCTATGTAGAATTTTTTTCTCTATCAGGTTATATCCTTTTCAGAGTCATTATACATTTCTATATGCCCAAATTTCTTCAGAAAACGTTTTTTTCAATAGAAGTCCGATATTTGCTGTTTCTATACTCATCACGCACTAACTAACAAACTAACTGCTAGAATGCATCTATATTTTTTTCTTAGGTAGAGTAAACCATAGTGCTACTACCTGCCCACTTTGAATTCTCTATGTTTACCCAGTTAAGTGTTATAATTTTTTAAATTAAATGTTTTCGGAAAATGTTATATCTGTGCACTGCAAAAGTTACGCAGTGTGAAACTTTTTTGTTATTGAGTTTACATCAGGGAACCAGCGAGAACAAATGTTGAGGAAGGTTGGAGAAAGTTTTTAAAATAAACCAAAAGGCAGTAACCTCTTTCTTTTATCCAGTAAGGCAAACAAAAGGTATTCATCTATTCAGCGTCAGGCCTGACACAGAAGATAGTATAAGGAGCAGCACTAACATTAGTTCGAAAGAAGCCGTGTGTGTAACTGTGAGCTGTTATTGCGTTATTTGTTTAATATTTTTGTAAATATTTGTAGTTATGGAGGGGGGAAGCTAGGAAGAGACGATATATTGGTAAATTAAGAAGTAAGGAACGCCAAATAATTATGAATGTGTTAGATTATTTTTGAAGCAAAATGCGTGTAAGGCAGTAAAAGAAACAGCTAAGGCTATCGGGTGTTCCGAAGCAGTAGAGTGTATGATTAAAAAGGAACTAATGAAAGGACCTCTAAGAACGCCATCGAAAAAGAAAGCAAAAAGGGCGGGACTACACAAAACGCTAGGTCAACGCAATATGATTGAATAGTGCAAGGTGAAGTGCGGCGAATTGTTCATTCTTTACTGTTTCCAAATATTCCACCCACGCTGAATATAATTTTGTCACGATTCAACAGTGATGAGACCCTACCAAATTTCTCAAGGGCCACTCTTAGTCGGTTCTTACATGATTACGGGGTTCGAATATGAAAGAAGGGGCAATAAGTGCATATTAATAGAAAGAAACGATATCGATATCATCAGATGGCGACATAACATAGTATATACAGTAACAAAGGCATGCAGGGATACCAAAGTTAAAAGTGTCCGTCAAGCAGCAATTGAAGGACTAAGTGCAGGACTCCGGCCACCTCGAGTCGCTCGCGGAGAAAGATTCGCAACTAGTACATGTTGCAACACTGCGCTCCACTTAACGTGTACTGTCTTCTAAGGGTGGAACGCGCTTAAGAAACAACCTGCATACATTAGCAGAGCACGTTTTAAAATATAAACAAGGTGTAAAGTATCTAAGGTTTGGTTTCGTTACTGTTACCTTGTAAATCACCGCTACGAGCATGCGCAAAGCTCTGTATTGGGAACTACTACAACTGTCTCTTTCAATTAATATGAAGTACACTATAGCTTCAGTGTATTATTAAATCAACTGCTCACCTTCAATAAACATATACATAGTTAATCCTATGTTGAATTGGATTTTCGTTCCTTAAAAAAATGACTTTATATTAGGAAACATAAATAAGTTTTAAATAAATTCAATTTTACACAGCTTCTCAGTAAAATTATTCTGCTGGATTCCCCAACATGCCCATGTCACTATTTTGGGATAAACACCATCTAAGTTAAGATACCAACATGGTCAGTTTGTGACGAACCAGCCCAAGGTTACAGGTTTTCCTTCCCCATGTTAAAAGGTTAACCCTCCTTTGTCCTTCTGGTGCAGACAGAAGAGTGGGAGGGTGGGGGAGGGGGGGTTAATAATCCTGCAGGTAAACACCTGGCATAAGAAGCTCAAAATATGTCTTCACCTTCACATTAGATACGTTTCAAACAGACGCGGCTTTCCTTGCACCTTGTTTTACAAGGAATTAGAAAAAATTTGTTTCACGATCTTCTCCACTCAATCTTCAACAAATTTATTATTATTATTATTATTATTATTATTATTATTATTATTATTATTATTATTATTATTATTATTATTATTATTATTATTATTATTATTATTATTATTATTATTATTATTATTATTATTATTATTATTATTATTATTATTATTATTATTATTATTATTATTATTATTATTATTATTATTATTATTATTATTATTATTATTATTATTATTATTATTATTATTATTATTATTATTATTATTATTATTATTATTATTATTATTATTATTATTATTATTATTATTATTATTATTATTATTATTATTATTATTATTATTATTATTATTATTATTATTATTATTATTATTATTATTATTATTATTATTATTATTATTATTATTATTATTATTATTATTATTATTATTATTATTATTATTATTATTATTACCTTCTCTACTACGTATAGTAGAGAAAGTATTGTATTCCACCCAAAATTTCGATGTCGAGATTTTACCGGAAGTATATGTTTTGAGACCCCTTTAATCCAAGGAAAAAGCATTTTTAGAAAAGGTCAGTGTGTGTGTGTCTGTGTGTCTGTCTGTGGACAGCACAACTCAAAAACGAAAAGTCGGTTAAAAACCAAATTTGGTATTTAAGTTTAATGTCTTTCAAGGATGCGAGACAAAGATTTTGAAGAAAATTACTTCACCCTAAACTACCCTGTTTTTCTTGAAAATGGCATATGTTTGAGATACTTTTATGATAAATGAAATGTATGTCTTGAACTTTCTGGCTATAGCCCCTGTCGACGCATTTACTCTGGATGACCTTTGCATATCTGGTAAATCGTCAGAGATAGACCAAATCTTAAAATAGAAAAAATGTAGATCTTGCTAAAATATACAATTTATGTCTGAATAAACTTCTTTTGTAGAGTCAACCATTTCAGAGATATGCCTTGTTATTTGGGTGAGTTTTGGAGAACTTATACTTCAAATATAACATCGTTATTTATTTTTTTATATGTTAACCGTGCAAAGAGAAGGGAATTTGAAAGCTTTAGATTTGACTATCGCCAAAGCCTACTGTACTCTCATATTCCCTTTGCACCTACAAGAAAATAAGCAATAAAATAATTTCTTCAAATGTTTATCTCTACTAACACGCAGCAGATATAGGAATAAGAGTTTGTAAGAATGGCTAATGCAAGAGTAGAGAAAGCCGTGTGAGTGCAACACATCAGATTTTTATTATACACTTTGTTAATCGAAATAAACGCTTCCAGAAATAATATCAAAATACCGGGTTGGGGGGGGGGGGACTAAATACATTTACATTCCCTCTAATAAGTGTTTCATTGAAGCATTACAGACAAAAAAGTCTAATGACATTTTGTTCTTTGATCAGCCGATTTCGAAAAAAAATGAATGTTTTTTTGTTCCTAATTGGATGCGTAATTTCATAAAAATGTACGAAGATAACAATTTGTAGTTAGTAAAATGCGTAGAACAAGATATTTCTGACATAGTTTCGGTAATAATTATGGGACATCACACAAAGTTTCAAAATAACTAATCACTTGAGTATTGCGAGCAGCTTTTTCAGACGTGAAGTAACGGCAACTTTGCGTTGAGGTTGGTCAAGGATCTGAATCGGTTTCTGGATGTAAACGTGTCAGTCGCTTGTAGGTGGTGTAATACTTTGGGAGATAACGATTCTGACTGGCCTACACTCGCACAGTAAACATGGAAGGACACGGCATGGTATTTGTTTACGCTCTTGAGACGCTCCGTTGCGGTGTTTATGTACTGACATAGTGAACAATCTGCAGTGTTGCCAGCTTGTTTTCGACAAAACTAAAATATCTCCGTAGGAAATGATCAGAGACAAAACCGTAAGATACAAAACGTGTTCCAAAAACGGAGATCTATCATTGGTTTAAATTAATATAATGACTTCCCTTCCACCTGATATTCGTTAAATTATATATAATGTTTTGTGTTTGCGCGAGCTTCCCAACTCACTAGTCAATAAAATCAATGATAGTATTCGTCTAAAAGCTTATTCTTCAAACCTTTTTTAAGGTTTAAGGATGGTTCACATCCACCGGTAACGATAATGATAACCAGAACGTAAAAGTTCAAATTACACGATTTTTCGCTATAGAAATTATTCAATGGAGCCGTGCCATGAAAGAGCTGCTAGAACTCTCTTTAGTCGCAAGCTAGAAAAAAATATTATTGGCGAGATAGAAACAAATGAATTCCCAATGCGTAATATCGATTTCCACTTTGCCATAGATATGATGACCCATAGAATGCATTCCCGTTCTCGTTTCTGGGTGTTTCTGAAGCAGTCTTTAAAATCCTTTCATCAATTAAGTCATATCTTACGATGAATGAAATGAATGGTGAAATGAGCGCGGGTTCCACAGAGCTTAGAGTTACCCGACATTCATCTTTCAGAAATCTCATCTAGGAAACTCGACCTAACCGAGATTCGAACACGGACCCTCTTGAAAATGAAGTAAACACACTACCACCACATTACAGAGGTGGGCTAAATACATTTTGTAATCAAAATAAAACTTTATTACACATTTACAAACTTCTTTATGCACGCAGTAAAATAAAGGATAGTCAGATTTTTAAAAAAAGTGGGTCCTATGCAATGGTTTTGAAATTATATGCTCTATGCTCTTTGCAACGAAAAGCCACTTTCCAAAGGAGAAAAATAAATATTTCAAAACTCAAGCTAATAAAGAATATGACTGATGCTACCACAATATTTTATTTATCATAAATTGTGTGCCTTAAAAAGAGATTTTGTTTTCAGTTTACCAATAATACAGAAGTCATTCAGAACGAAAAGGATATTTTTAAATTTATTATTGTCGCATAAACAATAAAGCCATATCGCGACAAGAATATACTTTAATTAGTCATTTAAAACAAAACATTTACGAACTTTATATATTGTGGCACACAGTTGGAAATTCAAGTCCACCGAGATATCAACAGGAACGCCACACTGAAGCACAAAGAACTCTTATGTGCTGAACTGTTAAGGTAGTATTTACAGTGTTTACATCGCAAGCTCCACGATGCTGAGTGGGCACCGGTCCTTTACCCGGGACTTAAAATCCGTACCCCCAAGGGTGGGATCGAACCTGGGCCGGCAGGGAACCAAGACATGACGCCCTAGTCCACTACGCCACGGCGCAGGACGTTTTCATTATGTATTCCAGGGCAAATCTGGCAAAAGCTTACTGGAAAATACACTGAAGTAATTCGAAAGACTAAGGAATTATTCGCTCGGAATATACCACAGCACAACCATTACTATCATTTATTTTCGATCCATCTGTATAAATAGGAATGAAGTTTTGGTGCGCTCCACAGATTTCGTAGAACATTATCTGGTAAAGGAAAACTTCTGTATCCAGTTTGTTGTATTTGGCTACAGTGGTGTTTTAAGATTCCAAGAGGTAGGTATTGCTGAAACTTTTTAATTTTATCATAGGAGGCAAATCTAAATTGATCTCGTGCATATATTTGAATGTCTATTGCTGAAGGAAGTATTTTGGCATTTTCTTGTTGAAATATAATTATTAGAAAAAAGAACTTCATAAACCATTTAAGCTATAACATTTGCCGTGTAAACATCATAAATATAGGGTGCGTTTAACAGATACTTTTTTCAATAAAGGTCCCATGTTTTCCTAGAAATAGGTACATAAAACCTGAACGTGCATTCCGAACTTTTACATCGTCGTTTGAGACCGTCTAGCTTTATAGTTTTTTGTATTTATAGCTCCTTAACAAAGTTTACTAAAGTTTCTGGAAGGGTATCATAGCCTATCAGTAGTAGATTGCTTTATACCTGTTTATGAGAAATACATACGCAAAATTACAGATAATATATACGGGTTTTCAGATATATATTCTCGGTTGTAACATTTTAGATATTTTTCACATTTAAAATGCTCCTCATGGTGTGAAATTTTGGAAATAGTTTCCCCAATAAATGCTAATTGCCATATGTTTTATTGTCATATACCAGAGGAATCAGCCGCCCCTTATTTTTTGGAAGGTAGAACACAAATCATGCGCAGAATTTAGAAGAACAGCGGTTTAAGGGACAGAACGTACTCCTGCTAAAGGACACCTCAAAAACATACGACTCATTTACTGAGAGCTAATTCCGGCCGATTTTACTAACTTTTTATTAGAGTATACATAGCAACGCAATTCAGTAAATTTCTCTGAAAAAAATCTGATGTATTGCACTCATATGACTTTCTCTACTCTTGTACTAACCATTCTTACAAACTCTCATCCCTATACCTTCTTTGTGTTAGTTGAGATAAACATTTGCAGAATTATCTTATTGCCTATTTCCTTGTAGGTACAAGGGGAATATTAGAATACAGTAGGCTTTGCGCAATAGTCAAATCTTTGAAAGTTTTGAGATTCCGTTCTCCTTGCACGCTTAACATATAAAACCAGCACATGGGCTCTTTCTTAATAAGAGCTATAAACTTTAATTGTGTGGTAAACACACCATACTCATAACACTGGAAAAACTTTTCTAGCACACTACCTACATCTCTTGATATGATCCTTTGTAATTCAAAATTATTTGTCACTGCACTACAGATTGCCTTTACGTCATCAATTATAATATCCTGCAGCCAAACTTCATCAGCACACAAGTAAGGTTGATTTAGCACAATACCATTATAATTTGAAATTGATTTCAAGTGCAAATGAAGAATTTTATCAACAGCATGCGAATTCCAAGCATTAACGCTTATCACAGTTGATAAACATAACGCCATCACTGAGTATTTTTAATGTCACCAAATATAGCATGATTTTGGCTAAGAGAACCAGCGATCACTTTAACCACTTTTACTGCAAAGGATTTCTTAAGATTAAAGCTAGTTCGTCTTTTACAAGGCATTATGAAAACTTTTGTAACATAAAACTAAACAAATAGTAGCTACGGTTAAAATCACTATTATAACAAATAGTAAACACAAATAACATTTAAAATGAAACTGTGTTACGTATTTGCTGGAATGGTAACCTCTGTTATGAAAACTATTGGAACGTGATGGTAAACAAATATTACGAACAGCTGACAACAGTAGATGTTATAAGTAACAAATAATAAATACGAATTAAACTTAAAATGAAACAGTCTTACGTATCTGTGGTATGGTAACTCCTCGAAGTTCAATGCGCTGATGGAAAGCTCCAATTTTTTTTACATTCGTACTTTCATCTATTTACACCTCTATATCTTGCGAAAACGCATTAATGTATATCGTCCATCATGATAACAAACGCTTGCTATGGGAAAGAGAAACGGAGAAAAAAGGAATAATGATTCCAGTAGGTTTTGTCGATGGCGAAATGTTTTAAAGCTGGTGGCTATGTGAAGAATTTCAAGTATTGGATCACTCCCCAAAAAATTTTATTCGGACATAAATTGTGTGTTTTAACAAGATCTACATTTTTTGTGCAGTAAGATTTGGTCTATCTCTTACGGTTTACCAGTTATTCAAAAATCATCCAGAATAAACAGGACTACAGAGGCCATAGCCAGAAAATTCAAGATATACATTTCATTTGTCATAAAAATATCTCAAACATACGGCATTTTAATCAAAATCGTTAGAGCCATTTTCAAGAAAATCAAAATTTTCGAAAAATTTTCCATGTAAAGGCTAGTTTAGGGTGGAGCTATTTTCTTCAAAATCTTCGTGTCGCAATCCCTGAAAGACATTAAACTTAAATACCAACTTTGGTTTTTAACTGACTTTTCGTTTTTGAGTTATGTTATACATCTGTGATCTCTGATACATTATTAATTATTTTTACGTATTAAATGCTAAAATTGCATAAAGTGTTGTATAATCTTTTCATTGCGACACTCGTAACGTTGACCTTTACTTACGTGCTAAACATATCAGTGTCATAGTCACTAGTTACATAAATAACTATTATGCAAATTATTTTCTCTTTATCAGCAGCTCCTGTGAAACTTAGTAAAATGGGGATAGGGACTTTTAAAAGCTTTTATTTAACTTTACGTCAGATATGTGATAGATTATTTATGTAAATGTTTTCATCAACACGATAAATGTTGATTTAAAGGTTTATATCAAAATATTCCACTGCTGTAAAAATATACTTAGCTAATTAAACTCCACCAACACTTAAACTATGTACTTACCATATCTGAAGTTTAGATTCCTCCTCTCCTTTGGGCATTGTACTATTTTACTTAGATCACCAACAGCAAACCGCACAAAGTTCACCCACGAATACTGCCGCAATGTTTTCGCTGTCCTTAACAACTGCTACATGGTCTTCGGCAGAACAGGTAACTTGTGACGTCACATGCTACGTAAATCCTCTAGCGATAGTTCTTACTACATCAAATGGTCGGAAATCGAACTGAGGTAGAACAGGAAGTATTCGTACAACTCTTTAAATATTCTAACAGTTATCTATTAGTAATGTATACTTTAATCAGTAATCATTACAATGCATGTACTAACCAGAAATGAAAACAAAGCAAGACAGTAACTACAGAAAAATGATTGCATTATTCATATTTTTCCACATTTACAATTACATGTAAGAATAAAGGAAGTTTAATGAACGAGTGCTCAAACTTTCATCTGTTTAATGGCAATTATTTGTAATTTAGTATGTTATCATTGGTCAAAAAAAGTGCCCACCTCGATAGCGTGATGGTTAGCGTGTCTGCCTCACGTTCAAGAGGTCGCGAGTTCGAATCTCGCTTAGGGTAAGTTATCCGGGTAAGGTTTTTTCCGAGGTTTTCCCTTATCCTGAGAAAACGAATGTCGGGTAACTTAAAGCTCCATGGACCTCGGGCTCATTTGAGCATCATTTCACCCGTTTCATTCACTCACCGTCCGATATGACGCAATGTTGGAGAACGTTAATTTAATAAAAAAAAAAAAAAAAAAAAAAAAAAAAAAAAAAAAAAAAAAAAAAGGTCCAAAAAAGTGAAATGGAGGATAAAAAAAATAAAAGAATGTCTACCCATTTTCGAACACATGTCCTCAAAAGATCGCGGAAATGTAATACATAATCCTTCTCGACCATCACAACCCTGTAAGGACTAGTCTTTTAAACTGCAATGCTAGTTGAGGTACCCTTTGTAACTTTACTAGTCTGTTAGAAGTTGTTAGTGATAGTTTAATATTCCATTGGTGCTTTATCTTCATTAATAAACATGGTACAAGCTATTGCGCCTGCTATATCACTACTAAGTGCTGTGATTTATGCCAACATTAAATTATTAAACTATTTAATATATGTTGATGTGAGTGTACTACTCCATTCTGAATGCAGGGGTGTAATGAATTTGTCATAACCTGTGGCTATCCCTTGGCACAGATTCGCCATTTCGTTTTAACTCATTTTGAATGCGAATCTATTACAATAGGTTCTTGTTCATCAGGAGTTCGCCGCAGAGGTAAGGGATGAGACGAAGTGAGAGTGGCCAAGAAGCCCAGAGACTTATAAATGTCCCTAACAGTTACAGATATTGACACCTGGCGCACAACCGAAGTATTTCCTCTAACCAGGGAAAACTAGAAACAAAAACCAAAGACAATACAACAGGGAACTGTTCTCGGTGGCCCAAGGACGGCCACTGTATGGGTTTCCTAGAAAACCCGTTGTATATAAAATGTAAAAACAAAAAATTGTAAATAAATGTAAATGTAAGTCTGTTAGCTGGGCCTGCTGTACCAGCACCAGACAAAATTGAAATAAACAAAATCTGAAATCTGAGAGGGCGACGAGGCGACCCTTGCGGCCCGGTCACCAACTTCCAGGGATGGCCAGGGAAGAGTGTTCCTGTGCGCACTCAACTACGCCATCTGTCCGCAATCGCCGGAATAAACCGCGCTGCCAACCAAACCTGAAAGATGACAAGGGAGAGAAATGAGAGATGATGGAAATAAATCAGTGGTTAAGAGAATAATGCACCCCAGCATTCGGCTAAGTGACATGAGGAAACCATGAAAAAACCCATCTCAGAGTGTGCGGCCACGAGGATCGAACCCGCGACCTCCAGAATTTGGGCCACAGACGTTACCTCTTGAGCCGTCCTACTGAGTTTATTAATAAGAGTAAACTATAATACAAGTTGTACATTTTGGGAATGTTTAATATTTTGTATTTTATAAAATATGTATTTGGTTACAATGTTCAGTTTGGAGGGAATATAACCGAAGGAGATGTTTCCGCGGTAACGTCGGTCTGGGTGACTAGGTTGGTTAGGTACTGGTCTACCGATCGCAAGGTCGCGGCTTCAAATCCGGTCTAGACTGATGGTACTTAAACGTGACAGCCCCATGTTGTTAGATTTACTGGCATGTAAAAGAACTGCAGGGAAAAATTGCAGCTCGCAATCTGGTGTAAAATACTTAGCATGGCTTCTTTCAGAAGGGAAGTAAAGTCGGTGGTACTGTGTCGTACATTTACGGCTCGTAAAAGAACCTTAAGCCTGATAAAGAGCCATCTAAACAGTACACCAAGGTAGTTAGTTAACAGTGTCCATAAATAACAATTCAATTCCTTTCAAGAGTCGATCGCTATGTATGTAGATGGGAATTCTTTATTTCTCTATGGCCAGAGGAAGGGAATTAAAAAAGAAAAACTAACGAAAGTTCAATTCAAATCAACAGCAAGGAATATCTTGTAAATTGTTAATTCCACCAAACAAACGTATTTCATATAAATTGTAAATTTTACTAAGATTTTATCTATCTCTTATGCTTTACAAAATATGTCATCATCCAAAACGAAGAGAACTTCAGAGAGTACTTGCAGATAATTGAAAAAATATATTTTATTTATCGCGAAAATATCTTAAACATAGGCTATTTTAATCAAAACCGATGAGTCATTTTTTGAGAAAATTATGATTCTCCATTTAAAGTAAAAGAATACTTAAAGAAATGTAACAGCTAACTTACTCTTACAGGAATTGCAAGATAGCTCAACGATATATCACGTGAGACCGAAGCAGATTGGCAGTGTTTAGAAAAGTCAAAACATGATCCGTGCGAAAAAGACGGAGTAGTTGAAAACATTTTTTCTGAACGTCAACTATGGCGAGTGATGGATAGTTTTATAAAGAGGTGTCAAAAATGTATGGACAACGACAGTGACCTGTTTCAGTATCTCCTTCCATTAAGTTGGTAAGTAAAGCCTTTAAAAGTAGGTTTACAAATGTTGTATGGTTTCATCTGCGCCTTTCTATGATAGCGGCAGACGGCAACGAGTGCTGAGGACGCGGATAGGCAAAACACCGCGCAGCCCTCTCTCCATTTTTACTTATCCTAGTCTTGTTTCCGTATTTATATCTGTTATTAAAGTTAATATTTCTTTAGGAGTATTTTCATTGGTTTAAAACAATTCCTCGGTATATTGCTACAAACATGAAGGCATTATACAGTTGTATGTGTGTATCTAACACTACAACTATTACAAGAGAGGATATAGAGGTTGCTGCACATCCTATGCTTTTTATGACTGCAGCATGAATGTTTGCTCGCTAGCTATGAGAAAACTTCCACTTGAGGTAGGTAGGTAGACACCCAGCAGGGGTTTATAGTACCCACTCACTCACTCAGTCAGTCAGTTCGTCAAAAGCTGATTCTTATCACTTCCACGTCGTCTCCTTAAATCAACAACTTGCCATAAATGTATACCCACACGTCGGTATAAACCTCTACTCATTTCCTACATTTCTACGAATCTGGAAACACAAATGCGCTTAAAATAAATCTGTCTTGTGTTTGAGTAACAGCACTTAATAATGCTTAACTTCTCTCAAAAAGATTGGTTTCATTGGTGTTGTTCTAAAATGATGAATTACCAGAACTATACAATTTCGGTAAGAAGGAAAGAAAAATAGAGACAATATGATTAAAACATTTGGAATATATAGAATGTTAGTGGTATATGTGCAGATATTTTGGTCTGTATCCACTTCAGCGTGTCATTTACTTATTCTCTTCGCCAACACATCCGTCATTTCATGAGTCAAATCTTACTAATTTTGGGCTGAAGGAAACGAGTATAACAAAGAAAAAAAAATCATTGGCTCTAGTTTCTGTGATTCACAATATGTAGAAAAGTTTCAGTTTAGTAGGTTAAGAGAAAACGAGGGCTGGCACCGTAGCGCAGTTGGTAGAGCACCTGCCTGTTGTGCAAGGGGTACCGGGTTCGATTCCCGGCAGAGGGGTAGGAATTTTTCTTCAGCCAGGATTATTTCTCATCCTTCCCTGAGTCTGGAAGTATAATGTCCAGTTGAGCTGAAGGGTGTCACGTGGTTATTTCATAAACTCTTGTTCTTTGGCTTTCCTCTTGTGAGTTCTGGAGCATCCCAACATAGAGGCCATCAGTAACCTGCAAGTCCATTTTTCGAATGCGTCCAGCAAATTTGATTGAGTTGACTAGTACTTTCATGTTTGCATGACTCTCCTTCACGTTAACTTCATGCCCAACAGGATTAGAAGGAAGACGATTGACGTTGTGAAATAATAGTCTTGAAACTTAGCTTGGAGGAATCTATGAACAGCCCCCTTTCCATAGGAAGTGGTAAAATATGTGAATGTGGAATAGGTCGAATAGCAGATGCAAGATTCAGGTATTGCATTTTTTTTTTTTTATTAACAATCCTACCTTTCTAGTGGAGTCAATCAGAAATACAAGTCATCTATTTGATTTGTAAGCTCTCGCCAAACAATAAATACAGCAAAAGCCATAGATCCTTTTTTATTCTTGAGCCATTTTGGTTGTATAACAGAATAAAAATAAAAAAAATCTTATGTGTTGCACTCAGTAGGCTTTGAGCGATAGTCAAATCTTTTAAAGGTTTGAGATTCCGTTCTCTTTGCACACTTAACATATAAAAACAAATGAACAACGATGTTCAATTTCACGAAAGAGCGAGAAATGCCAATCAAACATTACGCGCCCTCATGTTAGCATGGATTTTGTTACGACAATTTACAATCTGTAATCCGTAACGTTAGACAATACGAGCATATACATGAATGAGTTTATTTCCTGGAAAACAAAGTCTTGTAAGTGAAGTGGAAAATATATTCTGAGACTGTTCCTCTCTATTATCACGCGCTGCACACGCTAGTTGAAGCCTGAGCATTCCCTCTGCCGCTCCGCTCTCTTACAGGCAGAACAAAGTTCACGCACGCCATTGACTGAATTTACCCCTGTGATTTCTGCAACTCTTTAAATAATAATGATAATGATAATAATAATAATAATAATAATAATAATAATAATAATAATAATAATAATAATAATAATAATAATAATAATAATAATAATAATAATAATAATAATAATAATAATAATAATAATAATAATAATAATAATAATAATAATAATAATAATAATAATAATAATAATAATAATAATAATAATAATAATAATAATAATAATAATAATAATAATAATAATAATATTGAATTGGGTGGAATACCAGTTACAATTTCATTCAAATCATAGAAATGGCGAATTTAAATAAATAAAACTGTGTCCATCTGCCACGGTTAGATGCTTCTTGGCCCCATAAATTGAACCTAATAGGTGTTTTAAATGTTTAAAACAATGATGCTTAATACAGCTTCAAATATTGATAATATTGATTTTGAATGCAAGCAACGTATGGCTCATGTAATTTTAGTAAGTTATTAATAAAATGTTTTTGTTGCTTTGACATTGACTTTCAAAGTAGTTTTAGAGCCTATTGTACAACTTATTCAGCCTAAATAAGGCGATTTAAGCGCCTAATTTAAGTGACTAAAACTTAAGTTTTAAGGAATTAAAAATCCGCGCTCTAATGATGATGCCAGGGTCATCAAAGTTAATGTGGTGGTGTTTCTGCATGTTCCGCGATGGCCAGCACATTGACTTTGACAATTTAAACATTTTAGCAATCTGTGACAATTTCTCTCAACGAATAGTGAGGGAAAGCATAAGAATATTTAAAGAAAAGAGCAGTCTGAACCGCGACACAGGCAAACCACTGAACACGATATGGAAGATCCAATTAGAAGTACGACTTCCTATTGGAGGAGAAGGAGCCAATAGGGTTACGAGTGAGGCGGGACAGCGAGGCCAGTCACAGTAGGCAGTGACTAATTGGATGGATTTTTTGCAGTTGCCCTTTGATGAAGTCGAACATAGTTTTGTGGCGTAACGTCGGGATAATTTTTAATTTCTTAAATAACTCGACAAGACGCGGCCCATACCGGAAACAAGAAAGAAGTAATGGAAGCGGAAGTCTGGGTAATCATTTAATTCATACACAAGGCATCTGCAATATTAAGTCCGAAAGTTTTAGGGATAAATCGTCAAACCACATCGGGTATTTCAGCTAGTGTCAGATAAAAACACCAGCCCGTTGTATCACTTGAGTAGGTATCAGGATGTGCCTGCACCCTGCAGGGCAGGATTCTACCAAAAGAAAAGCAGTAGATATCTTCTTTTCGTGATGTAAGCCAAAACAAATCCCTGCAGCTGGGATGTTTCCATGTGCTACTATATTGTTTGTCTAAGAAGCAGAGAGAGTTGATTCAATCACTTTACGCACCACGTGCATGCCTGGGCCCCCCCAGGCTGGGCTGAGCATCACCTTAATATATACAACATGCATGCATGGGGAAAACTCACTATTGTGGGGAAAGAAATTCAATTTCTCGGCGGCTACATCATTTTAATCTGCTTCTTTATTTTTATATACATGGGATTTTTATTCCCCCATCTTTGTTGAAAACTCTGCCGATTTTTTCTTTTATAAGTAGGCTTTGATCTTATTTGTCTGACATGAGGGGAAAGAAGACAGGAATTTTGTTTTTCTCCTCATGCGAGTAATAATAAAGCCTATTATTTGAATAAACCTTGTGAAGGCGTGTTGTTATTGAATGCATAATGTGGAAAAGAGTCAGAACCCAAGGTTATGAGGACATGGTGATATTCCGTTAGGGTGCCCGGGAATTCACCTCAGTAAATACAAGGGCTGTAAACACTTGTGGTATATGTATTTCCTCATCTGATGCGTCATATTCACATGGCTTTCTCTACTCACCAACTTATAACTTATACAAACAATTTACAACTATGTGGTTTAGGGCCTCTAGTTCCCAAGGTCGCGGGTTCAAACCCGGTGGAGGCAAAGGTTTTTTCCTGGCATAAAAATCCTTAGCATAGTTTCAATATAGAATGGGACGCTGAATCCATCAATAAACGCTCAATTTATATTAAATAGAAAATATATTGCATTCCTCATTGGTCACATTTCGTGTGTGTGTGTGTGCGCGCTCGTCTATGAACAGCATAACTCCAAAACGAATAACGGTTAAATACCAAACTTGGAATTTAAGTTCACCATCTTTCAAGGATGCGAGACGAATATTTCGAAGTCCAACGTACGAAGTTGGATAGTTATTTATTTTTATTTTTTAGTCTAAGCTAACACTGATGCGGTATGCAAAATTGAGGAATACTGACCAGGTATTTCTCTAGCCCAAAAGTTAGAGACGAGAACCGAAACAAAATGTAATTTTACCTTAGCATTCTTTTTGCTTCCGTTGATTCTGTAATTGTGACTTCTGTTTCTTGCGACCATCGCTGTATTAAACAAGTAACCCACGTTAAGTGAGCAAATGCCATTACTGTTGAGCAAATTGTTCCAAGAGGTTAAGACATAAAATGCGAGTTTTAACGAGGTATACATTTTTTGTATGGTATGATTTTGTCTATTTCTTACGGTTTACCAGACATGGATCATCCAAATTACAGCAGATCGCAGAGGGCTTCTGAGAACATTCTCAGAAATTGCAAGATGTGCATAAAAATATGTTAAACATATGCTATTTTAGTCAAAATCGTTAGTGAAATTTCTGATGAAATCAACATTTTTGGAAAAATGTTCCATGTAAAGGGTAGACTGAGATTTTCTTGAAAATCTTATATCTATACGTTGAAACATACTGAACTTAGGTATATACCAAATTTTATATGTAACTGACATTTTGAATTGTGCTGTTCACACACACACACACACACACACACACACACACACACACACACACACACACACACACACACACACACAGACACACAGAGAGAGAGAGAGAGAGAGAGAGAGAGAGAGAGAGAGAGAGAGAGACGCAGTGAGACAAAAACACAACTTTGCTAACATTTTTTTTTTTTTTAAATTCAGGGAGTCCTAAAAATGTATTCCCCTTGAAATTTCAATATCGAATTATTGAGTGGAATATAATACTTTTCTTACTTACTAAATGTAGTAGGCAAACTAAAAGAGTTTGTGACCAAAATAAGTCTTGAAAATCCTACTTTGGCTTATACTTTAATTGAAAAGAAAATCTTCCTTTTTCCCCTAAATAAAACCTGGTGAGTATAAATATAAACAGAATCTATAACTATCTTTAATTTCTCTATTTGTATTATTTATCATTTCATATTAATAAAAAGTTTCGTAGTATGTTTGACATGCTTCTGGAAAACACATAGATATTCACGCATAGCAGGTATATTTTGGCTGGTAGTAAATGACGTCATATGTTTACGTCAGGTGGAGTTTTGAGAGTGGCGTGATCATAGCTAACAATGCACACCCACATACTAATTATTAAAGAATACAATCATATTACTATGACTTTTGATTAATGCTGTGCTGTGTTTATTTCGACTTTTGAAAACCTTATAGCATGTTCAGGTTTACACTTCGGACTTTTAGGCTCAAAAACACAAACGATTTATTAATCAATAATGCAATTTATATAAATGTGCCATTGTAGCAGCGCGCAATCTTTCCGTAAATTTCCGTTCACAATGCTTGGAACTTTGCCAAGACATTAAACGGCGCAAAATTTCTGTTACATTGGGAAGGCAGAAAACTTAAAGTAAGCTTTGTTACAGATGTTTACGTTGCATTTACACAGTCTGTCTCAAAATATAACTCATCGAGTAAAAAACAACGCACTCTCATGACTTTCTCTACTCTTGTACAAACTGTGTTTACAAATGCTTATTCATTTATACAGTTCATGTTAATGGAGACAAACATTTATAGAAATTATTTTATTAGATATAGGTATGTAGTGGGGTTTTATGTAATTTTAAATATGAAACATCTAGATTCCTTTCTTCTAAGTGGTCGTGGTATCGGATCATTCGAAATAATTCCTTTTGCGCACTTATTACTCCTAACAGGCTTTATTTTCTTTCAATGCTGTTTCACGATCAAATACAGGATTACTACAAATGTTTGAAGTGATTTCACATGTTTATTACAGCTGTATATTTACTTTCTCCACTACATATAGTAAGTAGAGTGAGTATTGTATCCCACCCAAAAATTTCATGTCGAGATTTCACAGAAATACGTTTTAAGGCCCCCTGAATAAAAAAAAAGAATTTTTGCATTTTTATTCGAGGGTAGGCCTCTGTGTGTGTGTGTGTGTGTGTGTGTGTGTGTGTGTGTGTGTGTGTGTGTGTGTGTGTGTGTGTGTGTGTGTGTTTCGAGGATGCGACACGAAGATTCTGAAGAAAATAGCCCCACCCTTTACATGGATAATGTTTCGAAATTTTTGATTTTCTTGAAAATAGCTCTAACGATTTTGATTAAAATGCCATATGTTTGAGCTATTTTGATGACAAATGAAATGTATATCTTGAATTTTCTGGATAGCCCCTGTAGTCGTATTTACTCTGGAGGACTTTTGCATAACTGGTAAACCGTTAGAGATAGACCAAATCATACTATACAGAAATGTAGATCTTGCCAAAATACACAATTTATGTCTCAATAAATTTTCTTGTAGGTTGAACCATTTCGGAGATATTCCTTTCGTGAAATGGAACATCGTTGTTCATTTTTTATATGTTAACTATACAAAGAGAACGGAATCTCAAGGCTTTAAAAAATTCGACTATCGCACAAAGCCTACTGTATTCTAATATTCCACTTGCACTTACAAGGAAATAAACAATTTGATAATTTCTGTACATGTTTATCATACTAACACGAAGACGACATAGGAATAAGAGTTTGTAAGAATGGTTTGTGCAAGAGTAGAGAAAGTCATGTGAGTGCACCACGTCGGAGTTTTCTATATAAATCACAATTTATTGCTCTTTATTCCTGTTTTCAGTCTCAGAGACGCTCTTGTGGCTTTTTTTTTTTTTTTTTTTTTTTTTCTTTCTTTCTTTCTTCTCCAGATACGCTGAAATGATTGCAGTTTTTATACAACATTGATTAGGGATTTTCTAAGATTGTTGCATTCTGGAAGAGACACTGAACAATGGTATACCTGCACCGTGACCCATGTCACGTGTACATTAAGGGCCAAGGAATGCCCTATCGCTTTGGCTTCAGTGTGCGTGTATTATAACACCTAAGTTCTCCTGCAAAAGAACCCGTTGTAAAATTATGACTTTATGCCGCAACACCAAGAGGGAGGAAAAAATGCACATGTGGGATAAAATAAAAAGAATGAAAAGCGACAGCTTCCCTCAGTAATTATCCCACTCCACAATACCACATCTCTTTCATCTCTCATTAAATCAACTCCCATCAGTGTCCGCATGCCTATCACCTCGTTCATCGCACATTTTTTTCGCCTCCCCCGGAGGAATGTCCCCTTTCCCCGCAACAAAAGAGTGCAAACAAAACCGAAATAATGGGGAAACGGGAAAGATTATCCCATTGTTTCGCGTCACCGCCATTTTGAATAGAGATGCTTCTGTCTGTCCATAACCTCAAAGCATTGTTCCCTATACGCGCTATAAGGTGGCGACAGGCCTGCCATCTATTGGCGAACCTTTGTTAATTCCAGTAACGTGACCAGTGGTTGCTACATTGAAGCATAAAGGACCGAGGGGTGAGGAAAAAAAAGAGAAAAATCAAGCGTGGATGAGTGAAATTCGGTGAGGTTGGTTGGAAGGGCGTGCTTTATGATGGCAAGGGAAACCAGTTCAGCCGTGACACCGTTAATTATCTGCTTAGGTATTGTTGCAGAGGACAGAGAGCAGGTGCACTTCCGGTTGCAATTATGGCGGGGACCTTTGTGTGTTTTGTTTTCTGTAGGGTGACATGTGTGGACTGTAGGGCAATGTGGAATGTTTCCTATCATCTGTCAACGTTTCCAAATATCTAATACAAGTGACCATTTCAAACGCAAACCGTGGGAATATTACACCTTAGAAAGAAAGAAAGAAAAAACAGCTACATAATGAAGAAAAACTTCCTTACACTTATCTAGAGTTAAAATTGAGTTCCGCTGAACCCCAGCAAACGTGTTTTAGATAGATATTGAAATGAACTGAATATATTTAAGTTAACAGACAGAATAAAACAATATAGAAGCAACTGGAAGAAACATGTCGATAGAATGATAGGTGCATCCCAAAATTAGTTTTAGTTTACAAAACATTAGGTCTTCTTCTTCTTCTTCTTCTTCTTCTTCTTCTTCTTCTTCTTCTTCTTCTTCTTCTTCTTCTTCTTCTTCTTCACTTCATGGCATAGGCAATCAAGTACCTGTTCCGCCTTCAAAGTCCTCCAGCTATCGTTTCCCAGGTCTGCCTACCAATCTCCTACCTTTAGGATGAAACTGCATTGTTTGTAAACCATTAGATAAAATAAATATTGTTAGACCAAGAAGAAGATGGATGCAGGGTTTTGTTATTAAATTCTATGAGACCAGAAATAGCCTTATGACTTAAACCGTGAAATGATATTGGTGGTGGTGAAGATGACGACGAGGATGATGATGATGATGATGATGATGATGATGATGATGATGATGATGATAGCTGTCTCTCCATCTGTATACCTGGCCAACTCTGAGCAGACTACCACCTCCCCCCCCCAAAAAAAACCGAAAAATTCCATAAATATCACATTTCAAATTTAAATAACTGTTTAATACATCCCAGAAGAAGATTTTCATGAACACGCCTATCTCCCAATATTTTTATGGTTTAAATATGACTATAGTCCCCTTAGCGTGGTGGTAGTTTAGGCAGTAGAAGCATTTGAACATTCAAACTAAAAAAAAAGGGAATACTTCAGAAATTATATACTGCCCAAAATATCTTTAATTGACATGAGTTGTGTATCTTAACAAGGTCTATGTTTTGGTAGTAAGATGTACTTCTATCTTTACAATATACAAATGCCATTCATTATGAAGACCTCACAGGCTATTCCTAAAGAATTCAGGATATAGTTTTGATTTATCACGAAATATCTTGGGATTTTAATAAAATCGTTAGCAGTTGCTTTTAAAAAAATAAACAAAACTTTTCTCTTAGGTATTCTCTACTTGTAGAAAGGAAAATTCCCTTTCTTACCAAAAATGGCAAGTCAGAAGAATGCGTGAAATAAGCGGTCAAAAGGAATGTTGCGAAATAACATTGTTAGACAAACTGGTTTAGATTTAAGGGAAATCGTCGATGTGAAAAAAGCGGTCATGTATCACACTTGCCTGTAAGAGAGAGCTGTTTACTTGTGTTTCATTGTAAGTGATCGAGTAGTTCTGATGGAAGTAATTTCTACTAATAAGGGAAAACCACGTACAGAGAAACATTAAGTGGTGCAATAACATGGGTCTGTATGGAAGAAAAGACTAAGAAATTTGGCAGATGATTAACAAGTAGGAGCAAGGATATTCCGGAAGTATCTGAGTATCAGTGTGATGTACCCGATGGAGCCTATTTAGAGGTGAAGTAGTGCACATATCAGGCGAAGAGGAGCGTTCTTCAATCTCTCACCTATATAGTGAAGAATTGGGAGAACTCTAACCTAACCTATTTTTTTTCGCAGAGCTCAATTTTCGTAAACAGGATCTTCCACCACCACCACCGCCGCCGCCGCCGCCGCCGCCACCGCCACCACCACCACCGCCACCGTCGCCACCACCACCACGACCACCACCACCACCACCCTACATCCCTCTTCTCCCTTCGATGGGATGGTTGGATGTTCACCACTTTTTTCACAGGCCACATTTTTTCACTCACTGCTCTTTTCTCGACACGAGTCAGGATATGCGAGGCAGTTCCTTCATCCCTCATATGGGTTCATCAATGTACAATCCTTCTTTATACAAATGCTCCCTGAAGGGAGAAATTAATGCTACTACTTTACTTATAATGCTGAGTTTGGAATTTAATCGACTTATCGCTTTTGAGTTAAGCTGTTTACACACAAGCAAACACAAATAAGCTTTTCCTAAAAAATCATTTTAATCTGTCTAGTACGTACTTACAGTAGCTAACGTATTGGATTATACCAAAAAAATCGATATCGAATTTCACCGCAAAAGCATGTTTTTGGGACCCCCTGAATCTAAAGAAACATTTTTAAGAAAAAGGTCGTTGTGTGTGTGTGTGTGTGTGTGTGTGTGTGTGTGTGTGTGTGTGTGTGTGTGTGTGTGTGTGTGTCTGTGTGTATGTGTGAAGATTTTTAAGAAAATTTTGATTTTCTCAAAAATGGCTCTTACGATTAGTATTAAAATACCATATATTTAAGATATTTTTATGACAAAATGTAGGTATACTTACCTTGAATTCTCTCGGAATGTCCTCAGAAGTCTTCCGTAGTGGACGACTTGCATAACTGGTGAGTCGTAAGAGATAGACAAAATCTTACTATACAAACATGTAGACATTCTTCAAACACAATTTACCTAAAATGCATTTGTTTCTTTCTTTTTTAATTGGAGTTCACCATTTCAAAGATATTCCTTATTATTTGAATTTTACAATATTTATGCTTTTCTCAAACGGATGCCGTTATTTATTTTTTTACCTCCTGGCCATGCAAAGGTAATGGAATTTCAAAGCCTTTACATTGCGACCAGCTCTTAAAATATTTGACTGTAGCTTGAAGCCTACTATATTTCCATATTCCCCTTGTACCTACCAGATTATTGTTATACAGTAGATAGAGGAATACGCGTTTTTAAGGATAGCTTGTACAAGATTAGAGAAAGCCACGTGGATGCAACACATCAAATGAAGTAAAAAAGCAAAGCCAGACTTTGACAATTATTAAACCAGCTGAGTGTTTAAATTTGTGGAGTTCCTGGGCTCTGTGCTATAGCCGATAGAAAAGCCATTAGGCAATATTTGAAAAGCCACAAGATTTGTCAGTATCCAGAGAGTATTAAACTGTAACTGTCAGCACTTTTATCTGCGTGTTTCTGTCCGAACTGTTGCTTCACGGTTCCCTCACCCCCGCGGGACCAACACGTTTTACACGTTGGAAGGGAGTAAACCACCCCTAAAACCGATGTTTCATCAAACTATTACCATCGTCCCCTTTCTACGCTTTTCGCCTGTCCTGATTCTAGAACTGCTATCGAATGACAGGCAAGTTGGGATTAAAATTTTAAACCAATCAGCCTCCCCTCACTCCTAACCCCTGGGGCCACCACTGAGGGTTAGAAAACAAAGCTTTTTTTACATTTTGTCACTTCTATTGCCATTTTGCATGAGGTGAGAGGAACAGTACTGGACGGAAAAAAGTTATTTGAGAATTGTTAGTTTCTCCAGTCACACAGAATGGATTCTGAGTTTGTTTAATGAGAAATAATTTTGGAACATTTTTCGCAAAATGCACTTGATTATATATAAATAATATTATAAATTGGAAATTCCTAATTAATTTCATACACATTTTATCATTCAAAACACAATACTTTTATTTTAAATATTGTTTTTAAATATTACTGCACCTGCAAAAAGAAAAGGTAACTCTGACGCACTCTGAAGTAGATGTAAATAAGCCATATAGTAAGTAAAATTTTGGTCCATAGTTGGTACTACTGCTAAGATTGCTAGTTTCTGTGTGCTCAAGCCATATTTTTGCAACTGTATGCCAGTCTATTTTCTTCAAATTTCTGTGAATTATATTTTCTGTTAGTATATTTTCTCAGATGTTATTGAAGATGCCTAAATAAAATTTGTGGATGGCAGAAACGACATTTAATTACTGTTGTGGGACTGCCTTGATGTTAATAATATGCTTGGTTACTAAAAAAGTTGATAAACTTTAATCAAAAGATGGTATAATTTATTTTAAAAAGTTATCTTTCTTAATAATCAAACTTAGATATGGTAATAAAGTAGACAGTGAATTTAGAAAGCTTTCAGACACATTAAGAAAACATTCCTACTGATTTCCTAAATATTTTTCGGGATAATTGGAGTGTGAGTTTACTAAAGTTAGTACTGGTAGAATAGAAGCTTTAAAACCACTTAAGATATAATTAATGAATTTTACATTTTTAATGTAATAAATATACACTTAACAAAACTTTAACCGAGCCATTTCTGGTAGCATTTGGTTTTGAGCAAACTGCTGATGCATGTATGATGGGCTGACTTTAAATAAAAAATCGCATTTAACTTTTTTTTTTTTTTTTTCGAGAAGGGTGTTTTCTGGTTAACTTCCCCTTCGTACTATCATGGCGGAAAATTGAATTGCCTACATTCAGTGCTTGTAACCTAAACGCCTACAGTCGAAATAGTCATTTTAAGATTTTTTATTAAGGGTAGGTATACTTTTTTGTTCCAGTAGAGCCGTCAAATTGTTGTACATTCTTACATTTATTCATGCTTCGTCCTTCAACAGTAAAAAATGTAAAAAATATATTTACTGTACTTTTTGTATGCATGCCATCACTTTAATGCATAAGATTTCCATTTTCCTCCGAATTTATCATGCTTCATTAATTTTTTGATCAGATTTTATTGCTATTTTTTCCGTGTTCCTCCCCCCCCCCCCCTTGAAGATTGAAATCTTTTCTGTTACACATATGAATATTGTATTCGGCATCTTCTTGAAGGGTAGTAGCTAATCTGTATACATTTGGAGGTGCATTTGATAATAAACTGTCCAGCCTTCGATTCCAACCTTCAGGTAACAACAGGAATAACTTCCCCCACTACCGCCTCCTAATATACGCTCGACCCAACCATTGTAGTTTCCCAGAATGGGGGTGCAACTGTCACTAAATTGTACTGGAGTGCAACTGTCACTACGTGCAATTGTCACCGACTCACAACAGTCATATTCAACTGTTGAACGTCTTTAGCCACGTAAGTCAGGTCGACGATGAATAAGTGGAGTGGGTGAACTGATGCCCAAATGAGTCCAAGTTCCATAGAGTTTTATGCTATCATACATTCGTATTTACAAGATAATTGAAAGCTCCGAAAAAATGCCTTATCTGAATAACTCACCTTAACCAAGTTTCGAACTCGGGACCTCTTGAATGTGAGGCAGACGTGATGTCCCACACCAAGGGGGTGAGCTATACAAATGAATTGATCTTACCATCTTTTCTTCTTTTTCTATCTTTGGGTCTATATTTTATTAACTCCTTCTGGGAATAAATTTGTGATATTCTTAATGCACGTCCGCAAAAATCCTGTTGACAATCTTTCCACTCTAAGTATTTTCAATTTCTAAATTTATATTATATGACTTTCATAACCAGTTACCTCCCAAAATTCATTCAGGAAATAAATACTAAATGCCCATCTCCAACGCATGAGATGGAGATGGTCATTTATTTATTAATTATTCATTTCTTGACAATGGCCATGGAATTTAATATGGCCTATAGCTCTAACAATCATAGATATTACACGATAAGCTCTAATTAATAACCATCGCTGCGAAAGCCTTAAATCTTCTATTCTTGTTATATTACTAGAGCGATCTGAACTTGAAAGTGTTAGCCATGTTTGCAAATTTGTCACAAATAGCAATTTATAAACTGAGAAGTATTTCATGATAGAAACTGAGTGAGTTTTGATTATTGATTCGACGACTTGTTGCATGTCATTGCTTTTGTTCTTTCTTCTTGCTTTCTTTTGTTTGAATGGCAGTCTATATTTGCTTACCAGCCGGCGATAATGAGCCAACGTGCATTTAAAAACAAATATGTAAACAGGGACATTTACTTTATCTGCAAATTATCCTTTAAATTAACAAGTGAAGGAAATTCATTGCAGACCCCAAAATTATGCGTGGAATATGAAAATTACATTTCAAACATTTAAGGAAGCATGTAAAACAATAGTTTGGTTTTTTATATATATATATTTTCTCAAAATAGCTTCAAACTTATACAAGGAGTTAGGCGTATAAGTACAGATATTTTCATAATTGGTACCTTTGTATGTAGGTGCCCACTTCAGTTTGTAGAGATCCAGGCAGATGATAAACAAGCGATAGAAAGAGTTTTGAAGTTTACAGCAAAGGTAAATATGAACCTAAGGATTTAGAATTTTCAAAAACGATAAGTCGCTTAAAAACTAAAGTTATATTTAAGTTATAGTCTCTCAAGGATGCGGCACGAAGATTTTGAAGAAAATTCCTCCACCCTAAACTACCCTTAACATAGACAAATCTTCGAAAATTTTAATTTTCTCAAAAATGCCTATATATTTATTAAAATGCCATATGTTTAAGATTTACTATGACAAATTAAATGTATATTCTGGCTATTACTTATGTAGTCCTCTTTACTTTTGATGACTTTTGCATAACTGGTAAACAGTAACAGATAGTCAAAATCTTGCTCTACAAAAAACGTAGACAAGTTATGTCCAAGTGCAGTTTTTGTGGAATGAACCACCTCGGAGATGTTCCTTGTTATTTGTGAGATCGTATTCACTTTTTTATCTCTTGGTCGTGCAAACAGAACGTAATTTCAAAACTTTAAAAGATTTGACTATCGCTCAAAGCCTACTGTATTCCCATATTTCCCTTGCACCAAAAAGAAAATCAGCAATAAGGTAATTTCTGCAAATATTTATGTCAAAACGAAGAGGATAGATGAATAAGAATAGCTAGTACAAAAGTACAGAAAGTCATGTGAGTGCAACACATCAGATTTTTTAAATTTTATCTTGAAGTTTCTCTTTGGCTTTTATCATGATCCCTTTTATAAGGGGCTGATTTCCAAGTAGTTGAGCAACCTTAAAACTACCTCATCAATTTGGTGTGTTAATTTTTTTTTATCTTCCATTTACAGCTTTCCTACAAACACATCACACGTGATGTTTCGCTCAGTGTCGTAGCAGCCACGAAATCAAAAGCACCTGTTAGTATAGACCATCCACTTTGCTTCCAACTGATCACAATTCAATATCTGACTTGATAGCCCAGGTAGTCTGCGGTCTTTAGTAGGCTCCGGTCCGGGTTGCAAACACGTTGCTTTGAGAGCTACCTTATTGTATTCATTTGTACTTCAAGTTAGTTGTCAGTAGAGAGAGTAGGGGAGGGTAAAGTGATACCCGCTACAGTAACTTGTTTGCAAGGCGACGCGACTGTACCGCCGCTACCCAACGTATGCTACGTCACAAACATAACTTGCAAACGTAACTTAAATGCCGACCACATGCAACCGGTACCAAAGTCTAGATTGGCGTTGCTTCGAACTCAGTTAAAATAAACAACAAAGTATTGCAAACACAAGGATAATCCTCAGTGAAACTTATTTAAAATTCCTTTCTCCTTGAACGTATAAGTTGTAGATAATACAATCATATTTGTGTGCATAGGAACCACTAATGATCCTCCATTTATTTGTTTCGAGAGTGACCTCGACATTTGTTACCGCGAGGCCCGCCCGCTCTGCTTCAACCCTCCCAATAACCTGTCCCGTGTCCTCAAGGGAAGTAAACACCTATGATTTGAGTGTGGCATGCGTATAGTAAATCCCAGAATTAGAGTGACATCACACTCGTGTTTTGTCACGTGCAGTGAATCAGGCGGCTATCGGTGAGCCCGGCACGCATCTGTTTATTTTTATTGTGCAAGGCTGTCCAACTTGGTGTTTTGCCGCTCTTTGGCGGGGTAATAGGAGCTGATTTATGTTTTGAGTAAAAGATACTGAGTTTTACTACCTTTATGAAATTTATATACCTATTTCTTTAAAAGAATTACCAGTACAAATAACTACGGTTATACCCCTAAAACTGTATTTTCAGCTGAAGGAATATCGGAAACTTTCTGAATTATGTTTTGGGAAGAGGAATGGTATGGAGTTCAAAAGGAAAAGAACAAACAAGAGAACAAAAGAGCCAAGATTCTTTGTTAGTAATCATCAGCATTCTCTTGTTTATTCTTCCAAATAAAGAAACAGTGATTTTCTTGCTCGCATATATACAATACCATATATTTTCTTTAAAAAACCGAGCTTTCTATACAATAGAAATGTAGCAAAATCTGTACAGATTGAAAGACATTTGGTGAGAGTGTTTTCATGGAATGAGGCCCTTTTACTTACAAATCCACACCTGCTTAATCTTCACCCATAAAATTAACAATCAACTCTTTGCTCACCTCTTCCATGTAACAGACTTAAAAACAAAAGCAGAACGAAATAAAAAATGCATCATACAGAAACATAGGCTATTTATTGATTTCAAACTTATGCATGCACGAACAAAGTCCAACAAAACGTTGCTTATAAATCTATCTTAACATTTTTACAGTAATACATAGCTACATTACATTTAATTAAGCCCAGTTTGGTACACTGGGCAGAAAAAGCACTGCCTTTTCACCAAAAACACAAAAAGACCAGCTATGCTGGCTTTATGTTGTGCAAGATACACAACTATGTCTATTTATACAGAAACAGTAGGAATAAAACAAATTGACCAATGTACCTCTAAAAAAATAGCAGTCTCTGGTTTCCATTATGGCACACTTAGACTCTATAAATTATTTTTAGAAAAGCAGTTACTTGGGAAGAATCTAAATGTATATCTTTATAAAAATA
This sequence comes from Tenodera sinensis, assembly GCA_030765045.1. Taxonomy (NCBI): domain Eukaryota; kingdom Metazoa; phylum Arthropoda; class Insecta; order Mantodea; family Mantidae; genus Tenodera; species Tenodera sinensis. The sequence goes on from CM060970.1 coordinate 88,983,073, forward strand.
CGCCGCTTGCGTTAATAATATACATTTCATCAACTAATACATACTCATTAATTTTGTGGGAACAACGCAAGGGTTGTGCGTCAGGTAAGGCCAATCACCAAAACACACCTGCGCATGCGCAGAACATTTGGTGCACTAGCTTACTTGGCCAAAAGGTTTACTCTGGGCTTGATGTGCGCTAAGGAGGAAACCATCAAGTCAAAATGGTAGCATGTGTGTGATTGTCAAGACTTTGTGTCAAAAATATTAACTCCTAATAGACTGAGGGGTTTACGTTGTAAGAAAACAACTGTGTCACGTGATTTGTAAACAAAACAGGCTCAACCGGAATTCACATTATACAGAGCGTCTTAAATTAATGTATATCTATTTGAAACACTATTTGTGAGCAACGAAATGAGACAGAATCGTTATTTATGGAAGAAATATAGAAAGTGCGACACGACTTCTTAAAACTCGCAAAAAACAAGCTTTCTATAAAAGTTGCATACATAATTTATTTTTCGCTACCTACCTCAAAAGTACTGTGTACGTAGTTTGTCATTTTAGAATAGTAGAAAATGCAATATTAATAATTAATGAGCAAGGTCTCACTGTTATTCAACTCGAAAAAGAGAAGATGTGTGAAAGTTTAGAATACATTGAATAAAATGTTTGTAATTTGGCTTTTGTTCTGTTATAAGGCTGCAAAATCAATAATTTCGAAATTCAAGTCAGTTCAGAATGATACTTTTGAGGTAGATACAGATAAAATACAGTTTTTGTTGTTTTTTTATTCAGAAGGCAATGGAAACAGCAGAAACGCGTTCATCTGTTTATAAACAAACATGGCGGCGAGTTTATCGTTTCATGAACATACGTGAGTACTGAAGTGTTATTGGGGGTTGAATTTAATACATAAGAATCCGAAATAAATTTGAAACCGAGGGAAAGGTGCATGGTGAAAGATTGCTGCGGAAGAAAATTTGCCTGAATATTTTTATGTTTGTCATTTTTGCTCCTTAAAATAGATTTGGCACCGCTGTTTCTATGACAGGACACTCAAATATTGCTGGTGTTGCCGCTTAAGTTATTGCCACAGAGGGAATATATAAAGAAAATCTGTGACGTATGCTGGATAGCTTTGCTGGAATAGCATTTAAGTTTCTTGCTGATTAGAATCAAATCACAATGGATATAAATAAGGAAATGACATAAATAATAAATATAGCGTCAGCAAAGAAACCACACTGCCTTGTGCTGAATTCAGCGAATTAAAAATGTTATCCTAAAAGGAAAACTGTAGACTTACGAAAATATCTGTTAATATGGGTATTTTGGTAAATAAAGTGCTAATACTGTCATGCTAAAATCAACCTTGAAATTTTGGGTGAAGATTGTATCTGGCGTAACAATCATATGTGCAAAGATTTAGCTGCCAATTTTGGTGCACTAAATGAGAAAAACACTAATAAAAGCTCCGCGGTCCCAGAAGAAGGGAACAAACCAAAGGATGGAACATGAGCAAAATGGCTTCTCGTACCACGCAGCTAAATATTTGCCTAAGAAATTGTTACTAACGTCATATTGCGTTCATATGATACACAAACACGTAAAACCCTCAGTCCGTGTCTTAGATATCATTTTGACATGCGATTTTAATCTTTGCATTTTGTTCTTCCTTTAGCGTACACAAAATCATGCCCATTAAATGATTTAATACTCCATAAATGTCACCATTGTCTCATTTTATATTCTGGTTTTACAAAAGTATATTTTCACAACAACCTTTAAAAATAACATGTGACAATCAATGCGGAACATTTACTTGTATTTTAGAACATTGCAGTAAGTAGCATAGGCCAAAAAAATTAAGAAAATATTTACGGACAGAAACAAAACACACACAATAAAGCAGAACTCTTCTCAAGGTCAAATAAGCGAGAGAATTAGAATGCATATTTTTAGTATTGCCAATTTTCAAGATCTAAAAAGAATACATGTTTTCCAGTGTTACAAATGGTGTTTTTGGTGTCGTAAATTTAGGACAAGTTATCATTTATGAATGACCTATATTTATTTCATTGTTTTTATTGGACGGATGTGAATTTAGCTGTCTGAACAACAATTTTATAATCATTTTAAGCAGAGAGTAGATTTCTTGTGAATTGGCAACACTTGCACAGCTGTATGCCGGAAAAGAAAATATTTTAAATAACATAATGAACTGGCATAGGCTATTTTTCTTTTCTACGTTAAAACACACAGCTTGAAATTAAACAAGGAAGCTCCAAAAAGCTTGACTGACTAGGGAACAAAAACACAAATCAGACGTGTAATAATTTACACTAATTTTCTAGTCATCAAACAAACAACTTGAAAAGAGATCATCTTGGAACAGGAATTGCCAACATGTCGGATAGTTAATGAACATGTGGCAATTTTAAATCACAGTACCGCTTTGATGTGCGGAGATCCCGTGGCATAATCAGTGCTGCCAACATCTGCCCTACTTGCAAATCAGCAAGTTCTCTCCTTGAAAAAGGCATGGCATTTCCCTACACTGATTTCAGTCACGGGGTCTTCAATTCACAGTTAGCTTCCTTTACAAAAACATTGCTTTTAATATTCTTAAAATATATTTATTATTATAATTATTTTATATCTAAGACTATACTTGAAAAGGCATAATGTACAGCATATGGTTGTTTACGATTTTAACAAAAATGGTTTATTTTAGGGCAGTGTGTTTTACTCACAAAAGTAGGCTATTACGTCATTCAAAACCACAAATCTGGACGCGAACTCGGTAACCTGCCGTTACAAACTGGTTTCATACTGGCGGTAACAATTTTGAGTCAGATCGAGTAACCTAACCTCAAACAAGTCCTTGAAGAGAAAATTAATTTTGTTTTTTGCAAAATTTTACACGTAATTTCTCATTTTTGACAAGCTGAAAGGATGGATTGTACTCCATTATAGAGATTTCAACCAATAAAGCACAAGGTAAAGTTAAAATTTAATCAAGCAACCACCAATTTATCATTTTATGATTACCGCTTCCCTAACTTCCGTCTGATATCCAATGAATTAGCAGTAGCATGTTTAAAAAGTCATACCAAACCAAAAATGCCATCTTACCTTCCAAATTGTGCCATAGTTTATAAATATTTATTTCAATCGAGAAAGTCTACTTAATCGACTGCGGACTTCGATTTCTTGACTAAGCAGCGATTTGATATTGTCTAATAATGTTTACCAATATCTCGTTTATCTGATAAGATGTTTTATAGGATAAAACGTTTATTACTAAACGTAATATTATAAATATGCAGTAATTAATAGTCTGTTATCCAATTATAATTGTAAACAATGCACATTCAAATAGTGTCAATTTCCAAACAAATTTTGTTCTTAAAACCGATTTTAGGTTAGCTATTATCTCATTGCCACTGTTGGTAGCATTGGATAGTATGGCGTAACATTGTCGATTGTTCATGAATTTAGTATGCCGTGATCTAATAGATGACAGTGCTAATTTAAACAACATAAATAAGAATCCATTCTATTTTATTCAAGGAATAGTGTTCATAAATCCTATTAAAGGTCACAACCTACATCAGATAATTCTATCGTAACCTTTAATGGAATTACCTATAGTAAAATGTACTGTAGGATTCTCTGTGCTTACACAAAATATACATAAAACTGTTCAATCTATTTTTAAATAAACTTCTACGTCAGACTTTCGCGTATAGAAAGCCTGTGTAGTGCACGCTGGTCTCCAACTGTGGAGAGCTTTCTTTAAAACCCAGCCTCTTTGAGCTGTCATATTTATGCAATTTAAAAAGAAAACAAAATCGTTTCACTGGGAGGATTTCACCAAAGTCACATTGAGGAATTGTTTTAAATGGCTGACTACAGTGTTTTGTTTTCAAACCAGGGCAATGCGTTGCTGTTAGCGATTCTTTGAATCTATATACCGTGGTTATGAAAGTTTTCATTGATGAAGGTTTGTCTATGACAAAAACTACTTTTCAGCAAAGTGACTGTATCAATATAATGTATAGATACGAACAGATGTCACTCCTGGTAGGGGGCTCTTAATTTAAAAAAAAAAGTGCTTTTAACGTAATTTACAGGAAAATGTCAACAAGTCGCTTAACTTTTTTAAATGTTTGTTTGAAGTACCTTACCAACAGATGCTCAATTTGAAGTTCATTTTAGCAGTATTATTCTGAAATTTCGATGGCTGATGTTTAATGTGCCATACAAAGTAACACAAAATTTGGCTTGTCTTGAGTTAGACTAAAATTTTGGGAAATATATAGATTATTCTGCGAAACTTCGCATAAAATAAGAGATGAAGAACCCTATGGGCCAGCAGGCCTGTTAATGTGACTACAAACTAATCAGAAAATCCAAAATGCATAATCGATATTCTGTAGCAATAATTGAGCTATCAAAAACTTGAAGTCTCGATTTCTTTGAGGAAATTGATCGCCATAAAACAAAGCCTCAATTACATTACAATTTTCGTCAATTTCGTTTACTATTGCTTTCCTTTCCATCATAGCCATAACGTTCTTTTAAAATCACATTTGAGCAAAATAATCCAACTGATACAAATGACGTAATACCCATCATGAACTGCCTTGGCTCTTATAGCCTTAAAAGAATACGTCTATAATGAAACAAAAAAGTATTTACATAGGTAAACTTGACGTGCTATTGGATTTGTACGCTATGATGCCTGGATAAAACTAGGAAGCACCCACAGCTTCAGTAACACACGTCAAGTTAGGAAAAGATTAACTTTTTCTACTCTACATCATCAGAGATCATTTGAAAACCTTTTTGTAAGACAGACAGTTGAACCTGCCCTCTTGTCTATAGAATATAAGAAGTTTGCTTCTTACTACACTAAAAGAAAGAAAAAAACACAAAATATATTTATCTTTCATGTAACATAAATACTTATATAATCTTTCCCCATTACAAAACTCATTATACATATATATGAAAATACATAATGAAAAAACAAAGGAAAATCTCAAACGTCACTAACTTAACAAGCACTCTTTAGTTAGAAGTTCCTGAGTACAGGATTTTGGTTCCACAACATTGTTCTTCAGCACCCTGTACACCTTCAGTTCATACAACCAAAACAATCAAAGGAAAACTTAATGAGATCATTGCTTTGATTATAGTTTACTTTCTCTTTGGGAACAAATTTAAGCAAAGGGGGTATGGGAAATAAACTAACGTTCACTAGGGGATGAAAACACAGTCTCAACTATTTGATGAAGAAACTAACTGGATGGGGAAAGAAAAGAAACGATTAATATGTACATTTGGTCCCTGCTGAAACGAATGCTACGCGATCTACCGTCCACGACCACTGAGTAGACGCCAGCCCACGAAGAAAATCACTGCTGTCCAAACAGAGCTACTGAGGTGGGGTGGCATCAGCAGCGACAGTAGAGAAGCTTGCTGCTTCTTGTCTTCATCAAGTTCTTCTGTTGATGTCTGCGCCTCCTGCAACATAGACCAACATCAAATGCATTAGGACTTAGTATGAGGTATAGTCAGGGCACTCATCAGCTTTCCACATCCACATAAAGAGGCGGTTCTGCCCTTCTCTGTGATCAAAGGTTTCTACATATTTTATATGTTACTTTTTACTTTCTCTACTGCGTATAGTAAGTGGGGCAAGTGTTTATTTGACCCAAAATTTCGATGTGGAAATTTCAGTTTTAGAAAAAGGTGTGTGTGTGTGTATGTGTATGTGTGTGTGTGTGTGTGTGTGTGTGTGTGTGTGTGTGTGTGTGTGTGCTTGCAGCGTAACTCAAAAACGAACAGTCGGTTGGAAACTAAATTTGGTATTTCAGTTTAATAACTTTCGAGAATGCGACACGAATATTTAGAAAACAATTGCTCCACCCCATCCTAAACTAACCTTTACATCTGAAATTTATCAGAAATTTTGATTTTCTAAAAAATTACTCTAAGATTTTGATTAAAATTACATAATTTTATGGCAAATGAAATGTATATATTGAATTTTCTGCTTTAGCCTATGTAGTCCTGTTTACTCTTCATGACTTGTATAAGTGATAAATCGTGAGATATACACCAAATCTTACTACCTATACAAAAATGTAGATCTCGTTAAAAGACACAAGTTATGTCTATATACATTTTTGTGGAGTGAACCATTTCGAAAATATTCCTTGTTATTTGTGTGAGCTTTGGAATACTTAAACTCTCGCCAAATACAAGATCGTTATTCATTTTTTTATATCTTAGCCATGCATAGAGAACGGAATCTCAAAGCCTACTGTATTCACAAATTCCCTTTGCACCTACAAGAAAATAAGCAATAAGGTAACTTCTGCAAATGTTTATCTCAACTAACACGAAGAAAATAAGGGAATAAGAGTTTGTAAGAATGATTTTTAAATTCTGTCTTTTAACTTTTTGGCATGTAGTTAATATATATTTTCAGTCACTATTTCTACTACTGAATTGTGTATTTGTTTCAAAGTTTTCATTGTTGGTCTTTTTGAGAAACAATGAAATGTCAAGGTAGTAGTCATAAAGTAGTACTGCTCCTTCGGTATAATGTAATTCATGTAAAAAAGGAATAGTTATCTAAATGTTAAATATTGTCTTTGTAAACATGACAAAATACAATACCCAATTTTATAATAAATCTGTTTTAAAATTATCTGAGACATTTTGTTACCAGTGATGGTCACAAAGTTCCCCTACACTTGGTAATCTAAGTTCTGGAATAACACTTGGCAGGACTTAGCAGGATGGCGGTGTAATTGAGATTGGGGTAGTGACAGGAACTAGCAAGACTTGCTCCTCAACGGTGCATATTGTTCAATTGTTACATGATGTTTATACCTAGGCCCGGCTAACTAGCTGAAGGTCAATCCATTCTATCCGAATCAGTTCCTCACTGATATAGCTGGGTTTAAGGGTTTAATGGTCTATTTGGATCTCGATATCAAATTTTTGTGCTGAGTGCAATATTAATCCATTTTGAAAATCGGTGGTGACGGAAACAGCAAAGGGTACTGTTTAAGTTTATCTTTTTATTATTATTATTATTATTATTATTATTATTATTATTATTATTATTATTATTATTATTATTATTATTATTATTATTATTATTATTATTATTATTATTATTATTATTATTATTATTATTATTACTATAGCTCCTATAGGAAAGTAAGAAACAAGAAATCTTTCTCTTGCATTTACTATTCCTCTTTATGATCTTTTCCTGCTTTTATTTTCTCTTTTTTTTTCCCTTCCTTATATTACGATTATTGCCGTTAATGTTGATTTCCGAAGCCAAAATGTCCAGAACTGGCGCTTAACCTCCATTCTGGCACGATGCCGAGGATCGTTTGCAAGGAAGTGACGTGTATAGGTTTCCGGTTCGTCTTCTTTTCCGATGGTCATCATTTTTACGACCGGTGGCGTCGCTGCGATCGTAAGTCGAGTTCTTCTGTGTCTTCCATAGAGGGTTGATGCTAAGAATTAATGTCAAACGACCCAGAATGACGTCATTAAGTCTAGGCTGAGAGGAGGTGAAACGCTGTGGTGAATGTATCAAGTGAGTGTTCGGATGCTCTTTTAAGTGATAAGCAAGGCATGATAATGCGAAAAGAACCGCCGCAGAGGAGTTAGTGTGTATCCCCACTGAATGAGTCAAGTGAACTTATCTTTTCATTGTATTCATTCTTGAGCATCATATGATTCCTTCGTCCTTCCAACTAGGTCATAAGGAAAATATACATAAATACCAAGAATATGATTATTCTTTTATTTCCTTAACTCTTCTACAAATAATTCAATCAAAGCCTAATTGTTCTACTTCGTTTCAATAATTTGGGCAACATTCAAGAAAGGACTTCATCATCATCATCATCATCATCATCATCATCATCATCATCATCATCATCATCATCATCATCATCATCCACACGGGTTGAGCCTCAAGCATATTCGTCCCCAATAGAATTGTTTACTCCATCTTAACTTTGGACGGCATATGTTTTCGCTTTCCGTGTCGTTTATAATTAAGTGGTTTCTTAAATAATCGGTTGTCATTCATTCATTCATCCATTCATTGTCTGAAATTCTAATTCTTACGGGGATCTGTATACGATCTAGCATTCCTTTTATTTGATTTTTCTTATTTTTTCACTATCTTTAAGCTCAAATGATTCATCATTTAAAATGTATACCCATTTTTTCAGTCACAAAATTTATTTTCTTCTAACTTTAGGTGCCCGGCACCTCAGGCGGTGATACTAATGATACATGAAATGAAGATTGAGCTCTGGTGGAATGAGATGGCGGGGGAAACCGGAGAAAACCCGTCCTTGTGCCGCTTTGTCCACCAATAATCCCACACGCGCTCGCCTGGGATTGAATCCTGGCCACTGGTGAGCGGCCAATGGTCTAACTATTCGGCCACGGTACGGCCTTAAATTGATCTGCTTCTATGTCATAACTGATGAAAGAAAACCCTAAGGAACTTAAAAATATAGTTTAAGCTATAAATACAGTAGGCATTAATTTAATTTCCGAGCAAGACTTTCAATAAAGAAAAACGAACGCTTGCTTTACTAACTAGTATCTTCCTGTACGTAATTAAAGCGGACTACATTGTGTATTTTTTGCAGTCGCAGCCTCAAAGAAAAACAGCTGCAAAACGCAGACCGTAATAACTTCATTGATGCGATGTCATGCTTCGCGAACCGTGCAAAAGGTCGGAAGTCAATGATGGTTCGTTAAAATTTCTTCCATTTCCTGTATAATTTTTCACATTTGCCTTTCGATCGACTTCCGCAAACAAATCATGACAAGTGCGGATACCAAAAATGTCCCCTTGTGTCGTTTTCTAATGAGGGGACACACCGGATGTGGCATCTATTCTCTTTCCGGTGAGTTAACCAGGGACACTTGGTGATTTAGTCATTTAAGTATAAATTATTTATCGCTATTCCAAAATACGAGGAACAAAAGACGTGCGTGTTGCACCATTTCCTTCACAAGCCACGGAAGTTGCACCGTGATTTGTTCATGGCTAACGTCGCTACTAGCAACCCATGCTATGCATTTGTTGTATTGCTTCAATAAAAGAATATAACGGCTTAATTCATATGACTTTTGTATTCACTTTCGTTTATTTTTAAATAGCTTCTAAAAGCCATTCTTAACAGAGCTCATGTTTCTCTCTGCTTTGTGTTGAGATAAACAAAATCGAATCGAATGTTTAAAGGCGAATCGCTTTGTGCAGGCCTTGAAATTTAATAATCTTTTCATGACACTGCGAGAAAAAACTGAATATCGATAGAACATTTAAAAAATGAAGTACTGAAAAAATCGCCAAATGTTTCAATGGCTGACACCAGAAGGAAAGTTGTTCGAAAATAAGTTATCTGTGTTAAATACGTTTACAATTTTGTGTATTGTTTTTATTTCTATCTCATGATTTACCCGTTATACAAAATTCCTTCCAAATGACGAGGGCTCAACAGGCTATTCCCAGAAAATGCAAGGAGGACTAAGGATTTCTTTGGGCCTGTATGAGTGATTTTTTACAATACATTGTTGTATAAATATTAGTGCCAGTCTTTATTGAAAGCCCCTCGTAGAATGAGATGTTGAGAAATAGCAGTTAAAAAGTGTCTATATCTACATAAAAGCTCAAGTTAATTTAATGTGGCAAATTTCTAAGAAAAAAAGAGTATTTTGTTGGACAGTTGAAGAATGATACTTCTGAAGATAAGAATGTCAATTCCTTCCAAGTTACGTAATATTTATGCTCAAGTCTTATGTTTTGTAGAGCATAAACTAATTAGATTGGTTCTTTTAGCCTCCCCCTCAATATTAAGGGACGAGAAAGTGTCTGTGTATTTTAAAATGATGTAGAGATTATAACACTTGAGAAATGCAGAATAATGCATAATACAATTTACTGTTGCCGAAAGTTATCACTGAAAAATGAGATAAACAACTTAGGAATAGGAGTTATCCAATTATATCAAGAAAATGAATATGTAATTATAACTATAAAAATGACAAGGGTTAAAATAAAGAAGAAGGGAGAGGTGCGATTAAGATTGAAAATAGCGCATTTTCAGAGTGACTTTTGGCCCCAGTTCTTCTGAGAACATATAAACCAAGCCATAACCTGATTCCTGGATTATCCTAGAGCCAAAGGGAGATGCATTTTGACTTGCAATTGTTTCCATTATTAGAGGTTGTAGCAGTGGTGGGCGTAGATGCGCTGTTCTTGTAAGTAATGAATGTGGGGATTTTTATGGCCATCCACATGTTAGAGGGAGGGTGTCGAATTATTACCACAAAGGTGGAGAAGGGTGTGTGATGAGGGCGTTGTTTCCACGATCTTGGGCAAGAACTTGATCATCGCATTATGACTTCCGTTTCCGCTAAGCTTCCTTCTCGCCATTTCCTCCACGGTCCTTCTTAGATATTTATTTTATTGCTTGGTTCCCTGGTCTGAGACTGACTTATGTGACCTCACTGACCATTTCGCTGTACCTCGCCCCACTTTGCCATCAATATTTCCTCAACCGCGAACAGAATCACTCCAGTATCAGAAAAAGAACAACCCTCACAAATTACTCGTACAGAGAATCGACCAGCAAGTTAAAACGAATGAAATATATACTGCAAGGAACATGATGCTATCCAGTTGCTGTCCTCAAAAGGTTTGCAAAATTTAGTGGCTTTAAACTACTTTTTTTCAATATCCTCATTTTTTCTAAAAATTCCTTTTTGGGTTCAGCGGACCTCAAAATGTGCATTTCCAGTCAAATCTCTATATCGAATTACTGGGTGGACTGCCATGCCTTCTCTATCTACTTGTACAAAGAGCGCCAAAGAAAATCTCACCACACCTCGCGTTTGTCACATTATTTATCACTGTGCCAAGCTATGGCCATTTCATTGATTGTTTTAGGCCATGGTGCAAGGGTGTACCACTCCTGGTAAACAGTTATACCAATAACCACAAAAAGGGTTACTAAATGGCGCAGAAACGAAACATATGTTTATGGTCTCAATCGTATTGACTAAAAGAGAAAGAGGTAGAGTGAGTGCATTCAGTTTGTCATACAGATTTCTTATCCTTAGACTCCGAATCTTCATACAGGAAACAAAAGTTTGCGGAGTTTGGACTAAAGTGGGAGGGGTCAGTCTGTCACATGATCACAGCATAGAGGGTACAAGCTGCAGTCGACGTAGGAACGTTGTACATAAAGCTTTTGCATAACTTACGTTCAACTTTGTCACCATTTGCAGTAAAATATTCACCCCCAAATTCTTGTACAACTTTAGCAATACGTCAATATTTCGATTTTCGTGCTGCAGGCATTTTACTGTATGATACTAATGAACACATTCGAGAGACTCTATGTGCTGTAGGCAGTGTGTTTTGTGCTGGCACTGTACAATGAAGTCACGCTCTGCCCTTATGGAGGTAACTTGCAATAACCTCATTTGGCGATAGCTGTATAAATGCTCGGACTCCACTTATGTCATATCTAGGCTTCGGGCATGCATTTAGGATAGGTGCACTTCTAGTATACCGACCGGTACGTTGTTTACAAGCGAGCGCTTAGAGTGAACGGCAGGCAGTGCTTGGGGAGGGGGAGGTAACAGTGAAACCCTGACGCAGTAAGCATTTTCCAGCTAAAGTACAACGAAACAGCAATTACGTCCAAAGCCTAGTCATATATTATTGGCCAGTGATGGACATGCCTTTCAAGGGGTTAAAATATAAGGGGAACCTCAGTCACAGTGACGACAATCATCGCTGTTCGGAAGTTGAAGTGTCGGTAAATGGTAGCAGAACTCCTCAGGGCAGGTGTAGTGTGCAGTCGGTACACAAGTAAGATAGGCGCCGTGTTTGTATTGAGATAGGCTACCCTTTCTTCCCTCAGAACAACCCCACACGTGTAGCAATTGGAAGAAAACAAAACTGTCACCCTAAGCCCGTTTTGCCATCTTACCAAGAGCAGGAAATCCTTTAGACAGGTCTGCTACCCCGAGTAACACAACTTTTACTGCTGTGATAGACTTTTACGAGGCAAATAAATTATTTCTGCTTAGTCGCTACTTTCCATGGGGAAGCGGGCGAAATGTGAGGTTATGTTTGTCGTGTGTCCCAAGTGCAACTGCGCCAGGCATCCAATTTGTTAGAATTTAAAGCGTGTAGTCTCACGGGCTATCGCCGCAGGGGTTGGTGAAGACATGGATTAAAAGCGATGAGCTTCCCCAGGGGTTGAGAAAGGATTATATTCCGAGATTGAAGGAGGGCAGTAAAAGCTCGCAAGAAAACGCCCCCTTGCTTGTTTATAGTGGGACATCCTGTGTGAACAGGTCACGAGCTTTCTTATGGGTCTTAGTTTATTGTCGTTTACGGTAAGTGGCAAGATGAACTCCAGGAAGAGAGAAATAACTTTCATTGCTGGTTTGTGCGGTTAATTAACATTTGAAGAACATAATTCCTTACTCGGTGCCACTGTTCCATTACCACATATGAGCGTAATTTTAAACTAATTCTTTTCCTCTATAAGTTAATAACTATATATTTTCCGAGCGTCAGGTAATGAAGAGACTAAAGAAGCACGATAATTTAGAAAAAAAGTAAACTTTATGCTACACTCACATAATTTTCTCTACCCATTCTTCAACAAACAAGACAAAAAGTTCCGAAAGGTTAACAAAATTGATAACTTTTTGTAATAAAATACTATAAATTCTAAACTTTAAGAAACTATATTCTTTTCTTCCACTTGGCTCATTTAAACCATCAATTAAAGGCAGCTGTAATTGACATGCTTAATACAGACACATACCGTTTGCTAAACTGCTTTTTAGGGCTCAGAGGGCCTCAAAACATATATATATATTTAGCAAAAGGTGCATTAAGTTCATTATTTTCCTAGGTGGGAAACTACCCTTGAAATGGAAAATGTTTCCCTATTTTTAATTTCTCAAATATAGTTATAAGGATTTTATTTAAGATATTTACATGCATCTTGAATTTCTTGGGAAGCCTTATTCGTTAGGAATCAGTTTTAGATAATTTTATGTCAGTAACTGGTAAACCAAAGGAAATGACAAAACCTTAACCACACTAAAAATGGAGGCCTCTCTAGAACATACAATTTATTTAAGATTAATTTTGTAGCATTAGCCATTTCCGAGATATACACTGTTCCTAGTTGAATTTTTGAATAAGTTTGTCTTTTCTTGAAGTGTTGTTAGCATTCAGTTGTTTCTAGTGATGTTATGAAAAGAGTGTAGGATTTCTAAGACTCTTGAATCTACAACGAAATGTACAAGGCACTCGTATTTCTGCAAACATTTATCTCAGTTAACATTAAGTAGCTAAAAAATTGTGTAAGAATTGTTTGTAGAAGAGATACACAAGTAAACTATTGTGGATAGGGACAGTCATATGAATGTAACACATCCCAATTTTAAAATTAAAGCTAATGAATACTGTAAATAGCTAATATAATAAAACGCAGTTTCAGTTATTTACATGTATTAAGATATATGTAGACATTCATGTCATGTGCATAGAGAAATAATGCAGCAAAGAGAAGAAACTATAGTGGTGCATGTGAGCGCATAAAACTGCTGTCATGTACGACGAAGGGGACACAGAAAATATGATACACGTGTGAAGGGAGCAATTCTGAGAAAAGATTAAGGATTAGATAACAAGAAGTGCGTATATTACAGAACAAAAGAAAACGGCACCCTTCAAGGACAAAACATACACACCATTCCAATTCCACTGAAAGCCTACCTCCTAGTTGGCAATACAGCGCGAGGACATAAAGATCCAGGCTGCCGTGAGTGACACTAACGTAAGCCGTTATGTTGCAGTCACGGCCCCCTGTAGTACAGCCAGCGGGAAGCGTGTGTTATGGTTATGTTAGAAATCTCTCTCGTACATCACTCCAGCAGGTCATAAAACCTCTTTTCCCTAAACGTTCGCTCTTCTGAGAGTACTCACATTCGAACACACCCAAAACCCTGCCAATATCGTCGTTTCAAAAGCTTCTGTCGTCTTTTTTCTAAAATATAACCTTTACGATTTTCCATTTCCTCGTTTTAAAAGGCTTTCATATGGTAGCCATTATGGCAGCAGCCATTTCAGACGAGTCCATTTTAATCTGGTAATGGGTCCATGCTTAAAAACGTGACAATATTATCGCAGCGGCGTTTGGTTTTAACACTTTACCGTACATCACTAGCGTAGCCATCTTTTCGTTCATCACTTGTTAAAATGACTTTCCAGGGATAGTAGCAGAGGGAGCATTTGGGCATTGCTGATTGTGTGCCTAGTTTATCAAAACATCCATTATCAGCGAAATAACGTCAATCTACTCTTTCTCACAACACATGGGTAAAAATATTCTTACAAGGTTATTCTACTATCTAGTTCATGTTAATCGAAATAAACATTGGTAGGAATAGCGTTATTGTACTTTTTCTTTTCATGACCAGGAGGAAACAACAAACGACTTCACATTTGAGAAATATAGATATATATTGAAAAATTAATACAAATAACAAGCAATATATTGGAAATGGTTTACTTCATTTGACATAAATTGTGTGTTTTAACGAGATTATATTCTTTGGTGTAGTAGAACTTCTAAATGAAGGTTGTTTTAGGTTCTGGGAGACTCAAAACTTACATAGGCATCGAACTTTTGGGTTAAATAGAATATTTCCTCTTCTTACTGTAAGTACGTCTGTAAGTAGAGATAAAAAGGGCATAGAAGGATTTTAATAAAAGATATAAGCTATTTTTTGTCGTGGCATTGTTTTCAGCCATATTATAGGTAGCCCCGTAGCACAACAGGCCATCCTGGCCAAGGCCTACCGCCCGACCACTACTTCCTCCACCTCTGCCCACCACAGACATGAGTGGGGTGTGGTACTTGAGGGTGGGACGTGGATAGTGCCCCAGTACCTCCCGGCCGGTAATGCGGTCTTCTCGACCGGGGACCGCTACTTTTGAATCAAATAGCTTCTCAACTGGCCCCTCAGGGATCTAACGAGGCTGAGTGCACCCCGTGCCAAAGCTCCCAAAGAGGGAGAAATCTCCACGCCGGTACCGGGGATCGAACACGAGTCTTCCGCGTCAGAACTGTTTTGATAAATATTTTCAGAGACATTTAAAAGTAAATAACGAAATATATGGTGTACTCCGCGTAAATATAACATTTGTTTTAGCTAGGAGGAGAAAGTAAAGAGGGAATATCTAACTATAGGATGTGAATTAATGGTATAATGAAACATGTTTTATCGTGAACACAATCTGTTATCCAGTTGATCAAATAGTTGTTTTACCGCCCTCATAGAGTACTCGACATTAACAAGGCAACATTACGGCTTGTATATTGCAGTAAAGTTGAAGGCTAACCACTCCACTCCTTCTGGGTGTGTTAACAGATTCATGAGAGACAGACAGACAGACAGACAGACACAACTTTGCTTACATTGTAGTAAGGCTTCACTTCCAACTTCGCATTCATATCCTTCGAGAACACTCACTTCCTATCACTCCCAAACACAAACAGAAAAATATCTGACGTGTTGCACTCAGTTGACTTTCTCTACTCTTGTACTAACCATTCCTACAAACACCTATTCCTCTATCTCCTTCATGCTAGTGGAGGTAAACATTTGCAGAAATTATCTTATTGCTGTAGGTGCAAGGAAAACATGGGAAACAGGCTTTAAGCGATAGTCATATCTTTTAGAGCTGGTCGCTATATAAAGGCTTTGAAATTCCGTCTCTCTCCACGGCCAAGAGATAAGAAAGTGGATAACGACCTTCCATTTGAGAAAAGAATTGTAAAACTACACAAATAACAAGGAATATCTCCGAAATGGTTCACTCCACAAAAGATGTATTTGGATATAACTTCTGTTTTAACGGGATCTACGTTTTTTGTATACTAAGATTTTGTCTATTGCTTACACTTTACTAGTTATTCAAAAGTCAAGAGTAAACAGGACTACATAGGCCACAGCAGAAAGTTCAAAATATACGTTTCATTTGCTATAAAAATATCTTAAACATATCTGAAACAAAATCGTTGGAGCCATTTTGGTAAAATCCAAAATTTTTCATGTAAAATGTAGTTTAGGGTGGAGGAATTTTCTTCAGAGTTTTCGTGTCGCATCCTTCAAATTTGTTGCACTTAAATACCAACTTTGGTTTTTGGATCTTTTTCTAAAAATGCTTTTTTGGGATTCAGTGGGCCTCAAAACATATATTTCCAGAGAAATCTCGATAACGAATTTTTTAATACAATACTTCCCTTACAAGGTATCCAGATACCTCGGAAATGAATTATGGCACAAAACTGTATTTGAAATAAATTGTGTGCAAGAAGATATCTACATTTTTGTGCACTACGTTTTCGTTTACGACTATACCAGTTATACAAAATTATGTAAAACTCCTTCAGAATGAAGAGCTTCACAGACTGTTCACAAAAAATTCAACATATGCCCACATTTTATTTACCAGACAAATATGTTAAGACATATTTTAATCGAAACCGTTATACATATTTTTGAGAAAATAAAAGATAACCAAAAAAGTGTCCGTGTACAGCCATGGGAAAAATGATTCAGAGCATTAGAAGAGTGTGTCGTGTTGTAGCGTGGTTTACACAAGTCAACAATTCCAACATGTACCTGAGTTTATTGATAGTCTGCTCCATATTTTATCGTCTGTCGCACACACAAATACGCTGTGTCTTGAATAATCACTCGTATTTGTATTTGTTCCTGATAGCAAACTACTCGATCATGTTTTCAATAACTCTACAAAAGAGCAAATTGTTTTGGGAGATATTCTTGAAAATCTTAGTGCCATATCTTTGAAAGATATAGCCTATAGAATATTTGGGTAGAACACTGAAGCAAAAAAGTAAAAATAACATAAAATTGACGAGAAAAATTCTTTATCACTTATAAGACAATATATCTACTGAATATTATCGAAGTGTACTCCTGTTTTCCCATCCAATTTCTATTAGTAATTTAATGTTTCCCATGATATTTGTATTGTTTATGCCGAAAGCCCTCAAGAGCTTATAATTTTTCCCACAAATGTCTGATAAATCCAATCCATATGAAACTTAATGCTCTGTGCATATTCGTGATTTTTTACAATTTATAAAATTAATGAGTTTATAAAGTTAAAAACTAAACTCGAAGAGACATGAATTGCCATATTTTTATTACGCAATCAATGTAGAAAATATAAATTAGTGGTGCTAATGGAAAAGATACAAGGTAAACCCATCCCCCTGTTTAGTTTTCCCCTTTGTCTACAGTCCAAGGAGATTCTATTCTCTTAGCACTGTATCGCCGTAAAGTCCGCAACACACGGTAGTGGAGGAGGGGGGGGGGGGAGTAGAAGTATAGCACAAATTGGCATACCTGGAGTGATAGTAAAGACACCGATAAAATTAAATCTTAGCGATTATAGATTTATATTTCACTCATGTGTCAAATGACCTATCGAGGTCACATTTTGGACTTCACCAATCAAATAGTTTTGAATTCAATATCTGCAATTACTTTTTCTTTTCAGCCTTTACAATAAGATAAAATGCCAGACTGGTTAGCGATATCTTTTCATAACTGTGAGCGCTTTTCCATAATTATTAATATTTTATAAGCGTAAAATATGGATAAGTTATTTGGGTTTACATTTTATCAATCATCGCTGCCTCAATGTATGGTGCATTATCCTCGGCGTCAGGTGGCTGTTTTTGCTTTCAGATAGTGCGCTTTTGCAAAATTTAACAAAGCTACAAACGATGTACCGCTTCCTTTCAACATACCACGTGTCTTGTATGGGATGGGGATCCGCAGTCAAAATAACCCTCATAAATCTGTATGCTCTGGAAAGATTAGCAACTTTTATCACTTCTTTCAAGCGGTATATCTTTTGAATCTCTTTTACAAAGTTGCTGCACTGGCTTTTTGGGTCCTTTTTTCCCCCCGCATAATGTCGCTCATTTGGTGAACAATAAGAAAGGTTAACCCAACTCATAAGAGGCACCTCACTGTATGAATGTTGAATATAATGTATTCATTTGGGACGTTTGCGGACTAATATAAAGCAAAACTAACTTTTCTGGCCTACTTTCGCTAGCGTCTTTGAGAAAACTCTCGCTGAAGACAGAACGAGTCGAAATTCACCTAAAGTTTACCGTATTTCTTTACCATCTCTTGCAAAGTAATGAAGCAATCTTTTCCCTTCTTAAAGAGTACGCAATATCAAATTTGAGGCAAAAGGTGGAGCTTCTTTCCTTTAATTTTCATGGAATAAAACCCTTAGACACTGGATCCAATTTCGAATCCTGAAATACCCAAAATAGATGCGCAAGTTTCTGTGTAAATAGCACGTGAAATTTAAATTTGACTTTCCCGTACCTATTTTCTTACATTTTTGTCACTTTAAAACGCTTCCCATGATAAAATTTGTGTCCAGTTTCATTTACAGTTTCAGTGTACGCTCTATGAAGTTGGTTGATGATATAAAATAGTTTATATCTTTATAATAAACAGTTTATTATTATTATTATTATTATTATTATTATTATTATTATTATTATTATTATTATTATTATTATTATTATTATTATTATTATTATTATTATTATTATTATTATTATTATTATTATTATTATTATTATTATTATTATTATTATTATTATTATTATTATTATTATTATTATTATTATTATTATTAATTATTATTATTATTAATTATTATTATTAATTATTATTATTATTATTATTAATTATTATTATTATTATTATTATTATTATTATTGGCATTTATATCTAATTTTCTTTTGCCTCATTAAATCTAATTTTAAGAAACGTTCATTTTAATAACCAACGCTCGAGCTTCAAACGTCCGTTGATAAGGGCTCGCTTCTTATGCGCTTTAACGTGAGGCAGTGGACATTAACAAAGTGTCAGAAGAATATTTTAACAAATGAAGACGAGATATAAAAGCTCTTTTGTTTCTTCTTCTCCAGAGACTTGCCTGTTGCGTCTGGCACGGAGAAAATTAATGGCTGTCTCAGAAATAAATTAACAAAAATAATGTAACCAGAGGGAGGGAGTTCCCGTGAAGACATCGCCGGGCGGGCGGGAGGAGGAGAGGGGAGGATACAAATAATACTGCGAAAGCGTCCCGTTTCATTACCTCTAAAATCCTCTTACGCATCGGAAGGAAACAAGGATATGGAAAAGAGGGTTGCAAGGCGTAAAAAGAGAGGAAAAAACGAGCAAGAAAAGACATTTGAAGGGGGCAAAATGACGCGATAGGAGTAATATAAGAAATGAGGAAGGTTGTTAGATGAATCCTTTGCCTGCCTTTCTTTACGCAACGATTTTTGCTTCTGAAGACTTCTGAGACGCGTATATCATTGACGCAACACTAACAATAGTCTTGCAAGATTTTAATGGCAGGGTAAAAAACGAAGCAGGAATGGGGGATATGGAAAGATCAGTGGGATAAAAGTAAAGGAAAGAAAAAAAAAAAAAAAACTTGAACAAAAAAGCAAAGAAATCCAACTCCTTGCGCATGATACTGCTTCGACCCTCTGTCGGCAGTGAGCCGAAATAAAAAAAAGAGACTGTCGCCAGACGCATGATTGGGTTTTAATTCCTTAGAGAGAAAGATGCTGCCTTATCTATCTAGAAGGGTAAGTATATGAGTCGAAAAGCTCTGATTAATGATTCTTTGAGCAGAAAATGTATTCGGAATCAGATATGGTGCTACGGAGGGGAAACCACAGATGACTTAATATAGAAGGAGGGTTATTCTCGTGTTCTTAAGAACAAAACGAAGGGGAGAAAACAAACGCGGCGCGTTCCAGTCCCACAGGGGACATAAAACACATGTGTAGACACTTGACAATCGCTCTTACAAGTTCCTGTGGTAACCTTGTGGTTGGAGTGCAAGTGTGTCTTTGAAGCAACTGGTTCTTAGGGAAATTTGCGGATAGTTCATGAATAGGTATATGCTGTAAATCACCTGCGGCACACAGCTCAAACCAATGATGGACTTGCGGTCATTCTTTTACCTATAACAAGCTGCTTCATTATTAAGACAGGCAGAACTGTCTCTGTAAGGGGCTACTCACAATCGAAATTGGACATAAAACTTAAAGCATAAGCTTAATGCGATATAGGTGTTGCCATTTGCAACAATTGAAAACTAAACAGGTAGCTAATCGTAAGAGAAGGTGAAACCGCTGAGTTGATATGGCCATCTACGAAGAGACCACCGGCAGTGCACACGAACAAAGAGGTTATGTACATGTAAAAAAACCTGATGTGTTGCGCTCACATGATTTTCTCTGCTCTTGTAGTGACCATCCTTACAAACTCTTATTCCTCTATCTTCTCCATGTCAGTCGAGCTAAACAATTTGCAAAAATTATCTTATTGTTTATTTCCTTACAGGTAAAAGGGGAATATGGGAATACAGTGGGTTTTGAGCGATAGTCAAATCTTTTAAAGCTGGTCGCTATATGAAGGCTTTGAAATACCGCTCTCTTTGCACGACCGAGAGATAAAAAAGTGAATAACCACCACCCATTTGAGAAAATTATTGCAAAACTCACACAAATAACAAGGAATATCTCTGAAATGTTTCACCCCACAAAAAAAAAAAAAAAAAAAAAAAAAAGTCATTTGGACATAAATTTTGTTTTAATAAGACCTGCATTTTTTGTAAAGTAAGATTTGGTCTATCTCTTACGGTTTACCAGTTATACAAAAGTCATCAAGAGTAAACAGCACTACATAGATATAGCCCGAAAATTCAAAATATACATTTCATTTGCCATAAAAGTATCTCAAACATATGGCATTTTAATCGACTATACTTGAGTAAATCAAAATGTGCGAAAAGTTTTCCACGTAAAGCGTAGTTTAGGGTAGAGGAATTTTCTTCAAAATCCTCGAGTCGCACCTTTGAAAGATATTAAACTTAAATATCAACTTTAGTTTCTAAACGACTTCTCGGTTTTGAATTACGCTGTTCACACAGACGGACCCTTATCGGAAAATGCTTTTCTTTGGATTCAAGGGGCCTCAAAACATATAGCTATTTCCGGTGAAATCTCGACATCGAAATTTTGGTTCGAATACTATACTTCCCCTACTTTAGTATACGTAGTAGAGAAAGTAACAATGAACAATAGGTAGCTATCTGATTGAAGTACGCTAAACTCACAAGAAAGCACCATCTGCCTCACAATTTGTTTTACAACGATTTTTATTTGTTTTGCTGCGATTTTCATAGGTGTCGAAAAGTGAAAAAAGATGTAAAGATGATTATATACAGATAAAACTGCCAAAAACATGGCTGTAATCATCGATGTCAGAGGATACAAAGTCTCAATACGAAACCGATCGAGCTGCCACCTACAGGCAATCGACTTGCAATTCTTTCTGGGAGTGTGGGGGAGAGCGGACATGCCATACCCAACACGGCGAGACAAACTAGGAAACGACACTCAATTCATTAATTTAGCCACCCTCTCCCTAGGGGATGAGAGAAGCTGGGTGAAATCATTTAATGAAAGTGATGGCCTGAGATGTTGCAGTTTTCGTCGCAGATGGCAGCAGAGGTTTGCGTGTAACCTTCTCCCCGTTCTGTGACAAAGATTGCAGGGGTGGGAGGGTCGAACTGTCACGTGATATGACATCGCCTGACACTCCACTTAGTACCCTCACTTGCCTTGCACACTCGAATAAACTCGAATTTCATGCATCTGTAACTAAACCTGCTTTTTTGTGTGCAAATGTCTCTTGTTAACCCTAGCAAGAACGAATTACGCTCATTAATTTCAGTTGCATAAGGTTTTCCAGCCATTTCCTCTCTGGTTGAGCCTTATGGCTTTTTAAATAATTACTCATTTCCTTCTAGGAGCGTAGTTATCACAGCAGACAATTCTGTTCTGAATTAGTTTACAATACCACTTCGTTTAGTGGGTGAGGCTTAGGTTAAGTAAAAATGTTAATAGGTAGAGGAATTTCATTAAACTTCGATATTAGGATTTCACAGGAAATAGAGGTTCGCCTTAATAAATTTGAATTGTATTTTGCGACAATGTTGTACATAAATGTAATTAATACATTTAATATTTGAGTTTAATTATATATAGGCTTTATGTTGATCAAATTTATAGCTACTATAATTCCTGATATAGCGCCCGTGCCTGTATTAATACAATATTTAATACTTGGATCAGATTCCGTTTTAAGATACTAAGAGAAGATTAATGAAGAATCCCACCCCAAACTCCTTACATATACAAAAGTTTCGTTGTTTTCTAATTTCTGAAAATGGGCTGTTATGATTCTGAACCATTAATCATAAATACCAGGTATTAACACGGCAAATGAAATGTATATCTTGAATTTTCAATAAATAACCTTCGTATTTCTCTTCCTTCTTATTAAATTCTATACAATGTTATATAATTAAGAAACAGTACTTCAGGAAAAAGGCAGAGCTGGTTATATTATACAAAAGCTTCTTTGTAAAATTAGGCGATCCTTCCATTATGCACTTTCTTTTGTTTCTCCTAAGCGAAGAGTGTAATATCAAGGAGAGCAAATGGAAAACAGTTGAACGTCGCAGCACCCTCCAGTATGCTCTTTTGTAACTGCTACCAAATGTGTACTGAATCCATTTCTTCGAAAATTTATCATTAACTGGAAGTAGTTAGAACATGAACAATTTGTAGAAAAATATAGGTATGTAGGTCAAGGCATTTTTTCTAAGGCTTTAGGTGACCACACATAAAATTTCAAACAAATCATTGGTGTGTCGCCGAAGAAGTTTTACCTGCTAAAACGCTTTAAAACTTGTTAAATGGCCTGGAAGCAAGAATATGAAAAGGGTGTTTGACATAAAACTGCAGCGCTCCTACATCATCAATATTTTTTGCTCGAAAATGTACAGTCCAACACTAAATACTAGGAAAGCTTAAATGGGCGGTTGAAGAATTCTGATTATCAGTGAAGGGGGAAAAATGCGTTTCTAAATGTGTTTAATTTAGAGTAAAAACCTACTATATCCAATTTGATAGCCATTTCTCCTCTCCAACACTTGGGCAGAAGTTAAGAAAG
Organism: Tenodera sinensis; assembly: GCA_030765045.1. Taxonomy (NCBI): domain Eukaryota; kingdom Metazoa; phylum Arthropoda; class Insecta; order Mantodea; family Mantidae; genus Tenodera; species Tenodera sinensis. The sequence goes on from CM060970.1 coordinate 89,006,329, forward strand.
GATGATGATTTATTGGATTGGAGTGCACTTGATTGACGGGTGACATATAGTGAATCTAGTTGGATAAAAATACAAATGTGGGGAAGACAATGTGACACGAAAGGGGAAGTGCATGCTATTGTATTATCGAGAAGATATTCGTTCCACTTGGGTTGGTACAACTGTTCTAGCAACCACCTCAAGTGGGTGTGGCTTCCTTCAGCTGATGACAGGTCTACCGTATGGCATCAATTGCTACCCTTCGTAATTATATCGCTGGTAGTATGTCGCTGACTTCACCACTTCTGTTTTTCTATCATATCACTATGAGCAAGACAACCGAGCGGGGTGGTTCAGACGATAACGCTTGGCACTCGCGTTCGGCAGGTCCTAGGTTCGATCCCCGGTGACCGACAAATCCGACCAAGGGTTTTTTACGGTTTTCCTTGGGCGAATGCTAGGTTGATTACTTTCCTTTCCGTTATTAATAAGAGCTTCTTGGGTTACCAGCCGTGTAATGTTGATAAAGTTGTTCAACTCCTATTATAATCATCGCCGTGAAAGCTTCCAATGTTTCCTTCCCGTGACCTCCCGTCTACCAATTTCATTCCAGTCGGAGAAGGGCGAGTGTGGCGCTGCTTAGTGGGTGATTTGCGCTCTGTAACTGCTGTTCTCGGCATAGGTGAGGCGTTGAGGTCGCCTGTCCAGCTGGGGGGCCCGGTCTTAAAACTCATGAGGCTGGCGCCTGCACAAGGAAACCTGGTAATGAGGTGAACCTCCAGCTCACGTTAGAGACTGCTGGCGTCCCACGCCCGGTTCCAGCACGCCCGTAGAGCTCTCTCATCCCATCCTTTTCTCCCAAGGGTCTGGCATGCAATTGGCCGTTTGTGAGCACAGTGTGGAATCTCCTCCACTTCTAGTGCAGTCCAATTCATGACCTCCACCTAACGCGAATGTTTTGTGTTTATACCTCCAGGAGCAACAGATGAGGCGAAGGAGGCAATAGGTCACAGACAAGCACGCCAACAGATGCGCAGAGGTCAACTATTCCAAGCTTAACGAGCTGCTCAGAAAGGACTTTCCTCTGGCGGAACCGAAAGAACTCAACCTACTAGCTCAGAAACGGCTGCCATCCGCCAGGCCAGGAAAAACTTTTCTACAGACACTGACATAATTTCAGTAATTATACTAAAGCTAAAAAGAAGACGTTTTCGTATTGTAATTACCGCTGCTTATCATTTCCTTAGGTTATTGCCATGTAGCAAATAACCTGTATAATTAACACAAGTCGTATATTGGATCGAACTCAAAATCAACTCGAAAATTAAATGTCAGATAAGTGTGATGGACATTTCCTTTACTCCAAAAAAGCTTTAACAAAAACATTTTCCATTATTTTTATATTCTCAAAGATGCCTATGAAATTGAGATGAAGCTCAATTTACTGGCACGAAAGCAAAACGTATACCTTCATATATAATTGTCCTCAATTAGTTACTACACATAAAACTGTAAGGCTGTTTAAAAATACAAGTAGATTATGTCAAACACCTTTCACATCCTCCACCACTTACCTAGGTAGGTATTGTATTCCATCCAGGAACTCGATATCGTGATTTCATCGGAAATACACGTTTTGAGGTCCGCTGAAGCCAAAGAAAAAGAAGCATTTTTAGAAAAAAGGTTCTGTGTGTGTACGTATATGTTGTGAAAACATTAATTTCAGTCGAATAAATAGCTTGCTTGGTATATAAGTTCAGCTTATTTCAAGCACACGACATGAAGATTATCAAGAGAATCCTCCACCTTAAACTAGCCTTTACATGGAAAAAATATTTCTAAAATGGCTTTAACAATTTTAATTATATGATATTAGCAAGAATAACAGAAGTTACGTGTATCTTGAATTTTCCGTGAAGTCATCTTTTAAGTGTGCATAAATAATAAACCTTTAGATATACAAAATGAATTGCTGCACGAAAAATGTTAACTGATGTTGAGCCGTTAGTTCTCTTGCTCGCTAACATTCTCCAGATATTGTGTTTGGATGAAACAGTTGGACATTTTGAAGATGAGTCTAATCCATCTTTTTTTATGGAAGACACAAGGGATAAATTGGGGAAGGAGCAACTCTTATTTTGTGCAGGTGTTTCGATAACCACAACATAGATGGGGAGAACTGACTCAATGTGCCACTTCTACGTCGTAGTTTTAACCTACTCCACTGCCTCACAGTGATTAGCTACCAAGCCACGCCTCCCGCTATTGTCTGTCTTCCTCAGAGAACCGGTCAGTCCTTCAAATTGTGTCAGTAAGTGGAGAGAGTAAATACACGATTACATTACTGTCACCCCCCTTCCCCATGCCTGATCTTTATGAAACAACACTTTTCCTTGGATAACCAGCAATTTATAATAAGCTGCGTTGAACATTAAAATAAAATAATATATATTTAAATTCTGGGTCGGTTTTACGATTAACCTGGTGAAGGTTTATGTCGATATGATATTACTTGATATTTTTGCCAAATAATTGGCAGTTTTACTTCCAGATAATCCGCTGTGTGTATGTGTGGATGTGGTTAACTGGCAAATCACAATTTTAGTTCATACTAAGAGGGATGCTTCAGTTTAAACTGCCTCTAGGGATGACGAAAGCACAAGACAGTTTTTATCCCCTGACTTTGCACTATACACGGCTTCTTCATCCTTCCAAGCTGTACATTACCCAAAGAGGACACATGTCAAGGGGCAAGGTTGTAGGAAACAGGGTTTAGGGCAACTGGTTCATTCAACAGCTCTAAAATAAATAATAACTACTGAAAAGAACTCACTCTGGTGGTGTCGGTGAAGGCGTCGGCGATCATTTTCAGCTCTTCGCCGATTTGCGACCAGTTTTCCGACCTCGATGGGTTTCGGACGTGGCGCCGTCGAGGGCGGGTGGTGCGGGATGGTATTGGTGTGCGTAGCACAACGTCCGCACCTGGCCTCGGCCTCAGAAACGGGCAATCCTCCAGCCTCTCTGCAATTGTTGCTGTTGTGGCACCCAGCCTCTCCACTGGTGTCATAGCACATTGTACCAGATCTGGCAGTGGAGCCGTCCTATCTTCTTCAGTATTATTTACCACTGCCGACCTATCTGAAACCACAACAACACATTTCTACAGTATGAACTTGCTGATGAAGCATCTTGCTCAAGGCTAAGTGGACACTTGCACTTAAATCCAATACACCTTAAAAATAACCAAATAACTTCCTGAAATTGTATGGTAAGAGCATAAATGTTACGGTGTTTTACCTATCCGCGTACTCGGCACTTGTTACCGTCTGCCGCTGTCATAGAAAGGCGCAGATAAAAACATACAACATTTTTAAAACTACTTTTAAAGGCTTTACTGACCAACTTTATGAAAGGAAATACCGAAACTAGCCACCATTGTTGTCCATATATTTTTGACACCTCTTTAGGAAACTATCCATCACTCGCCGTAGTTCACATTGAGAAATGCTGGCAATTTCCTGGCAGATATTTTGTTTTAATTCTTCCAGAGTGTGTGCGTTTGTCTTGTAAACTTTATGTTTTATGCTACCCCAAAGATAAAAATTGCTTACTGGAGCTCTGAGAAACTTCTCTCCGCTAATGGCGCACCATACACCAATTTTAGGGTCAATTTTTTTTTTCGAGTCAACAGTTGAAGCCCTTACATACGTGAGTACAACTTTGCCCCCCCCCCCCTTTATTTTTTTAGAGAATTAACAGACAGGGAGCGTGATTTTGCCTTTTTTCAAACAGACTCTGCAACAGCTCATCCGGCCTCATCTTTCGAAGAAAACAATTGAAAGTGTGTTCCAGGACAGAATTATAGTAGAGATTTGTGGCACCCTCGGTCCCCCGACCTAATTCTCTGCAATTTCTGTTTGAGATAGGTACCTAACTTAAAACATAAAGTGTACAAGACAAACCCACACACCCTGGAAGAATTGAAACAAAATATCTGCCAGGAAATTGGCAGCACTTCTCAACGTAAACTACGGCGAGTGATGGATAGTTTCCTAAAGAGGAGCCAAAAAATGTACGGACAACAACGGTGGCCAGTTTTGGCATCTCCTTTCATAAAGTTGGTAAGTAAAGCCTTTAAAAGTAGTTTTCAAATGTTGTATGGCTTCATCCGTGCCTTCCTATGGTAGCGGTAGAGGCTACGAGCGCTGAGGATGCGGACAGACAAAACACTGCGGAACTTTTTCGCTCTCCCACTAGAACAGGTGTATTTTTTGGACGCGGCGAATGACCTTACTTGGATCTGCGCGAGCGACGTCATGCAAATTGGTGGTGGGGGTAAAGTCTCTATTTCTTTCCTTTAAACAAACAAGATACTGCTAATAATGCAAGCTGACACTGTAATTAATCCAGTATTTTTCCCAATGTTTACTGGAGAGAAGTCGGAGAGATACTAATCTGACACCTTTGTGGTCTTATAAATACAAAAGTGAACCCGACCATAAACAATTGCGCAGCTATTGGCCATTTGCCACGTCTAAAAACACCTCTGTATAAGGATCATACACAGTATTTCAATAAGAATTCTGCATGTTTCAGAGATATTTATGTTTTGATTTCTGAATTTAATTAATTTGTGTTAATTAAAATTGCACCACGTGACAAACGGTTTTTTTACATCCTATTAAGGATTTTATTTCGCATTTAACACACTAATATAAACAATCCCACATTGGAGATTTCTAAAATTCAAATAAAGCTATGCTAGGAAAAGTACAAGCCCTCTGCATTTTTGGCATTTTTCGACTTTATCAATATCAGGCTATGAAAATATTGAATCAAAATAAAGTACGTAAATGTGTTAATTCATAAAGGATTACTCGAAGCTAGAAATTAATCGGTCAATCATTTTAACAGGTGAAGTATTTTAAGCAACACAAATTACCGAAGAAACTATAGGTATTTAAAATTCGAATGTGCACTACAGTTCTGTGTTCAGGAGTGTTTTAAAGGACACAGTGATGACTATTGCCGATATTACCAGTACTGGTAGCAGTTGTATTTATTATATCTATATTTAATATATAAATTTCATAAAACAATTGCATGGATCTGAAGATTGTACTTGCTCACTAGAAAAATACATGGTTTGTTAATTGATAGTTACAATGAAAAATATATATCTTCCACACGCACACTCATACATATAAGAAGGGCAAAGTCCGCGTGTGGTGGAAAGAGGTAAATCCAACCTCCCCTGTTTCGCAAACGTTAATCATCGCTGAGATAGAAGAATAAGAGTTTATAAGTTAAGAAAATAAGAGAACATAATGGAGAGAGGCAAGACCGAAAGCAAAGAGTGTAGAGAGAACGAGCAAACAAGTTTGACCTTATTCCCGGAAACGGTGCAAGGAAGAACAGGACACAAGCAAAAAGGAAAGGTAATAATCCGAGCTGCTTAAATCCTTGTGGTCTCCTACGTGATTACCCCACTCCACGACAGTAATTACACAAATTGATATAATTACGTAAAAGTCACTTGAAAATCAAATGTTTAAGTTACCGAAGTTATACATAATAGTTATCAACGTGCGTATTCGAAATTACTCCCTATCACGCATGAACATTGCACAGCAAAACAATTATAAAAAAAGCGGAAAGGGGGAAGGCCATTGTTAGGCCCAGTTGGGCGGGAGAGGAAAGCCGCAGAAACCGCAAGTAGAAAATGACATCAGCAAGTTCTACTGCCAAGGGATTCCAGTCACGCAGTGCAGACAATGGCTTGCTTCGATGTCAGGCGATCATCTTCTCTCTCGGGCGTGTTTTGGGGATTAATAGGCCAACCTTGTTATTGTAGCACTTCTTCAAACGTCTTGTGATTGTGGGCCTCGCATCAAAACTGAAAGGACCTCAATCTTTTAACATTCTCTACATGAATCTATGGCTGTGACGACTTGCGAAGGGGTACTTAGCACCTGACGGGCACAAAACTACATACGTACACAGATAACCTCACTGCACCTCAGTCTACCTTACACTATACAGGGCGTCCCAAAATTAGACCGACAAACTTTGGGAGCTGATAGATAACATTATTTTAAACACTTTTTTTTATGGGAAGTTTTTTGCTGCGGTGCTTCGTTTAAACACTATACTCCATCCAGCCTTAGATCCACCTCTTGTATCCCTCCGCGATAACCTGATGTTATCACCTGCGACTAACACAGAACAAACACCTCGTATTTATGTTGCAACAGAACGATATTTATTCAGGAATATTAGAAATATCGCGTTGCATTTAAGTAGTCTTTACCAGGGTTATCGTACATCTTGAAAACTCACAGATAATCGCCGATATTTAAGGTACTATATTTTATGGTGTGCTTTGGTTTCGGCGTATTGCGAGTTCGTTGTTGATGGCTTGTGTGGATCTAACGCTGGAGCGATTATAGAGGAGTTAATGTCAGTACTGCCTCTCACCCAGTTTAAGTATTTACGGCAAAATCAACAATACAAATTAGTATAGTACATATCTTAGTAAGGCACACAATCTTAATCCAAGAAACAAACACAGAACACAGAAACAAAACACAAACGTGTCGTTGTTTACAGTTAATTACAGCTTTACTATTCAAAGCAAATGTTGGAACGCACGCCCATTGCGATTAACACAAAGAGTGCATTGACGTGACCTATTCTGCCGTACTCTCGCAAACACATCAGCCATTTCTCTGGTTTAAACGTTTGTCGGCCTATTTTGAATAGTAAAGCTGTGATTATGTGCAGTACATTGTTTACAAGACATTAAAAACACAAAAATCTTAATAATTTCTTAACAAAGAATTGATACACAGGCTTCTGGTTTAAATACGTGTGGCGTTTGAACGAAGTACAGTCATTATCATTAATATTCAGCTCCCATAATGTTTATCAGCAACTCCCTGTTATTTTCAATGTTTCTCCTTTATCAATTGCATCCAACTTTTTATCCATTGAAACCACGACCTTCTTTCACTATGATGTCACTTGTACACTCCCAAACACTTTGATAAAACACAAAGACAATCCAGTTGATAAACTTAATAACAGTGCCGTTTGAAAACTGAAGAGATTGACGGAGGTATTTGTGAGATATACCGCGTCAGCACCGTGTGACACACAACTAAATCGTTCTTAATCTCAACAGTACGTATTACATAATTTATTATACAATTTATACAGGAATCGTATCAAACTAAAAAGTAAATATTTGGCACACATACTTGTAGTTACTTTCTATCATAGTTAAATTTATTATCTATGTGAATATTAAATTTAAGAAAAATATCTGCAAATCTGATCCGCATAAGCGAGGTTTCACTGCATGTGGTTATTAGGTAAAGAAACTAAGAATATTAAATGTTCACACATTGACCCACTTAATAGAGAAGAAAAAGAAAGAAGAAATGGCTGTCTTCACAAAATGATCGTGTTGCTTCAGTTTTCATTGCCAGACTAGAAACTTGAGACGTGTGGGCCCTGGGCCGCATACATACACACATGTGACGTCAGAAGGCAAGCCCAGATATTGCTTGCGGTCACAATGTGGTCACCAGACGGTAGCTGCTCCATCTGTTGAGTAAGGTCAAGAACCAGCAACACCAAAAGAGTTTCCTTCCTCGTTGCACGCGTCATCAAACAAAACATTTCTTTACAATAACAAGATGAAGAAAACGATGTTACGCATGCGCAACATATGGAGAGCACAAGCATGCTTCAACCACATGGCGAATTGACGTGACGTAACCCTCCCTAACCTAGGTTAATGCCTTCTTCCTGAGGGCAATGTATTCTGCTCCTCCTTTGAAAAACTTCCTATAATGCATGCACACTGCAGAAACAAAATCTTACGTGTTAGATTCACATGACTTTCTCTGCCTCCATCGTTTACTACTGGGTAAATAAATATTCTTAAGAGACCTTCTTTTTCTATCTACTTCGTTTTAATTGAGAAAAACTTTAGAAACATATTTACATTACACATTCTGTTATAGATACGAGTGCAAGGAAACATCGATAGTGGAATGTCTAAGAACTGCCCTTAAAATTCTATACTCTTACAATGGAATCGCCAGAAACAACTGAAAATCGACGAACTTCAAAAGAATGGCGAAATATTGAAAAATTCAAACCATTAACTGATATTTCATAAATGTTATATGCCACACAAAAACTTTCTGAAATAAATTGTTTATCTTAAAAGATCTACATTTTTGTAGTATGTTTTTTTCTATGGCTCAAAGTATACCAAAATTGAATAATCAAGAGTTCACGTGCTATTCGCAGAAAATTCAAGATGTGCAGTTAAGTTCAGAATCTTGCAAAGATACGACACAGAATTTCAAGAAAATGTGTCCATCCCCAACTATCCTTTACATGAAAAATGTTTTCGAAATTATGATCATCTAACGATTTTTATTAAAATATTGAACATATTTGCATGCCAAAGAAAATGTATATCTTGAATTTTCTGGGAATATCATGGGAAGTACTGTATATTACGAAGAAACTTTGTATCATCTTATACAACTGGTCTATGTTAAGCGATAGACAAAAAACGGACAGCACAAGAAGATTTAGATATGCTTAAAACACAATTTATTTCTAATAAGTTTTTTGTGGCATAAGCCATTTCTCAAATACCTATCCATATTAATAGTTCAGTCTTCTTGTAATAATAGTTCAACACACACACATAAACACACACACACACACACACACAGACACACAGACACACACACACAACCTATGTATGTCTTTTATAGTAATTCTTTCAGGCCTTCAAGAACACCTCGGGACATCAAAACAATGGGTGCATTTTTGTAATGTAGCTGAATGCATTATAAAGGTTTGCGATGGTTTGTTTTATGTTAGCAGACGCTGAGAGAGATATAAGGAAATATTTCCCATTTTTTCCGTATTCTTTTGATAGTATGGAATAAAATTATATTCATTTGGTTTCACTTTCCACTTCAGCAGTGCTGCCTTCTTCCAGAAGTGTTTTTGTTGCAGATTAAATAAAAACGAAGCGAGGTGAACAAAAGAAGGTAGTGTTTACAAAAGGCAGCATTTTCTGACAGTTGAATACGGTAGGTGTATCGTATTATAAATATTGACCTACCGTCTGGACAGTGTATAAACACGAGATAAAAGTGTTGCTTTGTGAAACATAATTACAAAGCTGATAAAACAGTTCTTTGGGATATTGTAGGTATTTCCAGACCTCTGGTATATACATATATCTTTGTATTAATTTTGGGCAAGAAAAATGGATTAAAAATTAGCGAGCAAAAAAGAAAAAACACAAGTTGCGATGAACTTAACGTAACGTTGGGTAACGCGACGTGACGTCAACTTCTAATACACTTACGGGCGAGCCGATGTCACATCCAAGAGCGAGGTGCGTCAGATTACTCTGGCGTAACTTATACGAACAGTATAAGACAAAATAGTATTGTTTTATTCATTATTTTTCATACCTGCAGTAAATGTTTGAAACTCAAAATATATATTTCTTACAAAATTAAATAAATAAATATAATATCGCTTATAAACTTGCAGGAAAACCAAATAAACAATGCTCAGAACTTACAACTCTTACATCTATCATCTTCCTTCTCAGTCTATTGATTGGACCCAGGATACTTTCCGACGATTTTTTATAAATTTGCATAAAGTATAAATTAATTGTTTTATTAAAACACGGGTTCTCAGTGTTATAATGAGATTTTAACCAGTTATATTGAAAAAAAAAATCATTTGTATGGTACATAAACTAATTCTTATACACGAAGTTCAAACTTGTTTGTTCCAGATAAATGCCATTTTCATATATATTTGAAAATTGTAATTATTTTTGGGTAGTGTTTATATAGCTGCAACTTTGTTCCAAGGAACATGTCAGATATATAAAAATACCAAGGAGGTTTATGAGTTAATTCTTGTTTTGTTCGTATTACTTATTACTCCGTACTGCCATATACAGGCATTATTGAATAAATAATCATCAATTATACAATGTGCAAGACTATTTACTGTTAGTTTCCGTCAAGGTTACTTAATCATTTAAATTTAGACACTCAAATTAATTTAAAACAGCACAATTAAACATTCAAAGTACTCTATGGATTTTTACATACTTCAGCATTGAAAATACTCAAAAGGTATACTCAGAGAGAAATACTTATTTAATTTGTGATTTCAAATGGTATTCCTTTTTTTTTTTTTTTTCTTTGATTCTTTCTGGAAGGAGAATTGGATTTTTCAACCACATTATTAAATACTCATATAACTTAAGCTCACTTTAATAAATTCTGTTGTACTCTGTTTAAATCAAAGTTACATACTGTACTACCGCTAAAAAAAGAAGTGCGAAATCCACCGAACTGCGTAGATTTTGTATTTTTTCAATAGTAAGAAACTTTTACAGAATGTAGTAAACAAAATAAAACGCATTTAAGCACAGCATATGTTCGAATTGCTTATTCACGAAGACGGAAACAAAAATATGGGTCATGTTTACATCTCGATATTGGTGACCCAGAGAAAACGCAGGGCAAGGTCAAAAACAATTGGCAATAAACCTTGACGCCCTTTCTGCAAACTCTGATAAAAGATAATACCGCTTTTCAAGGCAAGAGATTGATACGAAGAAAATACAAGTAATAACAACAATAATAATAACAATGCTGTGTTAATTCTGCCTATGCATTTGTCCCACGAACTCACCTATAACACGGTGTGTAGTGGGATCATCTGGTGACTTCTAGAGAACAATGGGTGGCTTACGAGGTAACTCTGCGAGTACAATACAGCTCACAAAACAATGACAACTGATAAATCGGAATTACGTGTGTAGACATTAGAATGGCATCACATGACCGAGTCCACTACGTAGTTAATAGAAACGGAAATGATAAAAACAAAGGAAACTGTCAAGATGTTTGTTTCGACACTTATCGATTTTGTTTGTGTTTTGTTTGTTTCTGTGGGCTGTTGAGGTTAGAATTTGCAATTTTTTTCTGGGGATTGTTCAAAGTTCTTAGGCGTTGTTTACTTTTGATGTCTTACATAACAATAATTTAAACTGGAACAAATCATTTTTTTCTTCTTTCAACACGTAGGTTATGTATTACCAATTGTTGCAACAATTGTTAGAGGTTAAAACTTGGTATGGTAATACATTTTTGTGAAAAAGAAGTTATATGCTTTTATAAACTCATTAATAAAATGAAGTAAATCAGGATACCTTTAAATACAGATCCTATACGAGAATCTTATGTAGATAGTTCGTTGGAAATATTTATTTAGTGATTAATTAATTTAGTAATTAGTATATATAAAGTATGTTTGTCCTCTATGCGCTCCTAAACCTTGATCGATCATCGCGAAATTCAGCATGTATATGTATTTTTTCATGCAGAAGGCTTGGAAATAATAAAACTAAAAACTTACGCCCCGATTTAAGTATAAGATATCGGGAAATAAGGACTTTTATTTTATTATTTATTTATATGTAAGTGACAACTGGTATATTACACATTAGCACATGAAACTATACAGAAACTAACCTCTGTATTTATGTTTAAATTCACCTATCATATTCATGGGTTGAGATGTGACTACTAAAGTTTTTTTTTTTTTTTTTTTTTTTTTTTTTTTTTTTTTTTTAAATCCAGACCCCTCAGTTTGTATCTACTAAACCATGTCTAAGATGTTCATAATTTATTTCAAACAGGCCATCAAGAGCCTTAAATGCAGCTGTTAAGGTCATGTGAGATGACACAGTGAAGAAATCAGAAGTTACGAAATAACAGTCACTTAATTACTGTCATTAGTGGCAGTCTATCTACAATGATTACAAAATAACCCAGAGCTTATAACTGCAAATCCCATGTCCAATGCTGTAGGTTCAGAAGGACATCAATAAAAAGTTAAAAGCAAAATTAAAGAAAGTTAGTGGGTAATGTCCCTCTAAATGTCATATAAAACACCAAAGGTCAATTTCCTAGCTGCTTTAATGCAATTTGAAAGCACTAAATACATTGTGTTTTCTTTTAAAAAGCATGTAAAATTAAAAGTTAAAGTTACGGAGCGTAAAACTGCTGCATCAGCACATACCGAGCGAAATAGCCCCACAGTCACTTATGAGACTCGAATTTTGTGTTTTTTCTGGTTTTTCCTGGTCGGCAGGCGGACGCTGGAGTTGTTAATCATTTACCACCATTACCTTTCATTCCCTTTCCTCTCGTATTTCGGGTGTACTTCTAGGTTTCGTGGCTGTCCCGGACAGATGGCGCGGATGCTTCCTCAGAGGAAACGGTACTCCCCGTGGATATTAGAGGGCTGGTTGGTTGACGGGTCGTTCGCCGGTTCTTCGAGGCTACGGTTATAGGCGATTTCCTCGCGTACTCCGTGACCTACCTCGCTTTATCCCTTCCTTCTGAGTAGTGGTAACCACAATTCGAAGTATATGAAGTGTCCTCCGTTTGATCACTTGTACCTAGCTCAGACATAATAATACAGCACATTTTATGCATGTATACTTAAAATATTAACCATTTTGGATGCAACACAACTCATTAGAGGCTACATCACTTGCAATTAAGCTCAGGGATGCAGAATATGTTTGCTTAACACAATTATTCAACAAAATTAATTCTTCTTCCTGAAGTAGGCATTTACAGCTTTTTGTGAACTCTCTAACTTACATTTTCATTTGTCTTCTTCTAACACTACCGGTCAACTTATTATTTTCATTTATTTTTGTCTTTATTTTATCTTTCGATTACTTAACATTAAGACTACCTAATTTTCTACAAGTTACTGCATATTTTCTTTCTTAATCTCCGCCTGAAATGTTTTCACGATCAAACCGTCCTAAGCTATTTTTCGTCCTTTGAGTAGCTTATTTGTTTGTGAATTACTTCTCATTATGTTTCAATAATTGAATCAGATGTCCTAGAATTTTTCTTTTAAAAGCCTGAAGTTTGTGTTCAGCTGTTTCTTTTAGAATCCACTTTGACATGGATGTCATGCCTAATTCTTATTATTAATATTAAGATCATAATATGCAGGCGTCAATTTCGAACACTCATTCTCCCCCAACCAGAATTTTCAGAAAATAGGGGAAAATCTATAAAGCCTTATAGGAATAGTTACAAGGACTAGGGAATTTAAGTGAATTGTATATTACATTAACTGACTATTATTGGCTCTTTTAAACAATTCAACAATTTTAACAAGATCGTTCCTCAATTCAATTTTCATACTGCGTGAACGTTTCGGTTAGGTTCACAAAATTCTTACAATTTTTACTTTTTTGAGAAGCAATTTGGCAATTTCGTTACGAATCTACGATGAAGGATGTGGAACCCTAGGCTAACCAGCGACCGTCGTTATCTTGCGATGACGTCATGCACCAGAGAGGAAGGCACTAAATCACGCGAAGACAAAAGACGAGACAGACATCCATTTTCCGTGCTCGCTGACGAAAATGGGGGGGGGGGGGGGGGGGTGGAGTGGTGTGAGAGAAACACAAAAAACTGCTGCTCATGCACCTCCCCTTTTAACTGACTAACAAAGCCCTTATGTTCGCAAAGTGGTCCCATTTCTTTGACCTTTAAATGACCCTAAAAGATCCACCTGCAAAGATCCTATAAAAACAAGACCCCCTCCCTTTCTCAGGCCCTGTGTGTGTAAAGGGAGAGATTTTACAAGTGGTTGCTACCCTTACCTGGCGGGTAGGGGAGGGGAGGGTTGAGGCAATATAACAACCCTGACGGTTTTTGTGAGTGTGCAAGGGCAATGACGTATGTACCTGCTTGTTGATGTTTAAACGGACATAAATAGCTTGAGGTGGCAACAAAAAATTGTATAAGCCAGACACCAGTGTTGGGGTAATAAAGAGATTTGGGTTTCTGCTGGCACACAGCTTTACTTCAACCATTATAATTTATTATTATTATTATTATTATTATTATTATTATTATTATTATTATTATTATTATTATTATTATTATTATTATTATTATTATTATTATTATTATTATTATTATTATTATTATTATTATTATTATTATTATTATTATTATTATTATTATTATTATTATTTAATAACCGCCTCCGTAGCGCAGATGGTAGCGCACCTGCCTTCTGCGCGGGTTCGATCACCGGTACCGACATGCAGGTCCTCGCTGAGAGGTCTGGTACGGGTGCACTCAGCCTCATAGGTCCCTGAGGGCATAGTGTCCCTAAAAAGTCAAGTAGTCGCCTTGCGGTAGGGGGAGTCAGTGTACTGACCCCGCCACCCTCACCCTGCACTCCTCCGTGGCCTTGGCTGCGGCTGGAGGACGCAGTGGTCAGACGATGAGGGTAGCCTCTGCATAGAGGAGACGCCCTAGGAATTATTACTATTTCATCTTGTCGATCTGGGTGGCTCAGTTGAATAGGTGCTGGTCTACTATCTCAAGGTTTCGGGTTCATACCCTATCCAGACGGATGGTTTTTAGGTGTGCTTAAAAACGACAGCTCCATGTCAGTAGATTTACTGGCATGTAAAAGAACTCCTGCGGGACAAAATTCCGCACACCGGCGACACTGATGTGATCCTGGCAATTGACAGCGTCGTTAAAGAACAAATATATATATATATTTTTTTTTTTTTTTTGTGATATGGAGTTAATTATTTTTTGTAATGCTTTATCTCTGGTTGGTTGTGTGCGAAATTTTATAGTGCATGTAATTGCATAGTTCCGATGTCACTACATATTTCAACAGCTTTCCATGCATGCACTTTATAACAGTTCTTAATTTTGATATTAGCATTTAAACACTGAAAAGAATGAAGTTCTTATTGTGAAAACAACCTTATCGTTTCTCAATTAGCTTCAAAATAAACTTGAGCTCAAGTAAATTCTTCAAAAAGTCAATTTTTAGTTTCTCTATCACGTACATATATTCCATCCAAAAAGTCAATAACAAGACTTCGAAATATGTTTTAACCCCCCCCCCCCTGAATAAACAAAAACTAATGTGCGTATGAACAGCCAAAATCAAAGCAAACTTAAATAATCTTGCATAACTGGAAAATGTGAAAAATGTAGATTTGTTTAAAACACAAAATTAATTTAAAATAACTTTTTTTTCGGTATCAGTCATTTCCGATATATCCATTATTGATTGTTCAAATTTTCCAGTATTTAATCATTCTTTTAAAGTCCTGCCGATCTTCATTGGTCTTAGGAGGGATACCTAAGTCAGTTTTTTAAGGTCAGTGTAAAGAGTCTAGTTTTAAAACATTTCACTATGATTATTCTCTTCGTATCTACAAGGAAATGTGCAATGCAGCTGCATATTTCCGGGAAAGGTTTATCTCCATTAAACTAGACAGGAAAATAAACATTTTTATGCCCGCTAATTAGCGACAGAAGGTAGAGAAAGCCATGTGAATGTAACACACAAGGTTTCTTGTTCATACGTCTATTGTTCGGAATGAATCATTCTAGTTTTGCAATCTGGTGTGTATCACTGATGATAAGAAATAATTTAAATGAGCTTGCGTACAAGGCCAAATGATCCTTTAGAATTGTGAAGGTGCTTTTCTGACTTCCTACTTTTTCTCTAAGTTCGAAATGCTCTTATTTTTGTTCAATTTTCTTCAAAAGTTTCAAAATTGTGGGAGTGATTTTTCTTAATTGCTCATATCAATGAAGGAATAGGTATTAATTAAAATATATAATTAATACTCCCTAGCGCAACAGCCCTTCGAAATATTCATAAGTTTTTAACCATATGGACCATTTGGTCTACCACTAAAAAGTTAAACAATTAATAACTTGAAAACTACTATAGATATTACAGTTCAAATCTGTATACATGCTAATATTTGCTGTGTTGCTTGTGGTATACATTATATTCATATTTGTAAATGTGGAATTTAGAAAATTCACTTGTATGATCCTATCCATAAATGACAATTTATATAAATGCTTGCAGAATAATGAAACTGAAGAGTTATTATCGTTGTTATTTAACTGCATGCTGAAACAAAGCGAACGCAAATTTTGGATGGCGTGACAGACGAGTACGTATTTCCTCCTACACAAGCAGTAATTACCATTTGCTTATTCAGTAAGTCAAGGAGTTGCTAAGATTTCTATGAAAAGCGTTTGAACCTTGAGCAATTGCCGGAATTGTCGAGCGGTTCATCACGTCAGCGAGCGGGCTTCGCTCACAAAAGATACGAAAACTTCATAGATAAGGTGCGTTTGTGTGGTCAGAGGCCCTGATTATGGGTGCAACTTGTGGGACGGAGAATAGAGAATAAAATTGAGTTGTTATTTGCGGAGACGTCCTTTTAACTGTTCTTCTCAGCGTCCCATTTTATATTGGGCATGAAAGACCTGAAATTTTGCTCAAAAGCCTCTTTATCAAGCTTGAGGTTCTTTTATGTGCCGTAAATCTACGACACGGTACCACCGGCTTTACTTTCCTTCCGAAGGTGACAATTTTTACGCCCGAAAAAAATCCAACGCCCTCCGCCGGATTTGAACCCACGATCTTGGGAACTGAGGCTAGCATGTTCCCCCTACTAGACTATGAAGGACCACGAGGAAGGGAGAAAATTCCTCTTCACTTTTCCTGTCTTATTGTATAATTACCTTTTCATCCTGCAAATGTAAAATTATTATTGTTATCACTACTATTATTAATAATAATTGTTATTGTTGTTTATATTAAAGCTATTCTCAGAAAATTCCAGTTGAAACATCTTTTGCTTTCTCTACTCATACTATCATCATCAATACGACACAAGCCTCTCTGCTTGTTCCGCCTTAAGAAAACTCACCTGTCCAAGGTTCTTCTACCTATTGGTTTAGTAAAAGTGAAAAGGAATTTTAAAGAGCAAGATGGCACCGCCGTAACGGTATTTATGAATTTGTCGTTGGTGTGCAAAGTCTGTGAATGTATCACATCCATTTTTTTCTTCTGGCAGTGTCACAATCACACAATTCGTTGCGTCAAGCAGGACAACTGCATAACTTGAGAAATCAATGAAGCCGATAAGGCCAACAATACCTATTCTTATCGATTATAAGAATTAGCACTGACCATGGTCACGAACCAAGGCATCAGGTGAGCTCAGTTGCAGCAATTTGTGTTTGCAAACTTCTCTGCGTAGTAAAATTGCCAGAGCATGTGCCAAATTACGACTCCCGCTGAAAACCTTATCTGGAACAGATAAGCATCGCGACTATCGATTGTTTTTAGACAGCGGTAATATCGGTTGAGGTATGATGGTAATTTTTCTATACAGGCTACACAAAACAAAATCAGGCCAGTTATAGCATCAATTGCATAAACAGTCCTTCAAGAATCTGCGACTAAGCAGATATACTACGTTTTAATAAGATATCAGGTGACATTAAGAATTCTGGATCACGGTTACTACGTATTGAAAACAGGTGACAACCAGCCCCCTCCACCAAAAAAGCTCTATTCCATGTACGTAAGTAGTCATTTTATACTCTTTGCTCTTCATTTGAGCTTCTTTTGTTTACGACTTCATGGTTTCAAACATTGGCACACACATTTCGCTGATATTAAAGCAGGATTAACGGTAGCATCTGCAAGATGTGATTTTAATACAGGAACCAAATGCAACAAGTGCATTAATGAACGCTAACCCGCATCTAAGAGGATATTAGAAGAGCAATAAAGCATTAAGTGACGTGGATATGCAACCTTGCACTTTAACTGTCGTGGTTTATTGCCTGCGTGTTTAACGATGCCAAGTGCATCAAGGATATGTGTTAACGTAATGCATTTCATTTTATGTCAGAATTAGCCTTGCTGCGCTTCAAGGACGTAGCCGAACCTATCTGTGCGTTATACCACTTTGATGCGCAGTCATGCAAATTTACTGGTAATGTAAAATTACACCACTATCATATTTGTTTGTATATCTCCTCTGCAGACTATCTTTGCATGAAAAGCATAACTCAAAAATGAAAAGTCAATTAAACATCACACTTGGTATTGAAGTTCAGCGTCTTCAAAGGATACGACATAAACATTTCCAATACAATCTATCATTTACATGTAAACTCTTTCGTTATCTATGATTTTTTTTTCAAAAAATTACCGTAACGGCTTTTATTAAAATACCATATATTTAAGATGTTTCCATGAAAATAATGCATGGATTTTCTATAAATGTAAGGTAAAGCGTAGAGATAGACGCAATCTTAACACACAAAGAGTGTAGGTCTCGTTGAAGGTCACATAAAATATTTTATGGCGTTAACTATTTGTTTTAGGATATCATTTTAAACATACGTGTAATGTTATAGCACTGAAGTCACTATTCGTTTTTTCTCATGGTCACGCAAAGAAAATGGAATAGCAATAGCAATCTACTTTTTAAAAGCCCATCGTTCAGTTTTCTATACCCCTTTTACACCCACAAATGCACCGCCACACAGACGCAAAGCAACTCTCTTGAATTGCTGGAAATAATTTAGCATCTTCTTGTTGCCTCTATTGAAATGTTGGCTGTTATTATCAAGGCCATTGGCATGCAAATTGTGCGGAAGAAGGAAGGAAGGCACTTAGACCGCTCTTGCTCGTCGTGGTGTGACTCAGCTGTTGAGGTAATTACTTTCAGCTGTCGAGGGCTGCAGCGCGCGAGTCGGCCTACTCCGCAGGTTCCAACACAAAGTGTAATGCCGAATGAAAAAGAGAGCGGGTGCATGTGCAAGGTCGATGCAGCGGTTGTAAAACTGCAGTCTTTTTTCCTACTTCAAGGTGCAGCGCTAATGCAGTTTATATAATGTGTGGTCGTAACACAGGTGCCCTACAGAAGATTATGCGTTCGCTTCAGTCGTCACACTTGAATGTGTGCATACATGAAACTATTCAAGGACAGTGGAACTAATATTTAATGCATGATTTGAGGAAATTTTGTTTATGCACTTTAAAGTTGATTGAAATGAATACAAAGTTAGGAATAGTTAAATAGAGAGATTCCTAAGAGTTATGTGAACTGGTGTATACAAAGAATTAATATTTTGATTGTAATTAGTCCAAAGTTTGCATAGTTCACAGAGCTTAGGGTGTTTACTATTATTGCCAAGATTATGGCTTTTATAATAACAAATCGTATTAGAAAATATCTATAAATTGGGGGCAAATTGAACATATATCTCTCTTGCAAGATATTAAGAATTTTAGGAGGTGGACAAGAACGGAAATTAAAATGAAATTCTACAAGCGATACTTGTGTCTACTCTTTATGATATACGATTCCAGACCATTGTCAATAACTGAAAAAGAAAAAAACGCGTCTCCAGTTTGCGGAATGAATTTATGAGATATATAAGAGATCAAATCTGTCTTGGCTATTTAAATCTTACAGATTTGAGAAGGAAAAATATATAATTCATTTCAATGTACTGTAATTCACAAGATACAATAAATAAAGTTAATCTTTACTCAATTATAATAGTTCAAATTTCCTTCACTGTACTAATACAGTATAGTAAAAACAATTTTATCAGTTCCTTCTACATTAACTTAAAATTAGGTCGTGTGACTGTTATATAATAATACTGAGACTTTTGTACCATCTGCCAATTACGTCTGTTTACGTTTTTAATGTATTAGTTTGTTAGTAGAAGTATTATTACTTGTAATATTTTTAAAATGGTGGCCCATATGCCCCATTAATTAATTTAAACTGTAACCAAACTTTTGTGAAAACAGAATAAATAAAAGACCTCGAGATACAAGTGAAATTCAACACATTTTCTATTTCTTTTGTAAAAAGATACAACCTTTGTAAATTTAGCAGACAGGTATTAAATTACACTTGTGATATTCATTTGTTTGATATGTTTGCTAACCTCCAGTAAAGCTATAAAAAAAAAAAAAAAAAAAAAAAAAAAAAAAAAAAGAGTAGAAAACTCTGTCATACTTTGTAAAACAAAATAGTGGAAACATTTTAATAATGTTTAACCAAAGCTGTGCGGCAATTAAGGTTAACATTGTTGTAAATAAGTCGTTTTGTATGTAATAAAAACTAGAAAACTTGTGCAGGTTTATAACACACAATTATTATTCTGACGGCATCGTGTACGTGTATTTGTCCTCTCCTCACTTATGGAACAAAGCCAACTAGAAAACAGGGAATTTAAAAATCTCTGAGACGATATAGTAGGTACACCTGCAGCGAGACAAATGCACATCGCGAAAACTAAACAAGAGACGATTGCTTCCACAGCGCCATCACGTAAAGATGCCTCTTGCCTCACTCTTTGTTATCGTTTCACGTTGAAGATCAAAGAGCATATAATTAACAGAGAGCATCGCTCGTATATTAAAGCTTGAACGCTCGCGTGCAGCTTTGAATCATTTATTCAGAGCGAGAGTGTACCTAGCGGTCATTACATGCAGTGTTATTGCAATAAATTGTGAGAGCCCGCCATTCGTGTCATTAGTAATCAAATGCTGTTGAATAATACAGGCCGTCTGAAGGCGGTGTTTACTTTGTAAATCACTTATAATGGGGCTCGAACGGAAAATTAACTGCTTCAATATTAAATCACAGTCTTGTGGCCCAAGGGACGGTGTTTGTTGGCTCCCAATGAATTGGCTACAAGCTTGTCTTCTCACTGTTTTATGATCCAAACAGTTTGCCTATGACAGTTGTCTGCATTTTGCAAGATTTTACATTAGGCAATAAAACGACTAAAAGCGACGAATTTCGGCCAGATATAACTATCGAATACCACAAGCTTAATTTGCTGATATATTTCACTTTCCTTTTGCAGTGTTTTATTCAGTAGATAAATTATTTATTAAACTTTTTCTGAAATATATTTTTCATCTTGCTTGTGCAAATTGATTCATTATTTTATCACCCGTAAATATACAGATAACATTGAAAATGCCCAATGAGATTACTACACATTAAATATTGTATGCACAAACCACATAAAAAAATTAAAAAATGCTTCAATTTTGGGTGAATAATTATCTATTGTTGCTACTAACTTTTATAATGAACAGCGTTTTCTCTCTCCGTGTTGCACTCACATGACTTTCTCTACTCTTGTACTAACTATTCTTACAAACTCTTATTCATCTATCCTCTTAATGTTAATGGAGATAAACATTTGCAGAAATTATCTTATTCTAATTTCCTTGTAGATGCAAGAGGAATATGAGAATACAGTAGTCTTTGAGCGATAGTCAAGTCTTCTAACCTGGTCCTTATATGAAGGCTGAAATTCTGTTCTCTTTGCACGGCCAAGAGATCAAAAGGTGAATAACCGCCTTCCATTTGAGAAAAGTGTAATTATTGCACAACACGCAACTAACAAGGAATATCTACGAAATGGTTCACTATACAAAAAATGCTTTAAGACATTGTGTGTTTTAACAAAATCTACTTCTCTTACGGTTGACCAGTTATGCTAAAGTTATCAAGAGTAAAAGGGACTACATGGGCTACAGTCAGAAAATTCAAAATATACGTTTCATTTGTGATAAAAATATCTTAAACATATGGCATTTTAATCAAAATCGTTAGAGCCATTTTTGAGAAAATATAAATTTTTGAAAAATTTTCCATCTACAGGATAGTTTAGGGTGGAGGAATTTTCTTCAAAATCTTTGTGTGACATCCTTGAATGATATTAAATATAAATATTAACTTTGGTTTTTAACCGACTTTTCGTTTTTGAGTTATGCTGTTCACACACACACACACACACACACACACACACAAACACACACACTACATTTTAACCTGTTACCCTACATTTATGTTGGTCTATTACTATATTGTATTTTCAAGATATTTCATGTACGAAATCATATTTTAAGCAAGTACATATTTAAAATGCGCATTTAATATACAATACCACATCTACATTTGGATGAACAAAGATAAGACCTTCAAAACAGAAGGTAAAATCTCTACAAACCCACCCCTTGTATTCTATAATTTGATAATTTTATGATGCTTCGTTTTCAAAGTACCTATACTTTTAAAAGAGACACCAAGAGAAAACTAGTAAAAAGTAAGAAAAGGAAAAGGAACTGCCATTTCACTTTAAAATAGATATTTTGAATCCATGTTTAACTTAAAAAATGAGACGTTTGTCTTTTCCTCAACCGGAACAGAACAAATGACCCAGAAAAGAACTCCAAGCCTTCACATTGTGTTCCGGGTGGCGATGGAACTCGAACGGGAAACCGGTATGACTGACAAAAGCATCACGCTTTTTAGAACAAAAGAGATGCATCTCTTGCGCATTCCTTTTGCTGCACCTCGAAAACAAAGCACTACCAGCTTATTCAAGGACACATCATGCTAACAGGCGTAAGTACTTAAACATTAGGTTTTAAAAAAAATTAAAGTATGTTACGTGATAGCTGGGCATGCGCTCGTGACAGGTGTGCATAATAGACAAATTACTGCGTCTCTTTTCTGCCCGTAGCGAGGTATGACGTCATACTGCACTCGATGCACTTCCGCGTTTAACAACTTTGCATGGAGTCAGGGTCACGATTAAGGTACACGGGCATCCGAAATACAGTTCTCTACCGCGCTATTCGGGATGTACATATACTGCGGCAGTTTAATAAATGAATGTATTATTATTATTATTATTATTATTATTATTATTATTATTATTATTATTATTATTATTATTATTATTATTATTATTATTATTATTATTATTATTATTATTATTATTATTATTATTATTATTATTATTATTATTATTATTATTATTATTATTATTATTATTATTATTATTATTATTATTATTATTATTATTATTATTATTATTATTATTATTATTATTATTATTGTTGTTGTTGTTATTATTATTACCACCTGAGCCATCCCCTTTGGTGTTAACCTGTAAATTGATATTATGATGGATTCAAGTCTGGATAACCATTCCGAAGGCCTTGACAGTAGTGTGATTTAACTCGCAAAATAGTTCAACAATGTTTAGTGTTTAACTAAAAGCAATAGTTTGTATCACATGCAATTGAACACGGAAACTGCCAATTCTGTTACAGCTTACAAAGAAGATCCATTATATACGAGTGTAATTATTTTGACGACTTTCTGGAAGTCGATGCTCTGGCCCTTGACTGCACTTATCCTTGAGAAATACTTAGAGTTTCACAAAAAGACGTTAAATCTGAGACATAAAGCACAGCCATAAATAAAGAAACAAGTTTTTGAGGCTTTCCACTTGAACGATCGCTTCAAGGACCATCCCGTTTGCCTTGGGATACATTAATAGATGCTCATCTGTCTTCAGTTTTAACTGAATTCATCGGCTCTGAACGGTGAAGGAAAGCGACTAGCGTGTCGCCGGAGTAACGTGTATGATTCGCATTCGGGAGATCGTGGGTTCATTTCCCTTCATTCATTCCATTTCCTCATCACCTTTTAGGTGTTCTATGGCAGTGCCAGACAGATGGCGCGGATACTTGTAAATGCTGTTCTAGGCGCTAGGTGGCGCTGTGTAGCCGCTGTTCTCTCAGGACAGTCACTTGTCGACACCGGACCCGGAGCGATGGGTCCTGGCGCCGAGATGAACTCTCAGCACTTTTAAGGACTTCGCGCGTCTCTGTGACCCGTCTGCATGCGACACTGTGGCCTCCTGCGGTTCTCTCACTTCATCTTTTTCTCTTAGGGGATGTTAGCCATTGTATTCGCTTCTCACATAGTATCAAGAGTCAGGCACATACTATACAAATAATACATATCTGATAATTATAGTGTAAGAATGTATGCATTAATACAAATATGTATACATACTAAATAAAGTTACTTTCCCTATGCCTTATTGCGAGATTTTCTATAATAATTCGATTTTCTAATAGTGCCTGCTAACCATCACAAGTCGCCACTTATACCATTTTTGCACAAAAGCTTTTAAATTTAACCTAAATATTTTACACTTAATAAATGTAGAAACATTTGTTCTCTAAACACCCCAAATATCACTTAAATCAGACTAATTTTGGCAGCAACAACTGTAATTGAATTAATCACGTAACTGGAATATGGCAAAAGCAAAATCACTTTCCCAATGTATTCACCTACAACGAAATGTGTAATAAAACAATTTCTGCAAATGTGTATCTCGGTTAACATAACAGAAGAATAAGCATTATGCGTGGAAGAGTACGTGGAGAAATTCAGATGAATGTAACGCAAGACTTTTTTACTTTCTCTACTGGTAAGTAGGGGAATTATTGTATTCCACCCAAAAATTCGATATCGAGATTTCACCGGAAATACATGTTTTGAGGCCCCCTGAATCCAAAAAAAAAAAACATTTTTTGGAAAATTTTTCGAAAATTTTGATTTTCTTGAAAATAGCTCAAACGATTTTGATTAAAATGCCATATGATTGAGATATTTTTATGACAAATGAAATGTATATCTTGAATTTTCTGGCTATTGCCCCTGTAGTCGTATTTACTCTGGATGAATTTTGCATAACTGGTATACCGTTAGAGATAGACCAAATCATACTATACAAAAAATGTAGATCTTGCTAAAATACACAATTTATGTCTCAATAAATTTTCTTGTAGGGTGAACCATTTCGGAGATATTCCTTGTTATGTGTGTGAGTTTCGGAAACCTTAGAACTTTCGTGAAATGGGTCATCGCTGTTCATTTTTTATATGTTAAGTGCGCAAAGACAACAGAATCTCAAACATTTGACTATCGCACAAAGCCTACTGTATTCTAACATTCCCCTTGAACCTACAAGGAAATAAGCAATAAGATAATTTGTACAAATGTTTATCTCAACTAACAAGAAAGAAGATATGGGAATAGGAGTTTGTAAGAATGGTTAGTTCAAGAGTAGAGAAAGTCATGTGAGTGCAACACATCAGATTTTTATTAAATGTGTAGCTTAATTTAGTTCTGTCGGTTGGTTGGTAAGAACAATTGAAGCTGTGGACTGAAGGCCTGAGGGCACGAGGCAAGTAGCTTCAACAGTAAGTAATTGCCAAGTTGATGTTGTAGCTGGGCTCTATCTGTAACTACGTGACTGGATACCAGCTGCCGAAGGTTGGCAAGAAGGAGAGGGGGGGGGGGGGGGCACAAAATAATAATGCACGTGAAGTATAGCCTTGAAGCCTTTTCGTGATTATGCGGTGTGCAAGACGAGATCGGAAACCTATATTGAAGACCTGCATCAGTGGAGCATGCTTGCTAAAACAGACATCTGTGTTACATTCATATGACTTTCTCTACTGATTTTTGTATAAACTATTTTTATTTATGTCTACTCGTTATTGGTAAGGTGGGGGTCGTGGATTCAATTCCCGCGGACCGTCTTTATCGATGGTTTTGCTTTTTTTTTTTTTTGGGGGGGGGGGGTGCGAAGGAATTACACATCCCTCAAATTCCTTGTTCTTTCATTTCAGGGTTGTGTGTTGGTAACGTTGCAAATGTGGTGCCTCTCCATAGCTGGCGAATGCGCTCTGTAAATGCTGTTCTCGGTGCCGAGGTGGCGTTGCGGTCGCCTGTCCTAAAAGGGGGCACCTCTCGAAACCTGCATGGCAGGCTCCTTGCGCGAACCTCGCGTCCAGATGAAGAACTACCCGTAAGGATGCGCCCTTGGAGGGGTCTCTCTGTGCCTCCCCGGTACTGGGTGCTATCATCTCATCTCTTCCACTCGGGGTCTCATAAAATCTGAATCAGTGCGTTAAGTGGGGAATCCTCTCTGGTATGTAACCAATCAAGGATAAGCATCGGCAACGCAGCTCACATGGTCTTTTGTGCTGCACAACGGGACGCCCCGTGAGGGAGGGCTGAGATGAGAGGAGGCAGAGGGCCGCTGAATCAGGAGCCCCAACGGAAGAGAGGTCAGGGTCCCTAACAGTTCCAAATTGAAGTTTCCCGTTCTAGTACAAAGGACACTCTCCCCGTTAAAGGTGGGCACATACCTCTGGGGAATGGAGGTTTACAGACAGCATCCTTTTTCCCTGCTATGCAGCGCCCGAGACACCTGTCTAATTAGGGTCAACACTGAAAGAACCAAACGGATGAGAAGGGAGCGCAAAGTCAAATAGGAAAGAGGGAAATTTTGGAATTTTAAAAAACTAAAAAATATGTGAATAATAAATTACTCAACTTAAATTCCCCGAATTAGATTCGCTTATTTAAGACTAGATATCCTCAAAAAGGAGTAACGTTTCATGGATAGGAATTGGAATATGGTTTAAAAATTGTTGTATCATAAACAACCATACCAACATTCACCTAGCGACCTGAAAAAAAAAAAAAAGTGTCAGGAATTTGGGTCAGGGGAATCGAACCCACGTTACGTGGAGCCATGTTGCTCTCTATCCCAGAGGCTCTGTTGACATTAAAACAAAACCTTTCAACCTCTATTAATGCGTTTCGAAGTAGCTGTAGGTATAAGCGGAACATTGCTGTTAGCACGCTCTTGTACTTGGGCGACTGGTGATAAGGAAATGAGAGTTCGGAAGTGAACGCACGATCAAGTTGGTACATAAACACGAGAAGCAACTGTTATAATCTGGTCGAACGTGCTGCGCAAATCCTGGCGTGCCACTTTCCTCCTTTGTTTTCAGCCTGCGATAGCCAAAGGTCGGAGTACGAATCTTCCAAGGGATCTTCAGATTGCAGACTTGCAGTTTCATAAACTTACTCTTTACATCTGCACCATGGTACGACTAGGGATTATACAGATTTGAATCTTGATGACGTCATAGCGGTTTTGGCTGATTAATCACTTTCTAACCTTAGTTTCTCATAAAGACTAATGAAATATTGCAATAATTGGTGGAAAAACAAATTACATACCTACTCATTCCCATTTACGCGATCGATTTGGATGCGCAAGGCTCAAGCACAAATAATCCAAGGTTTTTTTTTTATGTTGGTCACTTGGTTTATATTGACAAACCTGTAAAAATATGTTTTCTACGTATTTCAACAAGGTTTTGAGAAGAATGTATTGCGAGATTGTAGAAAGAATAAAACTGGCTTTGTTTTGTTTTATTTCACCACTTTTGCTAAGAAAACAAAATGACGAGATTGGGATTTGAATCGATTTGGATCCGGTAGGGTTTCCATGCAACACAATTTCGACCCGATACCACTTCTAAGCGGAGTGGATTCAGTAAGTCATTTCGATTTGAATCCAAGTTTCCATGCGACATTCAATCCGAAATGAGAACTCAAATCGACTTCAATTCGCCGTGGAAACATGATGCCTAATTTCTGTCACAACAACATACAATTTCTAGCACAACAGAGAAAGACATTAACCAAAACAGTTTCATACCATTTATTAACTATAATATGATGAATACGAAGGAGCTACTCAAAGTATCCTCCCCTGGAGGCCACATTTATGTCAAAATTCTCCACTGTTGTCTTCAAGTCTAGTTTTAGGTCCTCGACCTTTCTAAGTCACTTTTGCACGAGTTTAGTTGGTGCAGTATCTTGCCATATTATGTAACACTGGGTTTTTCAAGACTACACCAGCTCATAAGGCTAAACACGATCAATAATGGCTTAAAGGCAATGTTCTCCAGTTCATAGCGAAGCCTGGCCATTGGGAAATCCAGATTTATTTCTGCTGGATTGTCAACTATAGGACATCAACGAGAATAAACCTTGTTCGAACCGATACAGAAATCTGGAGGCCCCGAAACGAGCTTCGAAGCGAACAATGCAGATTTGAACATAAGGGACACTGGGAGTGAAATTTTGGTCAAAATTGTCAAAAAGTCGAAAATTGTTTTTTTACCTTAAAATGTTCGTGGAACACCTGTGCATTTGGATCAGCTAACATTTTTCATATCCCCCACTCATGTGGTCATTACGGCCCTTTCAAATAGTGCTTTCCCTTAACGTACACGGCATGTTCCTATATAAAAGCCTGTTTTTCTCAAAACTACATTTCTGCACATTCCAAAAGAAGGTCGCGCCTGAGTTTTGCTTCAAATTCAATGAAAACTTCCAAAAGTATTCATAAATAGCAGCTAAACAAAACTATTCTTCAATATTGATGTTATCATTAACATGAATTCCAAAAACTTCTTTTTGTATGAAAAAAATCAATAATTTTTAAGATTAAATTTTCTTTGTTATTAAAAAAATGTGTACAGCATAATCAGCAAACGTATTTGAAATATCTCTTCATACAATTGTTACCCATGTTTTAGAGTATCAGTTCTGCCAATATAAATGAATTTTGAAAAGTCAATAGACGCGAGCTCTATTTTGAAAATGTGCCTATTAAATTCATAAAATAATTTATATATCCTAAACGAATTATCCAATTTTAATGAAATTTGGCGTACCTCCTATTCTCATATAAATACAAACACAGTAAAAATTTCAAAAACATCTATCAAGAAATGTGGAACTTTCAAATTTCACTCCCAGTGTCCCATAAATATACGTACTGCTATAGATGATAGTCCGCGAAGTTTGAAGTCTGTGTGGTGGGAACATTTTGAATAACTATCTGCCCTTTGTACTTACTAAGTTGATAAATAGCATAAAAATGATTTGGATAGTCATTCTTTGTTGTGCTCCCTACGTTTATAGCTGGGAAGGGTACAAAGTTCACAGAAGGAAAAATCAGATGTGTTTGGTTATACAACGGGGGACACCTCGCGCACGCACCCAACATATATCTATTGTGATGGCTGACACTCCTGAGGAGAAAGATATGAGGTGAAGGAACTACAGGAGGTACACAGGTCATAGAGCTGCGCGGAAGTCCGTAACAGTACCATGCTTGAAGAGCTGTTGGAGGTGCCTAGAGAGAGCGATGAACGACCAATCAACCAAGCAGCTCTCTAGTGTCCTCTTTCCTTTAAGCAAGCACCCACGACATTTGTACGGCACCACCACACGCCATGAAACCTACAAACATACCTGAAAGATGAGAAGGAAAATGGGAAATGATAGCAAATGAGAACCATCCCAGCATTCACTACCGATCAGGGACAACAACGGAAAAAATGACGTGTTGGAACTTTTTGAGTACCTATAACTAGTGTGCTTAAAAGTCAGTAGGCAGTGAAACTAGTTTTAAATATGCTAATTTATAAATATGAAAATCAATAGCATTTCGATATTGAAGTGAAAATTGAGAAGTCATTATAGAACAACTGTTTAAAATAATACTTTAAAAATTACCTACTGGTTTACAGAAAAAAATACAATTTAGCTTACAGTGCAGTACATTAAACTTATCTAGATTAATTCAATATCCCAAAATTGCACAAAAGTTTTCGAAAATCGTTTGCCATTGACACAAATGGCTTCATCCAATGTTTCGTGTACACTGTAAGGAGCTATTTTAGTGAATATGTATCTAAGATTATGGCACGCCACTGATGTAATCATCACGGATGTCGGTCGGTAGGGTCAGACCCGGGCCGGGCTTGGTCGGCCGTGAACCCACCCGGCCGGCAGGTTGCTATAAGCTCGCGTGGCCGGTAGAGCCACCGGCGCCGGACGGGCCGGCGTCCTCCCCTTTAGTGACACTCGGATGGCTGGCTGCGAGATAAGGACAACCTAATTCCTCCTTCCTTCCTTCCCAGAATACACTCAGATACTTCTCTTTCCTCCCAGGAAGGCTAAGCTCTTTTAGAATCAACGTTTGCCTTTTATTGCAAAAACATTTGAAGGCGACTAACACCAGGGGGTTCTCAGATAATTTTTCTTTCTCCACTTTTAGTTTAGCAGCAGGTAGAAAAATATATCAACATTTCAACAGGTATATACACTGAAGTCCCCTAAAAAGTGTTTTGAAAAAACAAAATTAAAAATATCTGTCCACTCAAGTTCTACGGTTTGTATTAATTCGACTTTTAATTAGACGCGCGCATGCGCAAAAACTTAGTAGAAGTCCTAGGTTTTCCACGTTTTCCTCAGTTCTCATAACTGGGGAAATGCCCCAAACTTAGGTTTCCTTCTCAAATGTTTTCCCTAATTAGTTGTATGATTAATGTCCACCATCTGTGGTGCCTCACGTGGTAAAAATCTGATGTGATACAGTCACATGATTTTCTCTACTCTTATACAAACTATTCGTACATTCCTCCATCTAATTCATGTTAAACATTTGTAGAAATTATCTTACTGCTAATTTTCTTACAGATGCAAGTGGAATATAGGAATACACCAGGCCTTAAACGAGTTAAATCTTTTAAGATGTGATCGCTTAAAAACTACTTTCTCTTTGCATGGCCAAGAGATAAAAAACGTTTTTCCATTTGGGTAAATAACAAGGAGTCCCAAAATGGTTAACGCCCCCCCCCCCAAAAAAAAAAAACATTGCACATAAATTGTGTATTTTAAGGAGATCATATTCTTTGTGTAGTAAGACTATCTCTCACGGTTTACTACATATGCAAAAGTCATCCAGATGGTAGCGTATTTTTGATGACTTTCCCTAATAATTCAAGATATACGTTTCATTTGTCATAAAAATATCTTAAAATGTCTTTTAATCAAAATCTTTAGAGCCATTTTCGAGAAAATTTCACTAACTTTGGTTTTTAACCGACTTTTCGTTTTTGAATTATGCTGTCCATAGACACACGCACGGACCTTTTTCTAAAAATGCATTTGTTTGGATCAAGGGGGCCTCAAAACACATATTGTTGCTGAAATCTCGACATCGAATTTTTGGGTGGAATACAATACTTCCTCCACTTACTATATAGGTAGTAGAGAAAATAATAACAAACAAGTTCACAGGCATCTCTTCCTTTTCTTCTTGCCTGCCCCACGCTGTCGTCTCTGCTCAGATCGGACCATCCTCTCACCTTATCTCTGCCTCCCGGGGGCGCCCTGTCAGGGGTATAGATACAAAAGCTGTGCGAACTTTGTCATATATTTACAATCATTGGTTCCTTCTTGAATGAGTCACAGAACGAATTTTCCTGTGAAATAAACGTAGGTAAATATTTAGTTTTGGTCAAATCATCTACCATGGGAAAGCGGTAGAGAAAGGAGAAACCTGCAAGTCACACAATTCCCTACACATTAACCCTAGCATTACCAAGCTTTATTCCAGAACTGGTTCCTTGTGACCACTACTGGTAGCAAAATGTGTGAGCAATTTTTAATACAAATTTATTTTAAATTTGGGTATCATATCTAGTCATGTTTATAAAGGTAACATTTAACATTGTTTAACCATTACTTTTTTACTTTTTACATGAATCATATACCGATGAAGCAGTACTTTATGACCAAAGGCAAGATTTTTTTTTTTTTTTTTTTTTTTTGTGACAATTATTTGAAAAATTCGCATTAATAATTTAAGTTAGTGGTGTTTTGTGTTGAATATTATAGTAAAATTTTGCATTAATTTCGCACAAATTTTCCTGTAAAATTAATACACACTTGATAACACGGAAATGTGACCTTGTGAGATAACCTTTTACTGTGGCCTCATCGATTGCACTGTCGGGCAGTTTTCTTTGCGTCTGCCAATAATATTTATTTTGTAGTATTGTTACAAGTTGATCTCAAAAGTAAACAGGTTATTGAATTCGTAAGCATTAGATGTGAATTCTTTCATTTTTATTAAAACCAAAACTTAAACACCAGCGACAATGGGTCAATGGATAAAAAAAACTTATTTTTCAAAGCAAAATTTTAAAAAAAGTACATTTATCGCTTAAAAACACAATATTCCCGAAATTTTGAAAAATCCCATATACCACTTCTAAACTATGTCAAATGTATGCAATTTGTTGTGCAATTGAAGTTTCTCATTTATCCTTAAAAACCTACTCTTGCCTCTGTTTATGGCCTTGAGATTTCATTTTTTCTCAAAAAGACCAACAATGAAAACTTTGAAACAATTATGCAACTCAGTAGTAGAAACAGTGATTGACAATAACTATTAATTGCATGCTTTTAATCACAAAATTAAGATAGAATTTTTAAAAATTAATGAAGGTGGAAATGCTGGGTTAAATTCCCTTAAGCACAATACAAATTTAGTTCTGCATGGCGGCTCGAGATAA
Organism: Tenodera sinensis; assembly: GCA_030765045.1. NCBI lineage: Eukaryota > Metazoa > Arthropoda > Insecta > Mantodea > Mantidae > Tenodera > Tenodera sinensis. The sequence continues at coordinate 89,038,435 of CM060970.1, forward strand.
CGGCGTTTAAAGCATTGAATAAATGTTCTGGGCTGTTAAAACAAAGACAGAAGACACAACCGCTAATTTCTCTGAATGAATAAGTTTCCAGCAGGAAATGAGTAAGCACAAAGCAGGGCAATTTCACGTGGTAATTTTTCATTGGATGTAACCTACCATTTGCACGGACACCTGACCAAGTAAGTCTTTTGGGAACATTTCGGTGTAAGCTAACATCTCTTTGTGCAGGTTGCACGTTTCTTTGTCAGCTTCTAGGAAATTGTGTTGTTAGTGTTTCCCCCGTTTTCAGAAGGAAAACGCTCTAATTGGCCCCTTTACGACAATTACAGGCAGCGCTGAAGGTTAAGTCATGCTGCTGTTTTGATATCGTATTCGCGATGTATCGATATATCGCAACATAACGCGATGTCGCTCCGTGTGACACTTTTACTTCATGTATTGCTTAATTGTACTGTCTAACCACCAGAAGAAGGCTATCTTTGAACTTGGCACCATAGACGGTTCAAATAAATGAAATACGATAATTGGGAAAGGAAACTTCCACGCCTAAGCATGTCATTTGCCAATTATATAACACCTAAGCAACAGGCTGAGTGCATCCTGTGTCAGACCTCCCTGAGGGGGAAAAATTCCCATGTCGATATCGGGATCAAACCCAGGCCCTTCACGCCAGATGCAAGCGCGCTACCACTGCGCTACCGTGGCCGCCAGAAAAACTTAGAAAAAAACTCAAACACGGACGGTGCTCGCGGGATTTGAACTGTAGATCACTAGCACGTACTTTGCCTTGTTTGACCACGTGTCTGAACACCATGATTCAAAAAAGAACATTTGTTTAAATACCAAACTTGGTATCGAAGTTCAGCATCATGTAAAGATACATCAACAAGACTTTTAAGAACCCCCTTCCTCCCAAACTACCCATTATATGGACATTTTGTTGTAATTTTTGACAAAAACACCACTGTTTAAGATATTTGTATAACAAATTAAAAGCATATGAAATTTATTTGAAAACACAATGCTTGTTTTGTTTACAAAATAGTCCAAAATCAATGACAAATACGATATTTACATGTATAAACTGATATTTTTGTAATTAATGCTAAGGGACCATAGTAATTGTCTTGTTATATAAGTAAATATGATGTGATTTGATAATGGTTAGAGAAAGTCGAATTATTTTTTATGCATCAGTTGTTAATTATGAAAACATCCATAATAGTCAACAGAATAAACTCGACATAGGCTTTTGGACCCCTTATCCTTTTTTCCCCTTTTTTAGTTAGTGTTTGGATTACAGAGTATATCAAAGTAGCCAATGTGACGTCAGAGCTTAAAGTAGATTCTGCATGAAAATCGCAGTGCTCGATGGCTACGTCAGTAGTAAGACGTAATGATTTCGTCACAGTGTCACGCCACTGCCGTACATACGCAGGTGCTTTGATGACGTGCCTTCCAAATCTTGACTCATTTCTCTCGATACAGGGAAAGGTCAACAATGACTGTTTCCTAAGTCAGACAGCGTCCAAGGATGTAAGTGAAGAGTTTGTAAACAATCTCTGCTTTACAAACAAATCCTCAGTAACAACAAATTTGTTCAAGAACAACATGGCAGAGTAGTTGCTAAGATGAGCTTTTGGGAATGAAATACATAGTTTTCACTCAAGTATTTCTGTGTAATTTGGTAAATAAAACCTTGCACACTAAGTGCACCCCAAATCAGTCCTCCCAGCATGAGGAAAAAACATGGTTATTTTGATTCAATCCCAGATCCCTGCCCTGAAAAAAGAAATCCTTGAAGCCCCAAAAGTGCCTTTATAGATGTGTCTTACATTGGCTCTTAAATCCAAATTAGACGTAATAATGGGTGATTTTTTTCTTCCGAATTTTTCTTGCTTTGTTACTTAAGTGTATAAGGAATGAGTCTATTCTCACATTGCTTATAATACAAAAATGTATTGGAAATTTAAGTCAGGCTCTCCTGCTTAGCTAGATCAGTTATGGAAAGATAGAAATCTAGGACAGCATAGAAGCAAAATGTGTTTCAACTATACTTAGGTACAGTTTATATAACATGTTTTTCATAAAATTAATCTGTTGTTCTTGGTTGATATCATATCTCAAAGGTAAAAGCACTTATAAACATATTTTTCCTCATTGTACTAAGAATGGAGCTCTGCTGTATTTAATTTGCTGAAAAGAAGTAGTAAATTACAGCTTGAATTTACTATACAGCTCCAATTCTACAAAGTTCAACTAATTTAGCTGAAATTGTTATCAATGATTGGTTTAACATAAGAAAAAATATTTTCAGATGATAAAATTCTGAAAAGTTTAAAGTTATAAATGTTGCACTTTATTCATACAATATAGCTTTTTAGAATAATAGAATTTCTTATAACTTAAAAATTCTACTGGAAACAAAAAGGAAAGTATACGTCACATTTACTTTTCTAAAAAAAAATTAGCTGTGTATTAAGTTGTTAAAATTCAAACTATACTTAATATCAAGAAAGTCTGTTTTGCTTTCTTCTTCAACTCTCGAAAAGAAACTGAACAAAGACTGCATCATGGACAGTATTTTAAGGTGACTGAAAGACTTCTAATGATTTCCAAAATTAAATTTCAAATATATCCGAATTATTAGCAAGTAATGGTCTCTTAAACCAGATTATAGAAACATATCAATTACTTCTGGTGAGAAGAAGTTAATTAGGTCATAAAAACATAAGAAAATCAAGTGTTAAAAGTGAGTAATTTGAAATTAAGTTATTTTCAATCCAGAGAATCCTATGAGACAGACAAGCACAGAGAAAGAAGAATGAATTAGTAGAGAGAAATAAAATAGAATTTATTCAAACGTACGATTTGTGTAAAATAATTTTTGTGGCAGTAATGACATTTCTATTTATGTTGTAATGTAGCAATAATACAAATGGTTGGATGAGATAAACTATACAACTTTATATTAATTTAGATTGAATTTATATTTTAAACAAAAAGGCTTATATATTATTAAGGGATGAGAAGAACCCTATAGAGCTTAATATTTGTAGTAGTTGAGTTAAAAATTTGTTTTTAGTGATTATGAAACATTAGTTGAGATTTTATTTATTAATATTTATATTTAGTACTTATATATTGTACTACAACTTATATAATGCCCCAATATGAGGTGTCCTAATGAATAAGTGGCCAACTTATGTTGCCTTCCCAAACAGTTGAGTGTTGTGTTTAGCATCATTCAAAGAAATAATGAAATTCTGATATTCCAGAGTCAGTGGTCAATGTAATCAGGTTCTTAAGCTAGCACAGATGCTTCCAGTGTTAGAAATATTACCTCCTATGCCCACATATAATTATCCTACAGTAGCTAGATACAAGCGACAAGCACTTTAATTGCTGTACTGCCATTCCTTCCATTAATTAACACGTCGAGACTAACAGAAGAAACACAAAACGTGCCCTGCAGAGTAATAAACGCAATTTCTGATACATTTATTAACGTTAACTGCGTTAGAACGACAGCGAGGATTAAAACATCGGATGTTCCAACATAAATAAGAAAAGAGACGTGTTTTTAATTTAGTCGCTGTGGAAGTGGATTCCACAAATCAAGCCGGGACGCGGTATAAATAATTTCCTCCACCATTATCGTCAGGGCTCGTATTTCTTTCGCCCGCAGATCTTCATCTGTTGTTGCGGCTACCGGGCTACGCGAGAGGCCGGCCGGTTCTCGTCAAGGCCCTCGCGGAAGATGGTCAACAACCTCGAGCGTGGCACAGACGCTTCCAGTCTTCTGCCAAGGCGCCTCTTGACACCCAGCGACACAATCTCTCTTTATTTTCTGCCTAAATAACAATTCGCCATCAAATTCAAATATAAACGCAACATGAGTATCAAAGTTAAAACCGTCCGACTACTAAAGGAACTATTTATATTAATGTTAGCTTGAGACGCAAATGTTGATACTGGCAAACTCTTTTATTTATGTACACATAATGGTGATTGCAAAATCATACTCTAAAGTGTTACAGGGGAACAACGAACAGAAAAGATCAAAGGCCAAGAATTCCAAATCTTATAGGAGCAAGGGACCTTCCAAACTGTGATATAAAAATATTTTCATGGGGCCCAACTTCAGAATTTTAAATGAAACCATGGTAATTGTTTATGTACATTCTGGTTCCCCACAATAAACTAAGTAACTTTTATTAAAATATGTTTTTTTTTTTTCTTCTAAAATGAATTGTTGAGCTTTTATACGATGTTTTCATTGAAACATTATGCTCAAAAGACACAGTTCTCATTTATTTGGGGTTTTCTAATGCCAATAATGTCTATTAACTATTAACTTGTCGTTTCATTTGACACTTTATTTTATCCCCGAGTTAATGAGGGAGACGTTTTCAATGAAAAACATCCTGTAACAGCTCAACAATTCATTTTATAAAAAAATGTTTAATAAAAGTTGCTTAGTTTACTGTGGGGAACCAGAATATACAAAAAAATTACCATGTTTCATTTAAAATTCTAAGCCCGTGGGCACCATAAGAGGCCCCATGAAAATATTTTCCATAGCATAATTTGGAAGGGGCCTTGCTTCTATAAGATTTGGAAATATTTGCATTTTTTTCTACTCGTTTATTCATCTATAATGCTTGATATAGGTCACCCAATATAAAACTGAGTGGGTGGGTCAGGGGGTAACGTCTGTGGCCCACATTTTGGAGGTCCCGGGTTCAAATCCTGTGGGCTGACCGGTCTGAAGGGGTCTTTTCATGGTTTCCCTCAGTCCCAAAAGTAATTACCGCAATGAAAACTTATAACCACAACCCAAAGTTCTATCTTAAGTCCCAAATAATAGTAAAACATAAATAGACGGCATAGCGAATGCTGTGCCATCTGTCCACACATAATGAAAGCAGGTAGAGTAGACGACATCCTAACGATTGGCACTTGTAGAATAATAGATACAGTTAGGTCTCGTGGACACGTGTCGAAGCTGCCATCTACTCGTCACAGAAGCAGAGATACAAGTGCCTAACACTAAGGTCTCAGTGGTCACGTGTCGAATATCAAAGTGTCAAACCACTTCCCTAACGACCAGGGAAAACTACGTAACACTCATGGTCAGTGTAAGCGGTTGCCAGCAGTCGAACCCGATACCGCGGAGCCATCTCGCTAGGTTCGCCTGTAGTTACAGAGGAAGTATTGTATTCTACCAAAAAATACGAAATCAATGTCACCACAACTACACGCTTTGAGACTCCTTGAATAAAAAATAGCAGCCGAGTGTCTGAGAACAACATAATTGAAAACAAAGTATTAGATAAACACTTACCTTATTATTTAAATTAAACATCCTGTAGTAGCAAGTTACAAAAATTTTAAGAAACCCCGCCCATCTGAAATTAATCTTTGCATGGAAAATATTTGACTTTGTATAGTTCTTGAAAAACGACTGTGCTGATTTTGATGAAAGTGCCTTACATTTAGGATTATTTACGTGACAATTAAAATGTAAAAGGCATATTTTGAATTTTAGGGAGCAGCCCGTGTAGTACTCTTACTTCGGAATTAATTTTGTGTAATTATTTATAACTGCTAAACCATAAGAGATAAGCAAAAGCTCAATACACAAAAGGTAGTTCTCAAATTATTTCAAATATCCAACTTTGTTGTGGTATCGGCGTTTTCGAGAATACGTTTCATGCTGCAGCATTCAATTGTTTCTCATGGTGTGAAAGAGTATAGAATTTCAATACTGGTGTATAAAAGTGTGATTATTTGTTTAACCTCCTGTTACAGTTAATCTGATACGGTTTCAGGCAAATATTCTGAAGAAACAATAAATAGGTAATGTTATTTGCACATGAATTGTAAACACTGTAGAGGTAAAATACGCGAACAATGCTTCAGTCTAGTGCTCTACAGGTGAGGACCGAGGAACATGCCTAAATGGAATTACGTTGCGTACATTTGCCGGTATCGCAAATCACGCATTCTATTTTGGGCAGCCGAAGAGAACAAAAAGGAAGTTGCTGAACCAGTCGGTGCTGGATCCAGTTACTCAGGAAGTTGCTCGGGCGCTGCGGTCGCTCCTTGCCATCGTCCTCCTTATTAAAATCCTCAATGAGCCTTCTATTAATAATCTGCCCTCCTTTCTCGATTATCTCTTGTCTTTTTCTACTATCGTTTGTCGATTGTTTTCAGCGGAAGCGATCTCCCAAAATCCACACAGCAGAACTCATCTGAGCAGAACCTGCTTTACATGTGCTTAATTATGAGAACTGTATGACGTACAACATTCTAAATTAATTTCATATTCTACACTTTCTTAATAAAATTAATAAACATACTGTGTCAGTTGTGCTAGTTCATTCCTTTGTTCACATTAAAACCAGTAATGTATTTGTTCGAAGAAGTAGAAAAAGCGGAATTAATGCCTAATTCTAAAGAAATCATATGCTAGTTGTGAAAAAGAACACAAAACTATTTCTTAATTGGATGAAGAAGGAATATTTAGAAATAATGACGGGAAAATTTAAGCTCTACAGATCCTAGGTTCATTTGAGCATCATTTCACCCATTTCATTCCTCCACCGTCCGATACACCTACCAGAGTAAAGGACGTTAAACCAAAAAAAAATAAATTCTTGGTCTTGTTTTATGCTTTTGGAACCACTAGGGGCGATTTAAACCTCAGTGAAAAACTCCGATTAGTGTTTTAAGTATCGTTAGGCAGTGTTTCAAGTTCGGATTTAGTATACAGCTGGGAGGGTGGTAAACTTGTATCAAATTACACTTATTCCGAAGTTCTTTTGTCTGTTTGTTATAACTAGTACAGGAGGGACACTGTCATTTCTGTGAAATTTCCGTACCTTCTCCAACAGAAAACAAAGAACCCTGCACCAGAAATAACCACGCCTCTTCCCCCTCCCACACCATGATGCAATTACCTGCAAACCACGAAATGCGTCAGAAATGTACCTTTGTTGAGGTTTAATTTCCAGGGAGTAGATACAATCATAGTCATGCTTCGTGCAGGTAACAAATGACTCCGAACTGCGTTACCAATACACTCTTCGAATGAGGTAGGACTTGACTTTCTTTTGTTTTCGTTAAGACTGTTGAGTTTCTTTTGTTTTCCTTTCCTGTGACAAATGTCAGTTTTTTGCTTCATTTGCCTGCTGTCTTTAACATCTACTCTTTTATCGGCGGCTTTTTCTTTGGAACAATTACTTATCGACAATGATTCTAGCTGAAGAAAAACCTTCACCCAGTCCGGAATCGAATCCTGAACATCTGGATTGGTAAGTTACTAATACTGTTAAGGCTATTAGTTTCCTTACATTCATGATCTAATATGGGTACATTTCCTCTTAAGTCACAGCCCCATGCAGTAAGTTTACTGGCACGTAAAAGAACTCCTGCGGGCCCAAATTTCGGCACACCGGCGGCGCTGATATGATCCTAGCAATTGACATCATCGTTAACAATGTTTTTTTTTTTCAAGACTCCATATTAGGTTTTGATTTTACTAATAGCAAGCAATTGACTTGCTGCCTCAGCATTGACTTATGTAAATTGAAATATCTGACCAATTCTGCACTTATGGACGCTAAAATATGGTTTTGTTCTAATAAATTTTTACTAAATGACTTTTCTCAGCAAAGTTAATGATGGCTATACATGTTTTAAAATTCTTGGTATTTTAGTGGAGCACACTTACGTGGAAAAACGATATCGATTATATCAGCAACAAATTTTGAAAAGCAAATTTATTGTGCAATTTGAAGATGTACTTCCCAAAAATATCACACTTTATTATCATATGGACTATTATTATGAGGCAATAAAATCATCAAAAAATTATAAAATTTAGAAGGAAAAAAAGTCAGCATATATAAACCAACTCGCCAGTTACTAAATGAATAAATAATGCATTATTATTATAAATTTCAACCTTTAAATTTTCACACGCTTAACTCAAGGAGTGCTAGACATTCATAATACTAGAATTGCAATTGAAACAATGTACCCAAGTATAAATTTTCCAAAACAGTGAATGATACTCTGATTATGGCAATAAAGATAGGGAACAAATGACCATCTCGTGTTTATGAATTAGAAAAGAAGACTTTTAATATGATTATCTCTGGTTATTTGACAAAATCATTTTCATAACATTATTAAAATTTTAAACAATTGTTACAAACTCTTATTTCTCTATCTTTTTCACGAATTCAACATAAGCATTTACAGAAATTGTAAACCTTTGAAATTCCGTTCACTTTTCACGGCCAAGAGATAAAAAAGTGAATAACGACCCTCCATTCGAGAAAAGTTTTTACTGCAAAATTTACAAATAACAATAAATATCTCTGAAATGGTTCACTCCACACAAAAGATGCATTTGGACATAACTGGTGTATTTTAACGGGATCCACATTTTTGTATAGTAAGATTTAATCTCTTTCGGTTTACCAGTTGTGCAGAAGTCATCAAGAGCAAGCGGGACTACACTGGCTATAGCAAGAAAATATATTTAATCTGCCATAAAAATATCTTAAACACATGACATTTGAATCAAAAGTTAGAGCCCTTTTTGAGAAAATCAAAATTATCGAAAAATGTTTCATGGAAAGGGTAGTTTAGGGTAGAGGAATTTTCTTCAAAATCTTCCTTTGGTTTTTAACAGAATTTTCGTTTTGGAAACACACACGCGCGCAGACTTTTTCCTTAAAAAAAAAAAAAAAACCTTTTTATTCAGAGGGCCTTAAAACATGTATTTCCGGTGAAATCTCGGCATCGAAATTTAGGGTTGAATATACTACTTTTCTTACTCCTTAATATTAGCAAAAATACAGCGGTTGCATACAGAAATGTCGTATTTACCGCGATCTTCAAAAAACAGTTCGGCCTGTGTAACAGTATCGTGGCATTTTCAATGTCTGACACGTTAAAACTGGAAACAATATATATTAGCATTAAGCTAACATAACGAATAAAACATAAGAGCACTTTAAAACTGTTAAGATTGCAGGAAGGAATAGAGTTGTGGCTGTTACTCTCCTGGAGCCAGCTAAGCCTGGTGGGTATGCAACCCGCGTGGCCTGGCGGACAGTGTAGGCCGCTCCGCCGGGCGCGATGGCTGGAGTGTGCCGTCCACGCGCCCGCATGCAACACTGCACCGGAAGAAACAAAAGAGCGCGCTCGCATTTCCTATGTCATGGTCACGATAGAATAGCTAATTGCTCGCAGCGGAATTGCCTCCTTATCTAACTGCTTTTTTATGGATCATTAATAAAAATGTTGCTTGTTACGTATGCTTATGCGATCGCGTATCCGCTAACTACTTTACATAACAATAAAAAACATTACCTTGTGTTTACATTCACATACCATATTATCTTTCCTCTACTATTTATATTTGATGCAACATATTAAACTCTACTTTTGCAGACACGTTAAATACTGTGACCTTCATTGTCCTAGTTGAATTACTTTAGAGTTTATAAATATATTGCATTTTTACAAACCATAAGAAACATACAATTTTTACTGAATATATACAATCGGGCTTCATGAAATTTACGCATGGTATTAATAAAATCAACATCAACATAGCAATTATAAACTAAAATAAACAATTTATTCAAATTGTTACAATTGTTTTTAAAATAATTTTTACTTCAAATAAAGCATTTTAAATTTACATCCATAAATATGGGCTTATGTTTTGTCCTGCTCGATATCCAAAAATATGTTCAGATGAAATGAATATTCAGTATATTAATATATTTTTAAACCTAAAATAAATATCAAGTACATATCAAAGTAAATGTGAAGAAATAGATTCATCTAATGGTTGTAAAATTCCGCTCTTCGCCCAATCACGAGCAAAAAATTAAAGTGCCGCTTGGCAGTTTAAAAAATACCTGAAAAATAAAACCAACAGTAGCAAAATTTTTTAAAATCCTCAGTTAATTTATATAATGATCTCTTATCTAAAGTTATTTAAACTCCATTGATAAAATTTGGCAAGAATATGCTCCCAAATAAATTCGTATTCTAGCTTTGAGCAAGGTATAGAGAAAATGCTTTACTGTCACATAATGAGTACTAAAAGCAGCATTTTTGGACTCAGAATTGCATCCTTTTCAATTTTCTTGCAGGTGCAAGAGGAATATGGGAATACAGTAAGCTTTACGTGGTAGTGAAATGTTTTAAAGCTGGTCGTTATGTGATGGCTTTGAAATTTCGGTCTCTTTGCATGGCCAAGACATAAAAACAGAATAAGTATTCTATCTGAGAAAAGTTTAAGTATTGAAAAATTCGGACAGATAACAAGGAAGGTCTCCGAAATGGTTCACTCCACAAAAAAAATTTGTATTTGACATAAATTGTGTGATGCAATTTTTGTGCGGTAAGATTTTGTCTATCTCCTATTTTGTCATAAAAATGTCTTCAACGTATGGTATTTTAATGAAAATCGTAAGCCATTTTTGATAAAATCAAAATGTTGAAAAAATATTCTATTTAAAAAGTAGTCTGGGGTGGGTGTTTTTCTCGCAAATCTTCGTGTCGCATTCTTGAAAGATACTAAGTTTGGTATTTAACCGGCTTTTAGTTGTATACATAAACACCTACCTTTTTGCTACGCAGTAGAGAATGTAAAAATATACTGGTGCTAAAATAAAAGACGCTAGATTTGTGTATGAGAATGTCTCTGGAATGGCGCTAGTGTTTTAAACAGTTGAGATGCAGTGCTGGAGGTACTTTCACTCTCTTCACAGGCAAGCGTTAGCACCTCGCTCGAAGGCGGCGCGGTGACTGACCGCCATAGGCAAAGAGTAACGGTGAATAACGTCGTCATCGCTTCCGACTGATTATCGGCCAATTTACCAACTGGGACAACTTGCAGCATGCGTCACCTTCACACTGATAACTCAATCTTTTTACGTACAAAAAAATCTGATACGTTGCACTCATATGACTTTCTCTACTCTTGCACAGCGCTTACAAACTCTTATTCCTCTTTCTTCATGTTAGTCGAGATAAACACTTGCATCTTATTTTCTTGTACGTGCAAGGGGAATATGGGAGTACAGTAGGCTTGGAGCGATAGTCAAAGCAGGTTGCTATATGAAATTCCGTTCTTTTTGCACAACCAAGAGTTAAAAAAGCGAATAACGACCTTCCATTTGAGAAAAGTTTGGGTTGCAAAACTCACACAAATAAAGAGGAATATCTCCGAAATGGTTCACTCCACAAAAAATGCATTTCTCGTGTCTTAACGAGATATTTATTTTTGTATACTAAGATTTGGTCTATCTCTTACGGTTTGAGAGTTATACAAAAGTCTTCCAGTGTAGATACAACTGCAGGGGCTATAGCCAGAAAATTAAAGATATACATTTCATTTGTTATAAAAATATCTCAAACATATGGCATTCTAATCAAAATCGTTGGAGCCATTTTCAAGAAAATAAAAATTTTCGAAATATTTTCCATGTAAAGGGTAGATCAGAAAATCGTGTCGCATCCTTGGGAGAGGTTAAACATAAATACCAACTTTGGTTTTTAACCAACTTTTCGTTTTTGAGTTACGCTGTTCACAGACAGACACATACATGGACCTTTTTCAAAATGTTTTTTTTTTTTTTTTTTTTTTTTTTTTTGTGGGGGGGGGGAGCGGTTCTGTGGGCTTCAAATCATATATTTCCGGTGAAATCTCGACATCGAAAATCTGATTTAGAAATCTCCATGTCATCACGAGAAACACTTCACAGTATTCAAACAGTCTAATAACAACGGTTATATCGGAAATGGCTAAAATTAGTCACAAAAAAAGTTATTTGAAATAATTTGTGTTTTAAAGAGATCTAAGTGATGTTCTACATCTTAAGTTTTATAATTACTTCGTCTTTTAGATTCGCACACCAAATATACATATGTAGACTTTTTCTATTTTCTTTATTTCCAATGATTTTTGGGTAGAATGCAATACCGCCTCTGTCTACGTACTTGGCAGAGAAATCCATCAACATTACGTCAGGTAAGATAAATATTTCACTCGAAAGGGTTTCAAACTATCACTATGGACTCTGTTACAGGCAATAAGTCCAAAAACACTCGGCTGTTTATATCACAATTTTAATTTCGGACATGAAACAGAACATTAATAAAACTTAAACATACCCAAATTAATATTAATGAAACAGCAAATGCTACGCAAAATAAGCTGAGTCCTAAATTAAATATTTCAATGAATTATTTTTTCTATAGTAAATTTTTGACTACTCTTTATAATCTTTGGTTATATAAATTGCGAAACAATGAAGAGGATTCCATTGGTTATCAACAGTCACACCCATTTTATACCAAAATAGCTTGAGTTATTCGTGAAAAACTAAAATATAACAAACTTTTTTCATTATTTGGAGTGGTGGAATCTTATGAAAATTATGGCCTTGCACAGTTTGATATTTATCGTAAGTTTCATTTTTTGAGCTACGTTCTTCACACACATGGACATAATTTTCTTTCGATTCCAGGACTTCAAAATGTGCATTTAACGTGAATCGTGGTAATAAGTATTTGGGCCAATTGCAAAATATCCTCTACAATAATATAAAAAAGTTAGATACCGCGTTGCCTTTTTATAAAAAATGTTACTAACAATTTGAGGTCGAAATAAAAAACAGTATTTTATATAATGTAAATATCGACACTTTTAAAAATTTGGCATGGGCATAATTCTTAGCTCTAGTAACTGCCACAAATGTGAACACTTTCAGAAAGTTGCGAAATATAAAATAGGTCATAAAAATTCACGGCAAAACCCCCTTAGAAGCGATGAATTATAAAAAGGGGAGCCAAAGTCCTGAATAAGATTATTTTAAGCAAATATTAAGCTGTAGCATTAGTATTAAAACAGAGAATACTAAACTTGTCTTAGAAGTACGAGTTTTAAACGCAAAACTGCCAAAATAAACGCTTTCTTTTTTCTTTTTCTTTTTTTTTTTTTTCTTTTTTCTTTTTTTTTTTTTTTTTTTTTTTTTTTTTTTTTTTTTTTGCAAAATGCTGTAGTAAATAAAGCAACTGGTGTGACATACCGAAGTTGCAATCCTTTGCAATATTGTGCTTATCCTGAGATAACATTAATTCGTTGCAAAATACACCTAATAAATAAACATATGACATAAATGTGCAGTGGATGATGTTCAGGTAAAAAAAAAATGCTTATTTAAAAGAGTAAACAAAACACTTGCACAGGTGTCGCGTGTTCCGGCAAGACAGGTAGGTGTAATGTTCTATGCAACAGATGTTCGTAGCTCGTATCAAATTACAAAACTCGTATACCACGGGGGAAATCCTACGCCAATATACACGATAGTGTTTTGTCCATGATCTTGCTGTAAACTGTCTTTTTTGTACCGTCAGTTTCTTCACCGTTTATCGATGCTTACTTTGGCAAGCGGTGATAAGATTATCTTTCATGTCCATCTGATTTGCTTCAGAAGAGATATACACACAAACCCAATAGAAATCTCATTTCAGCGAAATTTCTCCGCTTCAGGCATAACTTATCTTAAATTGTACACACCTAACCTCATTCCTTTAGATCTGAACATCAACTCGCGCATGTTTTACGTTTGTTTGACTGAAAATGCAATAAAATTAAAATGGGTTTTGGGAGATCGTACTAAAGATTTACTATTTTTAAAGCGAAGTTAATTCATACTGTGTAGAACTTTTGCGCATATAGTCGCAATTATTTCGAATTTGGTTGAAATCGTTAAGAACTTAACCGGCCAAAATACGCAGTACTTTTAATCCAACTGTTGCCTACACTGAATTAGGTTACAAAAAGTGCCGGCTTTGTTTTAATTCCCTTTATTTGTATTAATTTTAATAATCTTCGGGAACACACTTTGTCTTAGCTACGTTATAAATATACGTATCTCCCACTTTGCTAATTTTCGAAATTTTGCATGAGTAATGTTAGGATTAGTGTCAACTAATCTACTTCAAATCTATACTGTGATGTTTCGTTTTGTCAAAAAAAATGTAACTTCTAAATCTTGTTCGCTGGAATATAATTCACAGTTACAGTGGTTTGACGCAACACTATATAATTAACAGTAATAAGTTTAATAAAATGAACACGAAATTAGCTGATAATTAGCACTTTTTCACACGTTCTGCAATTTCAACCTAACCTGTGACATACAAACGTACTTTCTAGGAAGACTTCGTGTTTTCTTATAACGTATGTTGCAGCACTGCAAATATCTACAAATTTTGAAAAATATTTTCCATAATTTAAATGCCTTAACGAAAACTTGAGCTATAAACACAAATACACGGAACTGCTGAATATATATGCGCAACATTTCGCATAAAACGTTCATCTTAGCGCAGACATGCAAAGTTAGTCATAATTAGCATGTGAAGGTGAAAATGTTAGAATATTGCTTGTTTTATACACAAATCACGTACCTTTTGCTCTTAATCCGGATTATAGCTCGATTACTACAGATATATGGTTATTTGCCTCTCAGAACTACTTCCGCAATATTTCGCCAGAAATCACGCCACATTTAGCATGCGATGTGTTGCTGTTTTAACATTGTTGTTGACGTCAGAACATGCCACTTCTGAACTAGACGGTATTACCACACTGTCACAACATGTTTAGCGATAACACTTTCCGGCTGTTTACAATGTCAAGTTCAAAACCCAAACACCACGTGCACGGCACTTTGACACTCCTCTACACCAGTTATCACTTGGAAATCACCATGTGTCACAATTTTCACTCGCACTGCCATCTTCCTTCACTCTTTCCACATGCAGATCACAGAGCATTGAGGTGACGCGAAAGTCAAAATTAAACCATAACTAATCATGGTAAAACTACACAGAAATTGCCAAATTTTCACTAAATGCGGAACTGCTAACTACTGGGGAAAGCCAATGTGCAACACCTACAGGCAGGTAAAGTCCAGGAAGAGATCAGTGACCTACATACGGAAATTGCGTCACGTATTCGCTAATTTCTCGCGGACCTTGGGTCCGGTCAAGTACCTAACCCATCTCGGACAGTTCAACGAACAAGCACGCAATCTATTGCAATTTTTAAAAGTATTCATATTACAAAACTAGTTAAATGTAAAATATAAACAAAGAATTTTTTTAATTTCACAACCGAAAATATAGTAACTTAATTTTAGCAGTATACGCGAAACTTTAAACCCGATAATTTCCTTGTATTCCTGATACTCGACATTTGCCTCTGCTTGCATGTCAGAGCCTGTCAATAAAAGCTCTCATGTTACACTTTTATAGCTATACAAAATATGACAAAACTTACTTCTTGGAGGTGGTGGTGGTGGTCTTCGAACCAGAAGGTTCAGCACCTCGATGACATCTCTCAGAAGCTGGGCCAGCACTCTGTAGTACTCATCTGTATCTTCATTCGGAGTGAATGGAATAGCCATTTTGAGTCCACATGCAATATTTGCAAACTGACGTAACGCAGCTGATGAGCTTCCTGTAGCTTACAGAAACACGTCTGCCTCTCACGACCATCCGACGTCTAATGTGGGTCTGTTTGATGCAATATTCAAGTTCCAGCTTGTTGCTTCCCCCTCCACCGACCTCTCGTGACGTAGACGCTCCACCAATAGCTGCATATCGCGCGCTCTGCCAGCCAATCGAACAGCGAGCCCACAGGCGTGGCTTATGGAGCACATCGTAGTTTTTAAAAAGAAGTTGCATATGTGTTAGGGGTGGGGGAGAGGGTGGAAGTGGTGCGATACACCAAGTGTAATATTTCGGTAAGCCTCGTATGTCATTCGGCTGTTATCGGCAGACAGGTTTTGTCGGCACGACATATAATAGTCGAAGATCTCACCAAGACAACGTTCAGAAACATACAAAATCCTCTGTATCCAGAGAATTAAATTAAAAAAGAAACTTAATAAAATGTTTACATTTTCTTTAATTTACTTCATCCGTTTGCTTCTGAAACGGAATATTCTTCTGTTTTGCTTCCTCCTCATTGCAAATAAATGAGAAGTTTCGAATGTGTTCTTATCATAACCATAATTAAAAACAATTCTGCTTTCTCTATTTTGGAATAGTTGCAAACTTTGGGGACAATAATAATAATAATAATAATAATAATAATAATAATAATAATAATAATAATAATAATAATAATAATAATAATAATAATAATAATAATAATAATAATAATAATAATAATAATAATAATAATAATAATAATAATAATAATAATAATAATAATAATAATAATAATAATAATAATAATAATAATAATAATAATAATAATAATAATAATAATAATAATAATAATAATAATAATAATAATAATAATAATAATAATAATAATAATAATAATAATAATAATAATAATAATAATAATAATAATAATAATAATAATAATAATAATAATAATAATAATAATAATAATAATAATAATAATAATAATAATAATAATAATAATAATAATAATAATAATAAAAAACACGTGTATATTTTTAAAAATTATAAAAACTTATAAACTTAAAAGTTCATAAAAAAAAAAAAACATTTCACCCGCCTCTGTGCTATTGTGGGCAAAATGTCTGCTAACTTTCAAGAATAGTTTGAATCTCGGTTAGGGTGTGTTGCCCGGGTAAGGTTTTTCTTGGGGTTTCCCTTATCCTAAGAAAACGAATGATGAATAAATGCAAGCTCTATGAACCCTGGGCTCATTTGAACACCATTTCACACATGGATTCATGTTCGTCAGGACATTAAACTAAAAAAAGTTTTTTTTTTTTTTTGTTTTTTTTCAAAAATTACTTGTTATTATTGCAAAGTAGGAGTAACGTTGATAAAAAAATGCATAACATAAACGTGTTCAAGTTTTATTTATTAAGCGTTTGAGCATTTTGGTAATATCTTTCAGGATGTGGTTTCTCAAGGTTAGGTGTTGTAGTTTTCTGTTTACTTTCCTCAACAGTTTTATTCCTTTAGCACCTACCTATATAGGAAGTATTGTAATCTACCCAAAAATCTGATATCGATATTTAACCGAAAATGCACATTCTGAGGCCTAGAGAAGGTCTCCCCCAAACCAATTTTTTAAGGAACTCTGTGTCTATCTTTCTGTGAACAGCAATAGTATCTTAAAAAGATGGATAAATATCAAATTTAATACCTACTTGAGTAAGACATTGTTCAAGCATGGCAGAGAGGCATCATATACAAATTATCGCCTCGTCATTCCTTTGTTTTGTACCATTACCTTCTATTTAGTCAGTGTCGCCACCTGCATCCCATAAATCCTGAAAAACAATTGATTACACATTACAATCGATTGACATTCCAAATAGCACTCCATTTCAATTCGACAACTGTGATTTGTTAATGTTAAAATGAAGTGAGATTTATTTCAGACTGTAAACGGGTTTTCTGTTATAACAAGAGAAGATCGAAAAAAAAAGCTTTCGTTAAAATGTGCAGTTTTGTCAGATTATTTCTGTAGCGTTAACATTTACTGTTTTGTGGCTTCTGTGAAAACGTACTTAGTTGCGCCATCTGTGTAATGTATTTGGGAGTAAGTGAGTTTTTCCCCGCTTGTGCTCATATCAATTCGCATCCTGCATGCAAACAAAGCTACATTGGGTCACTTACTTTCTGTACCCCTGCGTATTAGGTAGAGGAAGTGTATTCCGCATATGATTTCAAGACATAAGCTTATTCATTAAGTTTATAACTTATTGATAAAGAATATTATCAATATTCTTTATGAATATGACTCCCCCTTAGTCCAGATTTTGAGGCCTTCTAACTTAAAAAAGAACGGTTTTATAAAAAAGTATGCGTGTCTTGTGATCATATCTCAAAATAGTGAAGTTCGTTTAATATTAAACTTACTATTTAAGTTCAACTCCTGAGGTTGCAACACGAGAATTTGAAAAAGAACTCCCCCCCCCCCCTCCCCGCGATTACCCTTTTCATGGTAAAGGTTTCAAACATTTTCATAAATGGCTCTAACAATTTTGGTTAAAATATCATGTTTAAAATGTGCTCATGAAAAATCAAATGTGGGTACATATATCTTGAATTTTCTGGGAATAAACTGAAAAGTTCTCTTGTGGATCTCGTTAAAGCACACAGCTTAAATCCAACAAAGTTTTTTGTGGGGTTATCCATTTCCGAGATATTCCTTGTTAGTGTTTCAAATTTTCAAACACTTATAGCTACCGCTGTAAAATGAGAAGTCGTTTTTCCCCTACTACTTATGCAAAAATATCAAAGCCATAACGACCACTTTTAAAAGATTTAATATTGCTTAAACCTATTTATTCTCCCAATCCTCTTCAAAAATAAGCTTTTGTAGAAACAGTTCCGCAGCATTGTTAAAAAATACAAACCAAAGAAATAAAAAATATATTCCGTGTTTTATGATTTATAGATCCTTATATTGTGTATTATTATATTATTGTTCTTAATAAGTGTATTTAACTGAAATAAAGTTTTAAACGAATGTTCCTAAAACAAGAGAAGCAGAAAAATTCTTGATGCTGGCTCGTAAAAGAGATTATTTATTTGTGTAGCCGTAAAAAAGAAGAAAAAAAAAAGGAAACAGAAAGAGATAACATTATTGGCATTACTGATATTCAGTATAAATTTAATACTGGGTGTTTTGGAAACTCCATAAAATTTTTAGTTATTCATATTGACTCAGACCTTGGATGGTCAACACATATTAATCATTTCTTTTAAAAAATTACACCAGGGATGTTTATGCTGAAAATCCTAAGCCATAGTGTAACTAAGGATGTGCTGATGAAAGTGTATTATGCTCAATTATGTATTCGTAAGGTATTATAGTTTGCTTTCTGGAGGAATCACTACTTGGCAACGAAGATCTTTGTACGACAGAAAAGGGCTGTTAGATTAATTTGTGGAGTTCTCCAAAAGAACATTGTAAACCACTTTTTATTGATTTAGGTATTGTAACCCTGCCATCGATATATGTGCTGACCTGTCTCCTGTATGTTAAGGAAAATGTTAGCAGTTTTACAGTTTACTCGAGTGTTCATAATTATACGACACGAAATTGTCTGAATTTATATATAAACAAATTTAAGCATACGAAAATTCACAACAGCTTTATGGTTGTTTCTATTAAAATATATAACATTTTACTCCAAAGGATAAGTGAGTTCCTATTAACTGTCAAAAGGACGTACGCCATATATTGGCAGCTAATCCATTGTATTCTGTGAATGATTTTTATAATCTAGCTTGGTAACTTTAAATTATGACGTTACTATACTGTAATAGCTTTGGCAATAAACACTATCTTCTTTGAACTGAAAGCATATTAAGGAGGGGCTTTATCTAGGACGTTAAGTACACATTGGTTGTCGTTTTGTAAGTGTATCTCTGTTACACACTTCTGTCTCAATATTGGGTAGTGTATCCAAGTCTTCTCTGTTCTTTCCACATGTAGGGCAATGTAAGACTATATGATTTGTGAATTCATCACAATTATAGTCTCTGATTGTGAAATACTATCTGTTCAACTGAGCCAGGCTAAGGAAAATATTCATGTATAAGCAGAGCCTAAAATGTCGTTACTTCGACTTGAAGTACCAATAGATGATTTAAAACTGTAACCTTTACAGAAATTTTCAAATATTTCTCGTTTTGTTTCGTTAAGTTTTCCTTTGCATCTTTTTGCTCACCAACATTAATTACAAAATCTAATCTCAATCTCGATTTTGTAAATATTATTTTAAGCAACTACCTTTCAGAGTGAAAACAATTATGTAACTTTAAGTTATATTAAACTTTTATCAGAATAGTAATGAAACTGATATACTGTATGCTTTATTTATATCTTTTGACATATTTGTTCAAGTCTTAGGACTACCATCAAATACATACAATGAAAGATTCTTTTGCCACTATAATTTAGTAGTTATTATTGTTGTTTAACGACGCTGTCAATTGCCAGGGTCATATCAGCATCGCCGTTGTGCCGGAATTTCGTCCCACAGGAGTTATTTTACATTCCAGTAAATCTACTGGCATAGAGCTGTCGTTTTTAAGCATTTGAACCCGTGACCTTGGGATCAGTAGGCCAGCATTTAACCAACTAAGCTACCCAGACCGACTAGTGGTTATTGTGGAGATCTTGAATGGCCTCTTAATTCAATATTTTCTACCCAAGATTAATATGTTTCAAAAATAACTAATAAACTCTGTTAAACCGCTCGTAAACTATCGGTGGTTTAATAATTAAATTTTACAGACTATTCCACTCATGCTATCACCTCCTTTTCTTACGTTTCTGAACATCTGAAACATCCATGCGCAGTAAAAACAATTAATGGCAGACAAAAGATCGCAGGCAAAAATGGTAGACAAAAGATTTGACGAATATTTTAGTGAGGATGACATTTTAGTTGAAGAGGCGAAGTCATACAACTGTAATTTTAAATATAGCAGACATACCTTTAATGAATAGCCTACTAACGCAAATTCATTCATTTATATTTATCATATGCCTAATTCCTCATTTCCCTGGATAACACTAAAATTATTGTTGTTGTTATTCTCACAGCCTGCTGGATTAGTTATAGTGGTAGCTGTGAAAATAAATCTCAAAACGTATGAATGTTACTGTTAGTGGTTTACTTTTAAATCACTCTTAATATTAAATAGTATTAAATAAATTACAAATTATTTCCTGGAATACTCTAAACAAATACCACTCGAGGTTTTATATTTGGGATAATTGTTTTCACGCTCTCAAAATTATTGTGATATGAAGCCTTTCGTCTTATTACTACAGATAATACAATATTTGTATTTGTGTGATAATCTTTTTTGCCCAAATGAATATCAAAGTTGGTTGTTCTTCACTCTACGTATATATTTTGTATTTATTTTTGCAATGAAATTATGGCTAATTTTTTTTTATAATTAAATGTTTTAATTAATATACCTGATCCAGTTTTATACAGTAATGTAGTTTATTAAGAAACATCCCATTTTATCCAAATTGTACAATAATTTTACTTTTTCTATCATATGCCTAGTACGCACTGGAACTATAGTATTATGCCCAGACTTTACAGAAATACACGTTTTGGGGCACCTGAATGCATGAAAGGATTTTTTAGAGACATGTCTTTGTCTACGAACAGCATAAACGTCAATTACCAAACTTGGTATTTAAGTTTAGAATCTTCCGAAGATACAACACGAATATTTTCAAGAAAATCGGTCCATTCCAAAGTACCCTTTACATATAAAATGTTTCCTATTTTTCGGGTTTCTCAAAAATGGTTGTATGAATTTTGTTTCAGAGAGATATTTATGTGACAAATAAATGTTGCATGTGAGGTTCTGTTTATTCCGAAGAAAGTTTGCATAGTTTTCTATAGCTCAGAAAGTACAAAATATTTTCTTTTTGAGTTATGCTGTTCACAGATACACAGTGGTACACAGGGATATTTTTCTAAAAGGCTTCTTATGATTCACGTGGCCTCAAAACATGTATTTTTGGGTGAAATGCAACACTTCCTCTACCTACGTACTAAATACATAAGCGGCCCCCAACAATTTGTGACCCTAAGGGTGGGATGAAGGAAGAGATATTAAGAGTGACAAGTTTTGGATCACGCCTTGTGCAATCATGGACGGGATCCTTAACGTTTCCAGTTCCAACACATCCGGCGCTACTCAAGCCCAAGCAAAGCCCCAACCCCTCGTGGATCCCCTGAAGAGGAGAGCACTCGGAGGCAAAACCTCTACAAATCGTACCTCCACCGTCCAACTGTAACGCACCAAAGGCCATCGCCTGGTCCTTCAAAAGCATATGATGGAGAAGGAAATTGTGGATACCGGGAAACCACGAAAACCCGGTAGGTTGCAGCCGGGAATGGAATACGGGACCTCCCCAATGCACGCCTCACATGTTACCATTTTATTAAATTATGAAATTACACAATGTCATACCTACCTCTAGAACAATGCCAAGGAAAACTTTTGAATTTCATAGTAAACGATGTTTATTGCAAGAAAATCAAACCCCGGCTTGAGGCACTGATAGGCTGATAGGTTATCTCTGACGAAGGCACAGGAGAAACAGTGGTACTGTACAAATATCTGCCAGTGCAGAACTAAACCAACAACTTATCACCGTATCTGAACTGATTGACACATCAGATTAAGTCCTTTGCTTGGTATCGCAAATACAGCTGATTTAATGATGTTCCTATCACAATTTCAAACTGAGATTGTAATTGAAAGGGACTTTTGCTCCAAGAGACTCTTTCTTCGTCTTTTTCTGCTACTTCTATTACTTTTTCTGTGCAATTCATGCATAATGCTATTGGATACTCCCGATTCTTGTACTTCCACCTCAGACTTGGGGAACAGCTACTGCCTGCAGTAGCTACCAGCATATGCACATGATTTTCTCTACCATTTTTCCGCTTTTTTGTTCACCAACGCAGAAGAAGTAGTCTTGAGACCTTGGGAGTGCTGTTCTCCAGGCTTGTTTAACCGTGACCCCTGGAAGGGCAGAAGGAGGGGAGAGACGTGAAAGGTGGCAGCGGGTACAATCATGCATTGGGTCCCTAACATTTCGAGTTTGAACGCATCGGACCCACCCCACGCTGTCCAAAAACCTCTAATCCCCGGCGGTCACTTAGAAGCGGGTCCTGAACGATTCCAGGAGAGAAAGTTCTACGAAACAAATATCCACCGCCCAGCTGCAACACACCGACCAGCGTAACTGCTCCTACAACCCTGAAACAGATAATAAAGCATTGAAGCAGAAAAGGAATTGTGGAACAGGAAAGTCTAATAAGAGGCCTCTGAGCAAAATTAAGCCCAATATAGAATTGGACGCTAAGAATAAAAGAGCGTCCTTATATAAACATTAAATTTTCATTTCTTACACCAGGGCTCGGCTAATCACCCATCTTGGATATTGTCCTCCTCCCAGGCACCCAGTTATAAGTCCAGCGGCCCGGGTTCGATCCCAGGCAACTGCATGTGTGATTTGTGGTGGACGAGGTGGCGCTGGGGCGGATTTTCTCCGGGATCACCGGTTTCCCTCGCCACCCCATTCCACCGATGCTCCATCTTCATTTCATGTATCATGAGTGTCACCGCCTGCGGTGCCGTATGTAGTAAAACCGGGCGTTAAACACTACAAAAAAAAAAAAAAAAACAGCTGTACGTCCGGGGGTGGATAAGTTTTCCATATGACAAGGGTAATATGAAAAAGAAGAAAAGTATTCAGTGTTGATTTAACATCAGATACCCAGCGGCTGTGGCCCGCATTCGGGAGGTCGCGGGTTCTATACCCAAGACCGATCTTCCTGAACTATGGGTTTTCTTGGGGTTTTCCTGGGTGGCCAGGCGAATGCTGGGGAGGATTTTCATATACTACGAATTTCCTGTCCCTCCAACCATGAAAATTTCACTCTTCATTCCGTTAGGTTTGTTTCAGTGTTGGAAGCATCGGCGAGCGTCACGGCAGTAGCACAACAGGGGGACAAATGTGCTCTCGAAATCTCATCCCCCGGGTTGTAAGGCAAGCCACTGGTTTCCGGGCCCCACATGGGATGGTACTAGCCCAAGGGGGAGAGGAGAGCTAAGCCAGCCTCCGCCTGGGTGCTTCTAAGTCGGAAAATGTAGCCCCCTGCTCTGCTGTGGCAACGTTCCAGCCGCTCTTAGGGTCCATTCGCCTCATCCATCCTCCCGGGGGATGCCCTGTCAGGTGCATAGGCTAAGTCGAGGTGCTAAATCAGATACAAAAGTGTTAACATGGTGCGTTTATGGAACCAAAATGGTTTCTTGACTAGGACGTGATTATTTTGTGCTAATATTTAAATAATAACTATGTAAATACACACCATTAGAGCCGGAATGAATCCTCGTGATTCTACAGGACCCTTACAAAAGATAACTCAGCAGGTGTCACGTGATTCACTTGCTCGCACAAAGTCCTTCAAGACGCCAAGCAGTCTGCCATAGAGATAACTAATGAAGTCAAGGTCCCAACAGATTATTGGAATATGCGCAGTTGTGGGATAGATCACGTATCGTTTCTTATGTAATTTGTTCCAGCGGTTTCTTCATTATCACTAATCGCTGCAGAAAGAAATGACAAGCTTTCTACTGCGTTTATTGTAAAACATATCAGTGCACAAATGGTGCGCGATATCCCTGTAAGCCACGGATATTCTACCTAGGGTACGCGTGCACCGGGACTACACGTAAACTTCTGAGGGACTACAAAACATTTAAAATACCCACACAGTCAGTGTAATGTCTCCTGAAGGACCACAAATAACGAAAAAGTACCTGGGCATGTTCCTTTTTTTTTTAATCGCGTTTTTCGGAGAAGATATTTAGATATAATGAGACGACTGTGTAGATATAACACGTTCAGAATTGTTTGCAGAAGAATGAGCAGAGAAAGACATGTGAATGTGTTACTTAAAAGTGAGTCGAGAAAACAGTGTAAATGTAATACGTAGCATTTCTATTTCAAACACACTTCTACTTATTTGTAGAAGAGGGAATACATTTTTTGTGTTAATTCACGTTTTTTCAGGGAAACTGTTTATAGATGAGTAAGTAGAGAAAGAGATATGAATGTATTACCTAAAACTGAGTCAAGGAAACAGTGTCAATGTAATAGGTAGCATTTCTAGTTTCAAACCCACAGAAAATTGTATGAATTATTTGCTGAAGAGGAAATTAAAACTGGCTGTTTCTTTTGTGTGTGTAAAATAGCACTTTTTTTCTTTCAGGAAAGACACTTATATAGATAAACATAAAAGGTAAAATTTTATCTGAATATAATATTTGATCCAAATCGTTAGGATCGTTTCCAAGTTTCAGCCAGAGAGATTTGAATTGCCATGTCCAAGAATCCATTTTGCTTACTCTACCGGTTAGTTAGTATTGGTGATGGACTTTTGGAAATAATGAAATTCCACCTATAAAATCTCAGGTTGCAGCTTTTAAAGTATTTTCCAGAAATTAATAAAAGATGATAATATTATGGACTGCAAATCCGTTTTACACCATCGCCATCAGTTCCTCTGATCTTCCCATAAAATTAAAAGAATGTCTTTTGGAAATGTTATGATAGTTCACTGAAAATAAAAATCAAAAACACTGATGACTTACGTGATGTTCAGAAAACGATCTCAGTCGTCTCATTAACCGTCAGAAACATACAAATTCATATACTTTTTGTGTGTAATCTATTTGGTTATGATTTGAATTAAGAATAACTCTAACGCTAGGGGTCAGGTTGGAATGCAAAATTGTGTTTGTGGGTACGCGGAGAAACAAGTTGAATACCACTGCTGTAAACAAACATTAAAACTGATAATAACATCAACACGTGCACGATGACAAATTCAGAAGACAATCAAGAGTTTCAATTGTTGACAACACGCCTGAAGAAGTTTATAACATTGGTATTCCTTTCCTGACGTCAGTAGCTGAGTTGTTTGCTTTAATAATAAAATTGTGCTACTGGGCACAATAAAGCGTTGTACAAAATGCTCAGCTACAAAAAATTGTTTTTTTACGAGTGGAAAAACAATATTTTAGTATTAACCCATCACATTGTTTATTAATACAGTGGCTGTATTGGTTTTTACTTCCCACATGGAGAAACGCAGTATAAGCTTAAAAGACTAGATTTATTTAATTCCATATATTCAAATAATAACAATAACAATGCTAGCAATAATATATAACAGACTCAATACAAACTAGGGTGGAAGTGTAAAGTGTATTTAAGAGAGAAATATTTATTATTTAAAAACTGATAATTGCCATAAAAAGTACACAGTAACTGAAGAGTGCAAATTTAAAGAAATAATATTTAGTTTACACTTAATTTATAACGGAGTCTAGTAAATTTAACGCATAGGAAGTCATTTCCTTAGCGCGGTGGTACTGCTGCTGCCTACTAAGCAGGAGACCCGGGTTTGAATCCCGATTCCAGCTTGGGGGTATTCTCTCTCTGGAAGACCTGGTCCGGGGTGCACTCAGCCTTGTTAGGTCCCTGAAGGGCCAGTTGAGTAGCGGCCCTGGGCGCTGACCACGTCCCACCTCCAGTATTGCACTCTACTCATGACACCTGTGGTAGGCAGAGACGCCCAAGGGTTAGTTTAATACATGGGAAATGACAATTTGATATTTGTATACTGTTGTATAGGTCAAAATGTGTTCTTAAATGGTAAATAAATAAATGGCTGTGCATACTTCAATAGTGTTTATTTTTAACTTGTTGAACAGCCTATTTGGTGCCTTTCTAGGCTTTTAGCGCATATTGCGCCGAATTCCAACTGTACCAGCCATCGCACTATGCACTGTGCAACGGCAATTCGCATGCGTCAAGTCAGCTGTATATACATTTATACAAATCTAAGCAGTAAGGTATTATGGTAAGGCATGGGGCTTCCGCACCTGCGGTCCACGTGACTTTTTGTATCTATGCCCCGGCAGGGAGGGGTGAGGTGAGAAGGAGCAAAGAGCGGCCGAGCCAGGAGCCTCGACAAAACAGGGGACAGGGTATCTAACGTTGCAGATTGAAGCTACCCGGTGGCGTCTGGTAGAACTAGCCCCTTGGACATAACCCAGAGATACCAGGTTTGCTATAAGCAGATGACTTAATGGTGAGAGCTATAACAGTTAAAGGACTATAGAAAGCAATAAACCCAGTGTGAGTTTTGTGAAAACTGGCCGATGAGAATAAACACAAATAAAAAATGAAGGTTTTTAAAAGTGGGGCAAAAGAGGAGAAAGATTGTATCTAGATGGGAAGAACAAAAGAAGAGCAATGGTGGGAAATGGGAGGGTCATAATTGGAAGGCAATAGCAGAAGGAAATTGTGCTATGGGAGGGTTAAGAACATGTAAATATAATTTAGAAATGCCAACAAAAGGCTAGAACTGTTATATGACGCAAAAATAAAAGGTGTTATTAAAGAGATATGAAAAATAAAAGCAGATGCTGAGCAGGAGTAGAAACAAAAATGGGGAAAATAGGGATGGGAGATATACCAGGTGGTTCATCTCATCCGGCACCGGGGTAAGTTGATGAAACCTCGTGCGTTAAAAGAGTTGCAGAACACACCGGGGCAAATTCAGTCATAGTGACGGCAGTGACGTGAGCGAGCTTTCTTCAGCCTCTTAGCGAAAATGGGAGGTAGTTCCCAAGTTGAACTATTGTGTGTAGTCCGTGGTAACGACTATAAACAACCGAAAGGGTTCTTATAATTGCACTTTACTTACAGAGACTTTACTTTTCAGGGAATAAACTCACTCCTGTATATTATCTAACATTACGAATTGCAAATTGTAAAGTGCCATCACAAAATACATGCAAATACGAGGGCACGTAAAGTTTCATTGGCACTTATTCGTTTCTTATTAATGTTATTGTTGTATTTAATTATTATTAGTTATTATTGTTATTATGAATGTTATTACCATATTACTGCACAGCCGGGAGGCGACGTTTTCCAGAGAACATCCTTTTTCCGTGCCATGCAGCGCCCTTGACCTGTGGACACTGGAAAACGCAAGTGGACGGACGGAGAAGTGAAATGAGAAGTGAGGTGAAATGGGGGTATAGGAAATTCGGGGACGTAATCAACTTCCTCAAACCCATAAGGCACGAAGGTCGGCCACGAGAATAGAACCCACGACCTCTGCAATGCGTACCACTACCGCTAGATGGTAGTAACGGAATCGTCAGTAGTTGTTGTTCAGCCGGTTTAGAATAAAATTCACAAATCATACCATATTAACGCCAAATAATTCCGCAGATGCCTTGCCGTTATATAAACCCACGGTTTGCTTGGGAAAAACCGCGAGTTGAAATTAGTCGCTGTATAAAACATCGAATAGAGTTTGTTATTTGTCACATGACAAAGCTTAGACGACCTTGTAGTCCGTAAGTGACGTCGTGTGGTTTTTTTACGTCATGCAAGTCATCCGGGAAAATGTGAAGGTAGTTTTGTGTTGAAACTATGCTAAAAATGTAAGTTTAAGGTTGGCAGACCACGTGCTGATGAAATCACTCCAATCTATTGGTGACATATAGCGTTGATTAGATATTATTTAAAGGCATATTTTTTCTCCAACATACTTATCCGTTTCTTAAAACCGATGAGGAAAAAAATGAGAATCTGAACAGCATGTAATTTCGAAGTGCATATTTTAAAATTATTTAACTACTTATGACGTAGTTTGTTATACAAAAATTCATATCCAATAAGGTTTCCTCTTTATATAAGCATTAATATGATTCTCATTAAACTGTTTTCTTTTCTTCTTCTTCTTCTTCTTCTTCCCCCCCTTGCAATTATTTCTGACTCCTGTGGATAATAGGTTACGAAAATATTTTTAGGGACGGCAGGTAAAAACGTAACCCCACCTGCTCGCTGCTTCCCTCTCCTCGACACACCCCTTGAGTGGGGTGCAGTACTGGAGGTGGGATGTGGTCCCTCCCGGCCGGTTATGCAGTCTTCTTATTGGGTTGGGATTGGGAAGTAAAGCCAGGTAATAAACATCTCACGTGACGTTTATTACCTCAAACCAGAATATGCCATGACAAAGAAAAGTCAGTAATTGTCAGTGACATTTTCACACCCATCAAGAACGTACTCTCCACTAGCGCCATCAAGCAACCATCAAGCTTATTTTTCATCACTGTTGCTTTAAGGTTGCGCAGAAGAGACCATGGTTGGTTGGTTATTGAAAAATATACTATATTCT
The DNA here is from genome assembly GCA_030765045.1 of Tenodera sinensis. Lineage (NCBI taxonomy): Eukaryota > Metazoa > Arthropoda > Insecta > Mantodea > Mantidae > Tenodera > Tenodera sinensis. The sequence goes on from CM060970.1 coordinate 89,067,306, forward strand.
TCCTGAAATAAGAAGCACATTTGAGGTAAATAATGCCCGGAGCCAGCCACAATCACGTGGTCGCAGTGAATCCTCTCATTGGCCACTGGCCGTAACACTCTACCCAGGAGTAGAAAATAGATCCCATATTTTCTTTAGCAATCGCTTTTAAAGTACCTTAATATAATATAAATGTAATATAATAGATTAATATAATAAAAAATAATCATTTTTCAAAACCTGAGCAATAACCACATATCGTCTGCAAATGCTCTTCGCGTATTGCGCGGAGTAATACAAAAGTGTTTCTTACAGGGGATCCAGTATACAGGTTACCAGGGCATGTTTCATGGTAGTTTTGCTTTAATATTTAATACATTTCCAGTAATACAAATAAGTAATTTTACGTAGTCTGGTATAGAAAATTTCTTCGGAATATAAATATCAAATATGAAAAACAGATGTTTTTTCAGTCTGCTGTAATAATAGTAATTTATATAAAAAAGGATAATCTTGGTAATTATGGCACGAGTGTAATATGAGGACTGTCCACAATGCAATGTTTTATGGAATATTATCATTATAAGATATGTAGGAAATAAATAACTAAACCCCGGCGCGACAGCCCACAAGGGGCCAAGGCCTACCGCCCAGCCGCTGCGTCCCCCACCTCTGCCCACTACAGGCGTCATTGGTGAGGTGCAGTATTGGAGGGTGGGACGTGGTCAGCGCCCCGAGCCCTCCCGGCCGGTTATGCGGTCTTCTAGACCTGGAGGAAATAAATAACTAATTCTATATCCTAAGTGAAATCGTCTTCAATGTTATCGGAAGATAGCCTCTCTGCCTGCATTCATTTGTCATTACCTGGTGTGTTGAACCGATAAGCATTCTCTCACATGCATTCCCTTCCTGGGACAAACGTAAGTAGGTAATTAACTCAGAAGAATGAACGTGCAATCGTGCAGTGGAGTGGGGAACTTCTTTGTGCAATGTAAATAGAGTAATACCAGCAGTTCAAACTTATTGTCTAGAGGGCAGTTGAAATCTAACAGTGCCAGTGTTGCTGGAATGTTGTATTGTATGGTTTCTTGAGTCACCAATAAGCATAATTCATTAGTTATATTGAAAGTATATCATAATAGCTTTTTTGATGCGATAATATAATTTATTACTGATGCTCTTTTGCGTAATAATTATTGTCTCGGGAAAGAAGTAATTAGCCACTTTTGAGGCAGGGTGTAAAACGTCAGAGCGAGAGGGATAAACAATAGCGCGTTATCTCAGGTTCACTTGAGTCAACCACAAGGTCATAGCTAAACTCCCGAGACAAATATAGTACATATGCTTGTCTCGCCATGTGTGTACGATAAGCTCGCGTAAACAAGTCGGCAGTTTCATATCTTCTCCAATATGCCTCATGGGTTTATCACCTAGTAGTACTGTCTGGCCAACCGAAGAAACCCAAAGGGGTCTGACGTATGGGGGGAGGGGTTAAACTCTTTATCTACTCACGTAGTCAATTTACAACGAAAGCGAGATGATGTATGACGTAATCTAATAGCTGGATAGGGATACAGGTATTATATATTTGGGAAGAATTCGATGGAAAAGGGTGGACAGAAAACACAGGCGCGTATTTGGAAAGATAATATTTCTCGCAAGTGGGCATCAGGTAATAAAAACGTATTAATATATAGGAAACCAAAGAAAGGAAAGGAAAACGCTGCTTCGTGTGACAGGGATGAACAAGTGATTACGTTAAGAGGTGACAGGAAAGATGGAAGTAAAAGTTTACGGATAAAGTCAAGTAGGAGTCATAAAAGTGAAAGTTAAGTGAAAGTGGAAAATAAATCTAGGATGAACTAAGCTAAACCCCGGCGCAACAGCCCATGAAGGGCCAAGGCCTACCGCCCAGCCTCTGCGTCCCCCACCTCTGCCCACTACAGGCGTCATTGGTGGGATACAGTACTGGAGGGTGGGACGTCGTCAGCGCTGCGAGCCCTCCCGGGCAATTATGCGGTCTTCTTGACCTGGGGCCGCTACTACTCCATCAACTCCTCAGTTGGTACCCCTGGGATCTAACGAGGCTGAGTGCACCTAGTGCCAGACCTCCCAGAGAGGATAACGTCCACATGTTGGTACCGCGCCAGAGGCAAGCGCGCTAGCAACTGCGCTACGGAGGCGGTCAAATGTAGGATGAAATGTAACTTAAAATAATAAAAAGTTTAGGGAACTAGGCGAGACCCTCATGTGGTATTCGTGATGGACGATGCGGCGTCTGGGAGGGTTTTCTCCGGTTTCCCACGCCATTCATTCCACCAATTGCTCCATTATCACCCTTCAAATCATCCATTTCGCCTGCATTTTATATCTTCTTCCTCATTATCATACCTGGTGCTTGGCTGACCACTTGCTTCCAGGTATTCACTCTGTCCAGCCCATAGGTCCCTGTGCTCCCCGACAGGCGTCTGACCCTAGGCACTGGCTTATAAGTCCTAGAGGGTGTAAGTCCTACATAAAGGGAGGGTAATAAGGAAAAGAAGAAGTGGCAAATGTTTTAAGATGGTTTGGACACATAAATAGGGTGGTTGAGAGCAGAGATCTGAAATAGCTATGGGAGCCAGAGGGGAAGGAAGGAGAGAGGGAGAGGAGAATCCAATGGAGGGATTATGTAGAGAAAATAGTGAGGAGAGACTTTGAACTAACTATGAATAGGACAAAATATAGGAAATGAATCATGACCTGCTGAGGAAACTCGACGGTCGAAAGGTCATAAGGGTGAGGAAAAGAAGAAGAAGAAGAAGAAGAAGAAGAAGAAGAAGGAGGAGGAGGAAAGTATAATGGAAGGTGGTGAGAAAAGTGAATCAAAAGAAAAAACTAAAAACAAAAGGCAAATTTGAAGGTTACATACAGTTAAAAATAAACAGCAGCGCTAGTCAAAAAAAAAAAAAAAAAAAAAAAAAAAAAAAAAAAAGGAAAGGAAAGAAAAGAAAAGAAAACATGTATGTAGGGAAATTGAGAAGGCTGTTCAATGACAGAAGGGTTCGGGCACAATTTCAAGGTCAGCCCAAAATGTATCTGCATTAATATTTAATAAATGTATCGATTATCAATTTATCATTACTACAAAATGCGTGTAATGCTGTCAGATTTAGATACTTGCACAATTTCTGTGATAGGTATTATGCATTTACCTAACAATACTGTCCATTATATATGGTGTTAACTTGAGTATACATGATTGTTGACAGCAGAAAATGTTTATGCAGCACATTCCTATGGATCGCTTTCCTCTGGAGATCAGACTGCACTAATTATAACTTTAGGTTTTTATTGTTGTACGTTTATTAATACACTGGTTTTTGCATCTTCATTGCTTAGAGAAACGAATATCTCAGAATAGTTGCATTTTCTCTCAATAATCCAGGATATTTGGAATACTGATATTACGTCTGTTATTATTGACACGTGTGCCATAATAAGCCAATTGTGCATAATATTGAATGCAGTAGTCACCTGTTTTTAATGGTGGGATTGCATAATGTTAAGTGTTAAAGTCCATTTCATTTCCTTTATTTAAAGGATGTTTCTGTTATCTGGACTACAGTAGATAAATATATTTTTCCCGCTCCGGATATGGAAGGAGCTTGCAGCGCCTCAACGTAGTAAAGGGAAATGTAGTAACTTCCGATGTCATGACGTCAGCCCTGAACAAACATTAAACACAAACACTGTCTCTAAGAGCTTTAAATCAAAGAGTAGCTCCTCAGTTTCAACGCTAAACGAGGTGAGGCACTTAAGGGTTAAAAGGACCTCACCGCAAGGGATCTTTTGTGCACGCACCCCTGAAAGGAAGGGACGAGATGAAGGAACCGCAGGAGACGCATGGCCTGCAGATCCGGCCAACGCAGACAACATACTGCCATTAACTCAGGAGAATATCTTTGTACTTGAATGCGAATGCGCAATCGCGCTGTGAAGTGGGGAGCTTCTTGGTACGATGTAAATAGAGTAACACCAGCAGTTCAAAATTACTGTCTACAAGGCACTTTAACTGCAAGGAGTGCTACTGTTGCTACAATAACATATCCTATGGATTCTTGAGCGCCCAATAAACATAATGTATTAGTGATGTTATTAAAGGTATGATCATACGTAATTGAGGCAGGGTGTAAAACGCCAGAACGAGAGGAATAAAGAATAGCGCGGTATCTCAAATTCACTTGTGTCAACCACAAGCTCATAGCTAAACTCCTGAGACAAATACAGTACACATGCAGAGTTCTCCAATAAGTTCTCTTCCGGTTGGAAGTGTTCGGCGGGAGTTATGTTTGTTTGATTGTCCTGCTGATTTATATAAAACCCAAACAGTGACCACCTGTAGGTCACCGAGAACAGTTTTATTATCCATCCATTTTTAAAATAATGTTATTTTTCTATTAACATATTTACACATCACACACATACACAAACACAGCCAAGCCACTGTAGGCTGGCTCACAGGGGAGTCAGGAAAGTTCGACCCAGTATTGGAGACTCGAACGGCCACCCTCTGACGGAGCCAGGAAGTAGTTCCAAATTGCAAGCCTCTGCCCCACCTGTCCGCCCTCGACCGACACATAGCCCCCAAGTTAAACTTTAAAATAAAAGAGGGAGATAAAATGAGAGGAAATGGGAGAGAGGAGAGCTGTGGTAGAAGACATCACCCAGTATTCGCCTTACCGACCAGAAAAAAACATGGAAAAACGGATGGTCAGAGTGGGCGGCCACCAGGAATCAAACCCGGAACCTTCCGAATGGAGTTTCACGGGTTAACGCGAATTCATCTCGTTTGGTTAAAACTTCCGCAATTTACGAAACACTTTCTACAGACCTCTTTACCCACTCTTAGGGTACTCTTGCGCTTATGTTTATACTTACAGCATCAATGTATGAATAAATTATTACTTTTTAAAATAAAAATTTAAACTTAACCTTAACTTCGGAATTTTATATATGCAGTAAATACATATTGTGATTTCTTTTGTTATAATAACAACTATATTCCATTCAGCCTTATATCCACACCTTGTATCCCTCCGCGATAACCTGGAATTCCTATCAGCTGCGACCAACACAAACAAACGCCACGTGGACTCATGCCTCGTGTTTATGATGCAACAGAACGATATTTATTTGGGAGTTTTAGTAACAGCACTGCTATCCCGTTACATTCAAGTAGTGTTTACCAGAGTTAACTCACAGATAATCGCCAATATTTAGGGTACTACTCGTATATTTTGTGGTGTGCTTTGCTTTAGGCGTATCGCGGTTTAGTTGTTGACACCTGTGTTTACATAAAGTTGGGATCTAAGAGTGGAGCGATTATAGTGTGTTTTCTGAATATACAGACTGTCCATAAACTTCCAATACATTTTCATATTCCTGGTCTGCTACAAGACAATAAAAGTGTCAGCGTGCTTAAAAGCAATAGCTCCATGTCAGTAGATTTACTGAAGACCCTGATTTGATCCTGGCAATTGACAGTGTCCTTGAACAACAAAGATAATTTTTAACAATAAATATTGTATTGGGATAGAGCAGGGCCTTATAACGCCTAATGCAGTTTTACACGGATAGGTACCGGGAGTAATATTATAGGTAATATTGCATATATACCAAAATCCAATACTGGGTACCTTGATAAAGAACGTCTGTACATTATTACTGTTTTAACATTATGATATTGCCTCCAGAAGCTCCAACAATCACCGAACCAAAGTTAAACAGACCTATGCCTAAGCATACACCAAAAGCACGTATATTTTTTTTTTTTTTAAACAAAACCTGAATCCGCTTAATTGTGTGCGCTTTACTGCATTTCAAGTGCGAGATATTTACTTTCTCTTCTAACGGTGGTTCCGTGGTGTAGCGGTTATCACGTCTGCTTTACACGCAGAAGGTCCCCGGTTCGATCCCGGGCGGAACCAAGTTGAATTTTTATTTAACCCCACAAGCACAAGTAAATGAATAAAAGAAATAAAAGTAGTGAAAGGTCACGTGTTCTAATCCAAATCTGCTGTTAAAAATGATTCTGTGATTAGTTACAGAAAAGACGTATAGCAGTAAAAATCAATCTTTGATAGTCCAAGTTTAAGAAACCTATTTAATGGAATTTTCAAAATATGCAATTATTTTTCAATGTGTTCACTTTTGTTATTTTCTCTGCCTCTTGTAAGTCTTGGCAGAATTTTGCGCTCACATCAGTGTTTTACCGGCGTTACATATTTTGTGTCCCCCTAAATAAAAAGTATGTTAGCAAAACATTTGCTCATGTTTGTTTTCCTTTATTTCCACCGAACATAACTCATAATAAAAAAAGGTCAGATATGTTGCACTCACATGAATTTCTCCACTCGCTGTTGTACAAACTATTTCACGTTAAGTGAGATCAGCATTTGTAGAAATTCTTTTATTAGATCTTTCACAATGGTAACAGCGAAATACAGTACACTTTAAGTGATAACCAGGCATTTTAAGAGCGGGTCACTATGCGATGACTGTGAAATTCTGCTCCTTTGCATGGCGAAAGAAAAATGTAAATAACGACTTCCAATTTTAAAAAAGGATATTTTTGAAAGTTCAATAAGAAATACCTCGAAAATGGTTAACTCAAAAGGAAAAACAAATATTATGTGACATAAATTGTGTATTTTAACAAGATATACATTTTTTCTGTATTAATGTTTTATCTATCTTTCATGGTTTATTATTTATGCAAATAAGAGATGAGGACTTCTGGAGAAAATGCAAGACATACAACAAACATTTAATTTGTCAGGAAAATATCTTAAGGATGCCATAATTTAATCAAAAGTGTTAGAATATTCCATGTAAGTGGCAGTTTGAGATGGGTGAATTTTTTAAAAATCTTAGTGCTGCATCCTTAGAAAATTCTAAAGTTAAATACAAAGTCTGATATTTAGCCAATTTTTCGTTTTTGGGTTACGCTGTTCACAGAAATACAAAACACCAATGCAGACCTTTTTCTACAAAGATATTTTCATTTTACTTCAAGTTATTTACTTATTTAATTATTCTTAGAGCCAGGGAGTCTCAAAGCATGTATTTCCGGTGAAATATCCGTACCGAATTTTGTGTGGAATGCAACACTTCATCTATTTTCTATTACGGAGTAGAAAAATTAAAAACACATTAACAACATTCCAAGGAGTAAGAAAGTTAACCCAAGGAAGTTTTGTGTTTGCACTACATTAGAAGGGAAAACTCCGCCAAACGGTACACCGGAATCGAAAAAGAATTTGTAAAACACAACGTAAAGATTTTAAACATAATGGGTCCAGCAATTTCTTCATCAGCATGAATGATTTCTAGAGAGGTTCTTTTGTTTTCTCTCCTCAGCATCTGGCGCTGGCGTTAATTCAGCTAGAAACAAAGGCGTATCAACCGAACAAGCTCAAACATGTCTGCTTCCCCTGCTTTTCCCCTCCCACTACGTCAGCGGAACACACCACCTAATTCCGCCAATCTGGTGCTTCCGTAGGCAACAAACAGTTTTCATTCACCTGATCTTTTGCATCACCTGACGCCAATCAAAATATATGAAAGTATGTACTAATATTACTTATTGTTGTAGTTATAATTAGCCTTGCTGTATTATATTAGTATCTTCAATGCTTTTAATACAATTACAATAAGGTTGCTTTCGTATGTATGTGAACAAGACAGCCATTAATGAGTCGAAAGATACATATGATGTAAGTGCAGTAATTAATGCTGTATATGTAGCTATTGTAGACTTGTATTACTATATTTACCATTTACTCATTGAAACAAATCCTAAACCAGGCATAGTTTCACTTCTGCTGTGTTATTTGTGCAATACCATAACCATTATTATAGAATAACAAGACGCCATGAAAGCTTCGGTGCATCTGCACTTGCGTGTTTGCAGGTCAATGACCTTGCTTTCGTTCGAACAAACTTATTGCGTCTTATTTCTGACTTTGTTTTTACGCAGTTATTACGTTAATGTTTGGCGCATTTGAAAGTTTTCAAAATTATTTATTCAAGTACATTGAAGCAATGCATCTTAAGAGAAATTAATTAGCTTTAGGGGACGTTAAACTGAAACTTAGTATAAACCTGCAAATATTGAGGTTTGTATTGCATTACGTTTAAAAATACTTAGGGGTCATTATAGCTCTTATATTATAAGTACCCATATTTATATAAAACAGCTTAAACATTCAGAGTAAAAATGTGTCTTTTTGAAATTTGAGGTTCTGGAAATTATTTTTTTCAGCACAATTCACTTTATCAAAACGTTGCACACGATGCAGTTTACATCTAATTCTTCTGAAATTTTTCATTTAGATTTCTAAAACACAAGCGATTAAAACTGCCGCGTAAAAATTCTATCCCTCGAACGGTTTTATATCTATTAATTTTTAAATCTACATAAAACTTAAAATAACTGGAAATTTCAAATAAAAGAATTTTAAAATTATTTTCTTTTGAAACCAAATTTATATGACAGATTTGTGCGTAATCAGATAAGTTACACTGAATTAAACGAAAAAAAAAAAAAAAAAAAAAAAAGCATTTGGCCTATGATAATAAAATACAGCTTTAAAATTTAAAAACTTGGAAACTAAAACAGATATCCCAGTGAAACTTAAAACCCCCTAATGGTTATATACAGCTAAATGGTTATATTCAGCTAAATTGCCTGTAAGCGTTGGAAAATAATTTTGTTTGTGTGTTATTGAGCATTTCAACTTTTTAATTTTGAGCTACAAATAATTGCGTAATTACAGCCGAAGTATTTAATATTTTTAATTACTGAGCAACAATTTTAAAGCCATATTTCCTGAGGTATAAGTTATAATGTGTGACCCAAGGAGCATTTTGAAAATTCAAAAACGCGGAGAAAAGGGAACTGGGAAAACTTGAGTTCAAAGTTCAACACGGTGCAATAGTACAAGAAGCTGTAATTTGTACAAATTAAATATCCATTTTTGGCTTTGAAGATCTTGATAAAAATGCATAGCATGAAAGTGCAAATTATAAGCATAAAAAATACAAACATTCATATTCTTTCCAAATTTTATCGATGCATTGATTTAAACAGCATATCAATCGCATATTACGTTCAATTTTTAGATACAAAAAGCCCTTCTTTAAACGTTTATCGTTAACAAATGTGTACTGCTGCTAGCTCGAATACTACGCAGTTTCAGAAAACGTTTGTGCTACGGTTGTAATTTTGAAGCATCGTATTTAATTTTCAGTAGGAGAGAAGTCATTAAAAGTAAATCAAAATTACACGTAGGATTATTTAAGTGTAAAACTTACACATTTTACACTCAAAGCTTTAGAATAAAGTTTAAACCCTTTTTAGAAAGGGTTCTCCAATTAGCAAATTTGTGTTGTGAGTAGCATAAATACTGAACAGTTTCAGAAAACATTTGTGCTGCAAAATGTCTTTGAGGCCATCAGTGGAATTTTACGTAAGACAGAAGTCGTTAATCGTAGAAAACTTTACAAATAGGGTTCTTTAAAGTACGTTTAGCACATCTGTGGCTTAATATTCTTAAGTTTCTAGCTGTTTTATTATGTCACGCTCAGTTATTTTAAGTTTATCTAAAATGTATTATTCTGTGCTATGAAAATCTATTTAAGATCTACAGATGTAATTAATAATAAAAAACCAGCGCAAAAGCCCATGAAGGGTCAAGGCCTGCCGCTCGGCCACTGCGCCCCCACCACTGCAGGCGTCACGACTGGGGTGCAGTGCTGGAGGGTGGGACGTGCTCAGTGCGCCGAACTGTCCCGGCCAATTACGCGGACTTCACGACCTGGGGTCGCTACTCCTCCATCAAGTAGCTCCTCAATTGGCCCCTCCGGGACCTAACAAGGCTGGGCACCCCGTACCAGACCTCCCAGCGGAGGAAAATTCCCCACGCCGGTACCGGGGATGGAACCCGGGTCCTCCGCTCTAGAGGTAGGCGCGCTACCACTGCGCTACGGAGGCAGTCCTTCATTTGGATGTTTACTTTTAAGGCAAGGTTACACAAATATTAACAATATAGATAGGAAAAGAAAATGATTTGGTTTGGTTTCTCCCAATTTTGTGTCAACTAGATTCAAATGTTATAATGCTTAAGTAAAATAGAAAGGAAGCGTTCAAGCCATGGTTTAGAATAGATTCCCCTATAAATTGTGATTTTCTTTATATGAAAAAATCGAATCGTTCTTCCATGTTCCTTTTCTGCATTGAATTATCCTACAATTTGTGTGCATGTTATAAATAAGCACAATTTCGCGTGTCTTGATATTTTGCAATGGTAAACTTTAATTTCACTGCGTACATACTGAAATTATAGTAGTCAGTTGCAGGCAGTAATAGCTTTTATTTCAGGCTATTTAAAATCTACAGATGTAATTTATTTTTAAAGAACGAGTAGTTTAACTGAAATATTTATATAATTGTAGAAAAGAAAAATCTTAATATTGTTTTTTCCAATTTATGTACCAATCACATTTTAATTATATTGGTAAAATAGAAGTCCAAATGAAATAATGGCTTAGAATAGACTCCCATACTAAATGATGTGATTTGCTTTATATAAAGCATTGTTAAATTCTTCCAACGTCCATTATCATATGCATTTATGTATATTATAAGTGAATACAAGTGGTAAATAAACGCAATTTAATTGTTTTAATGTTTGAAATGACCAACTTTAATTTTACTGTGTACTATCTCGCAAATAGCATGCCCTCCTCTGTGGTGTGGTGGTCAGGGTTGCCAATCTGGTGCTTCTGGCACCAGATCTGATGATTTTAGCTGGAATTTCTTGTGCATGATCTTCCCTTATGGCCGGCGGACATTGCGGTTGTTGTTCCATTTGCAATATTTTAGTCGTAACCTCTTTCATGGCCACTTGACTTCAGTTGTCTGTTGTTGATACTACTGGAAGTCGCGTATAACTCAGGACGTGGATTTATTTCTGCTATTTTCTTCTAGTATTCGTCGCTTATGATTAAAATGTATCTTATGGAGCCTGGCAGCTTTTCCAACCAGAATATTATCGGGGATGTCTGCCCCTGCTAAGATATTGCATCTTCCTAAGCAGCTAGCTGGTTTTAGTCTCCTAAATCAACACCAAACTAGTCTCTTAATTTGCACATTCTCACTTTCTTTAAAAATATTTAAGAGACGTTCTTTTACTATGCTGTATTTGTTTGCTTCATTACTAGTTGAATCTGGTAACCTCACTTTTAATTTGGTGAATATTGAACTGCGCCTCCACTTGATGAAACCAAATTTCAGGCTTTCCATTTCAGAAAGGTATGATTTTTATGCTTACGTTCGTCCTCTCCATTACTGCGTGCTTCTTCTTCCTTATTTCAGGTCACCAAAATGTAGAGGTTACTTATTTAAAACGGGTTTGTTTAGCTTATGTTCAAGTTTAATTAATTTCTTCTCAGAGAATAAACTGTAGTTGTTTATTCTTTTTACTCTAACCAAGTTAGAACAGATGTTTTTCGCACCGCGAATGTAATGTTACAGGTTTACCAACATGGTTTTTAAATGCCTTTGGAGCCAGATTTATGTAATTAGCGCCATGGCGAAAATCTGGTGTATTTCTCAAATGATCAGCGCTTAATCGGTACTTTAGAGAATAAAGTATAAGTATTAATAAATAATTTCAATTTATACGACAAGCAAGTGAAAACAATGGCTATGCAGTGTTTATAGCAGTCTTTAATCGTCGTTCCCCACGAGTATTTGTTATAAACTTGTAAGTATAGCATAATTTCACGGCCGAGTGTTTAAAGGGTCTTGAGCAAGGCAGGAGTAACCTTTAAAAAAAAAAAATAAAAAAAAAAAAAATAAAAAAATAAAAAAAAAAAAAAAAAAAAAAAAGCGAAATAGACTGAAAGTGTGAACCGTGCATTCCATTTTGGCCAAACATTTGGAGTTACAGATATAGGGATTTCTGGGACTGATTTACCCAAGGACAAATTCAAAGGTACAATTCTCAGGAATAGTTATGGTAGAAGCACAGTGATGTGTTTGTGGCAGATTCTGACCAAGTTTTACAGTGGGTACAACTATACCTATCTTACGTAGCTCTACGAGATAATATACGTTATTGTTCTCGCAATGTAACGTAAAAAGCTAACGCCGCGGCGCAGCAGCATTATCCGAACCAAGAGCTACCGCCCAGCCGCTGCGTTCCCCACCTCTGCCCAACAAAGGCGTCATGAGTGGGGTGCAGTGCTGGAAGATGGGACATGGCCAGCGCTCCAATCCCTCCCAACCGGTTATGCGGTCTTCACGCCTGCTACTTCTTTATATAAGTAGCTCAATTGGTCCCTCAGGGACCTAGCGAGGCTGAGTGCACCCCGGACCAAACCTCCCAGCGGGGAAAAGTCCCATGCCGGTACCGAGGATCGAACCCGGGTCCTCTGCGTCAGAGGCAGCCATGTAACACGTCCAGGGCCGTCTTAATTGTTTCACCTTCAGGTTTGAAACTTCATACACTTTTTATATAACTAAATTTCCTACTTTGTCAAAATATATGCCGGGAGAGATAGCGAATTTTTACTGTTTGTTAAGTTCCGGCGCCTTTCTGGTGGTTTTTAACACAGGATTCGTTACGTTTTCCTTTCCCAAGTTGGCAACACTGGTGGTGGTAGCGTGTCTGCCACACATTCAACATGTTCCGAGTTCGAATCTCCGTTAGAGTGAGTTACCTGGAAAAGACTTTCCCTTACTCTGCAAGATGAATTTCGGGTAACTCTAAGCTCTATGGACTCCGGGCTCATTTCAGCGTCATTTTACCCATTTTATTTATTGTCTGATATGACCTAACCGGTTAAAGGACGTTAAATCTTTAAAAAAATAAAATAAATAAAACAAAAAGAATGAAAAAAATAGTAGGTATGTATAAAATTTGGAAAACCATGGAAATATATTATTTACTATGTGTTTATGCAAATGTTTATTAATTGCAATAAGGGAGAGACTACATTAGAGGCAATTATTGTACATATTTTGACTTCATTTACATCTTAACTGAAACGACATGAAATATTTATATCTTAAAATTCAAATTCTAGCCCAAATTCCTTTAAACTTTTTCTTCCAAAAGTATTGGTTTACTGTGGCACAAACAATTTCATATGAAGTTAAGATTAAGTTTTAATTTCATTATCTTTTTTTTTAATTAGAAGCTGTTCAGAGTTTTGATAATCATCTCCAAGTCAGTGAAACTACATATTTACAGTGGTTTCTTCTTCTTTTTTTTTTTTTTTTTTTTTTTTTTTGCTTTAGCTTTACTGAAGCCAATATGTTGAAAGTGAAAGTTAATTTCTGAGCTAAACGTAAATTTAAGCAAGTTATTTTAGAAGCTGATAACAATTGCTTCCATTTGATGATCTTAAATTGTCCTTAGGAACGTGTTTCTATGTATTTTAGATCAATTTGGCAACCTGATTTACCACAGCTTCTTCGATGTGGAAGAAAAATCATTTATGACACTGCTTGCTTCCCTCTATATAGTAATTGTTAAAGGTAATGTTGATTTTAAAATGGAATATACAAAACACGAATAGAAATATTCAGGCTGGCTATTAGATTAAATTTATTTATAAAGTCACATTTCTTTGGACATTTTAATTTCGAATCAATAAGTAGCATAAATAAATCAACTGAGATATTGATTAATAATTGAAATTACTCAATAAAATTAAACTTAACTTTAGAAAGTTTTTGCAGTATTATTAGTTTCTGAATTACACTTAATTAGAACAATTAGTTCATAATACTGATTATGGAAGTACATAAACAAAACTTCTGAGTGTTACAATCAAATGGTGTTTAGTACACATTAGTATTTATGTTAATAACTAGTTTACGAAATATTAATATAAAAGGATACTTTTGTATTTATTTCATGTAAGTGTTCACTTTGGTGATTAGATACTGCATATTTTGCAGGCTGAGATAGCATTAGTTATTATTGTGAGAGTTCATGAGAAACAGAGTAATATGTTTCAAAGTGCACTACTTTAAAGGTGGCAACATTCAAACGAATGACAAATATTTCGGAGATGGTAAATGCTACAACAAATGTTGTAGAACATAATTTGTTTATCCTAACAAGATTAACATGGTAAACTTTTGTCTGTCTCCTATTCTGTCCTTCAATAATAATAGTATTAGTAATAATGATCATAATGATGATGATAATAATAATAATAATAATAATAATAATGATAATGATAATGATAATAATGATAATGATAATGATGATGATAATGATAATAATAATAATAATAATAATAATAATAATAATAATAATAATAATAATAATAATAATAATAATAATAATAATAATAATAATAATAATAATAATAATAATAATAATAATAATAATAATAATAATAATAATAATAATAATAATAATAATAATAATAATAATAATAATAATAATAATAATAATAATAATAATAATAATAATAATAATAATAATAATAATAATAATAATAATATTTTTAAAGCTTGTTCAATATAAACGAAGAGGAGTTCAGAGATTATTTGCAGAAAGTTCAATCATCATTTGAATGTTTTTGGTGATATAGTTAAACCAAAACCGTTGATATATTTTCGGTGAAATAAAAAGCAACGAAGTTTTAGCCTTAGTAATCTTTGTCTCAAATGATGTATATCTGGTAAAACGTCTGACATCGAATAAAGAGAAAGTAAACGGTATAGAGGATGAAAGTGGATTTGCTACACGTGGAAGTACGTAACATTTTGCAACGCCAAATTTTTTAATGCATGTCACCTTGAAAGGTGCAAAGAACTGGTTGGTCATCTATGGTTTCCCAGTGTTGCGTAATTTGGGTTAGTAATATCTCTAAAGAATGCAAGATTACTGGTTAGAGCTACTTGCCTATTATTGTTAATACATTCAAAAAAGTATCACTTGATGTGCCACATCACACCGTTTTACTAGAAGTTATATTTTATACAACACATTTTAATCAGCACATTTAAAGACAAATTGTGTTAACAAATACAGCATTGAATTAAAAATGTAATAAATGTGTAAAATTTGTGCTGATTTAGTTCAATGTTTTCGCATTTCTCTAATTTTTGAGTTCCCACCAGAAAATTGTTCCTGAAGATATTCTCTCCCTCATGGTCGGCCCTGTCAACAATTTCGGTGTTAGTCGTTAAAACAAAACAAATATAAAATACCTATTAAAACTCGTGACAGGCAACTCCTATTGCCTAACATTGATTTCTGTCAGTTTCAGGTTGTCAGTGGACAGTTAAAGCTGCTGTATACACTATACTTCGATGGGAAATTCAAATCGATTTGAGTTCTCATTCCGTATTGAATATTGCATGTGAACCCGGATTCAGATCGAACTGAATCCTGCATCCGATCCTCTTAAAAGTGGGATCGGATTGAAATTCTGTTCCATGCAAACATCTATAAGGGAAACGGCTTATCAGCAGTTCCCAAGAATTAACTATGGCAGACACTGCAGTGGGCGTTACACCAAAAAACAGTACTGCCAACCTATATAATAAAAGCATTATTTCTGGCCTCAAATATCTCAGAGTTGTTAAACTAACATGATTTAAACGAAAATAATACTTGAACATCGTTACTACACAACATATGAACCTGCTCATCTTCGGCAAATCTTGTTCTGCAATAACACTTTTGGATAAAATTACTTCTGAACGATAAATATATTTACTGTATTGCGAACACAAAAATAACAGCAACAGTAACTGTAACTGCATATAATACTCTAAAATAATTCAAGACAAAACTATGCACACACGAGCAATACAATGGCGTCCATAGATTAATACCGTGTATAAACAGAATCTTATTTTAAAATCTATTGGTTGGCTTCTCTACAACGGGTGCAAAAATAAGGGCTTCTGTGGCAACATAACAGATGCAATAACACCAACTATGGCCGTAGCTTTACCATGGTTATATTTTACAAACAGTTGACGGTACTAATGCCGAATAACAGATGGAACATCACCAAATTTAACCAGACCGCGTAAAACGGGGAAAAATGTCAGTTGGTTTTTGGGGTATTCCAATAAGCTGTTTTCTCTGTATTGGATTCAAATCGATCTGAATCTACCAAGGATGGAAGCTTCTGGTACACGTTGTAACCGCTGCACGCTCGTGTTTTTTTATTTATTTATTTATTTATTTATTTATTTATTTATTTATTTATTTATTTATTTATTTATTTATTTATTTATTTATTTATTTATTTATTTATTTATTTATTTATTTATTTATTTATTTATTTATTTATTTATTTATTTATTTATTTATTTATTTATTTATTTATTTATTTATTTATTTATTTATTTATTTATTTATTTATTTATTTATTTATTTATTTATTTATTTATTTATTTATTTATTTATTTATTTATTTATTTATTTATTTATTTATTTATTTATTTATTTATTTATTTATTTATTTATTTATTTATTTATTTATTTATTTATTTATTTATTTATTTATTTATTTATTTATTCATTTATTCATTTATTTACTCATTTAGTTATTTACTCATTTACTCATTTATTCATTTATTCATTTATTCATTTATTCATTCATTCATTTATTCATTTATTCATTTATTCATTCATTCATTCATTCATTCATTCATTCATTCATTCATTCATTCATTTATTCATTTATTCATTTATTCATTTATTCATTTATTTATTTATTTATTTATTTATTTATTCATTTATTCATTTATTCATTCATTCATTCATTCATTCATTCATTCATTCATTCATTCATTCATTCATTCATTCATTCATTCATTCATTCATTCATTTATTTATTTATTTATTTATTTATTTATTTATTTATTTATTTATTTACTTGTTATTTTAGTGAAAGTGGTGAGTAAAACACAACAAAGCTACCTTTATTGTTTCTTTGATCTCGCCAATATTGTTCTAAAAACATTCACTAACCTCAAAAGCTACTTAAATACGCAGAAAACATTTTTTACAGGTTGGCCAACATAAACCAAGCTTCCTATGCTTGAGCGTTGCTTATCCAAATCAACCTCATTCCGGATTGAATTCAATACGGAAACCTGTATCGTATTGAGAATAGGATTGGGCTCAAATTGATTTCAACTCCCAAGAAAACAGCGATTGTTCTGAGTCAGAAAAGGGAGTCAAGTTCATTGTTAACTAGCGTGAGATGAAGCCCGCAGTAAGTCACCTGTTGATGAACTTGCTGACGCAATGCTGGGAGTGTCGCATGATCAGACTACGGATGTGCGGCAGGTTGGAAATTGATATTCAACACATGAAACCTTACAGCTTCGGTACTTGTCGAAACATGCTTCAGTATTCAGTCCTGGGAAACCGAGCTTTAAACTGTTCCGCAGTCAAGGTTACTTCAGCATGGGTGCAGTACCATTAGTTACATTTCCAAGAAGCAGAGCTCATTTCCAACAAGAAATACCGGCAGAGACAGCCGAGGTCGCTAAGGAAAATATTTGTGAACAGGACGTCTGCTGTTCAAATCCCGCGATGGTTTTTTTTTCCCTCTTTTTTTCCAGGTTTTTCTCAGTTCTATCTCGCAGATACCAATAATAATTATCATAAGTAATGCCACAAGTGATTGTGAAATTATTGATAATTTCTCGAGTCACGAAGTGACGAGTTGCATTTATTAAGGCTATTTCACGGGATGATATAGCCTATGAAATGTTATTTAAATGCTGTATTTTAATTACTAACCTCTTAAAAGGAACATTTAGCAGGCATATATACATCGGCGTCCATTGGCACGGCCTACAAGATTCTCATATTGATGCTCCAGTTTTTTAAGATGTTGGCAATGTTATCTGCTGTTAATTCATAATTTCGTTCAATAAAAAATTTGTCAAACAGATTCCAAACATATTTCCTGTTGTACTCAGTGTTCTGAGGTTTCCTTCTTCGAATTATTTCATCTATTTCAGTATTAATGCTTCACCAAAGCGAAAGTCAGCCAAATTTGACATTTGAATAGCGACTCTGTTGCGTCACATTACGGAAGCTGGGCAATGCAGTTAGATTCTGTCACCAGATCATTTCTCGCGAATAAAGGTAGTCAGGTGAAATTTGAAATTGCTATGCACATGATTGGTTCACTTCAACCAACTCACATCTGAGTGGAGCAGCCATTTTATTTCATCTTATCATCAATGTCCACCACCTGTGCTGCCTATGAATTAAGGGCGGGAACTAAATGCCACCCCTAAAATGCTTTTTAGTGTTCGTCATAGAGTTTAGATGTGTTTTTATTTTCTCTATGTATTTACAACAAATAGAGAAACTATTTATTGTATTCCAAACAAATTTCAATGTAGCGATTTCACTGGAATTATTTGCTCTGAGACTCATAGAATAAAATGATCTGTGTTGCACTCACATGACTTTCTCTACTCTTCTATTAACCATTCTTACAAACTCTTATTCCTATATCTTCTTCGTGTTACTTAAGATAAACATTTGTACAAACTATCTTATTGTTTATTTCCTTGTAGGTACAAGGGGAATATTGGAATACAGTAGACGTTTTGCCATAGTCAAATATTTTAAAGCATTGAGATCCCGTTCTGTTTGCACGCTTAACATATAAAAATGAACAACGATGTTCCATTGCACGAAAGTTCTAAGTTTCCTGAAACTGGCATACAAAACAAGGAATACCTCCGAAATGGTTCACTCTACCAAAAAATTATAGGCGCATAAATTGAGTATTTTAGTAAGATCTGCATTTCTTGTAGAGTATGATTTGGTCTATCTCTTACGGTTTACGAGTTATGCAAAAGTCGTCCAGAGTAAATACGACTACAGGGGCTATAGTCTTAAAATTCAAGATATATA
>CM060970.1:89088758-89143758 GCA_030765045.1 Tenodera sinensis
AAACTGCTTTGTTTTGTTCAGGGGGCTCCAAAACATACATATTTCCTGTGAAATCGTAATTATAATGTGCATATTCATTAATAAACGAGAAAGTTATGTGAGTATAATTTTAAAAATCTGATGTGTTGCACTCACATGACTTTCTCTACTCTTGTACTAACCATTCTTACAAACTCTTATTCCTATATCTTCTTCGTGTTAGTTAAGATAAACATTTGTACAAATTATCTTATTACTTATTTCCTTGTAGGTGCAAGGGGAATATTTGAATACAGTAGGCTTTGTGCGATAGTCAAATGTTTGAGATTCTGTTGTCTTTGCACACTTAACATATAAAAAAATGAACAGTGATGACCCATTTCACGAAAGTTCTAAGTTTTCCGAAACTCACACACATAACAAGGAATATCTCCGAAATGGTTCACCCTACAAGAAAATTTATTGAGACATAAATTGTGTATTTTAGGAAGATCTACATTTTTTGTATAGTATGATTTGGTCTATCTCTAATGGTTTACCAGTTATGCAAAATTCATCCAAGTAAATACGACTACAGGGGCTATACCCAGAAAATTCAAGATATACATTTCATTTATCATAAAAATATTTCAAACATATGACATTTTAATCAAAATCGTTTGAGCCATTTTTAAGAAAATCAAAATTTTCGAAGAATTTTCCATGTGAAGGGTAGTTTAGGGTGGAGCTATTTTCTTCAAAATCTTCGTGTCACATCCTTGAACGACATTAAACTTAAATGCCAACTTTGGTTTTTAACTGACTTTTCGTTTTTGAGCTATGCTGTCAACAGACTGACAGACTGATAGACACACGGACCTTTTTCTAAAAATGCTTTTTTTGGATTCAGGGGGCCTCAAAACATGTATTTACGGTGAAATCTTGACATCGAATTTTTGGGTGGAATACAATACTTCCCCTACTTGCCAGTACAGAAAGTAAAAATATATAATAGATCATTTAGGTGAACAAAGTCCGGGCCCTAGTGATAACATTTTACTATGACTTCCTCACACTTTGTCATAACTCCTTTGCATCCGGAGATAAGTGAAGGAACTGACTTGCCGGATGTCAACATGGTCAGGGCTTATAAAAATACCTTCCTTCCAATTCTCTTGCAAGTTCAGTTCCTGGCTGATGCAACCCTCCCACTGGGTTGATTCACCGGATATCCAATGGACTCTATGCGGCCTTCAAGAGTATAGATTCTTGACCCAAAAGTTGCACAAGAAAAGCTTTTATTCAACAACATGCCACAACTTGTGTTGCGGTGTTTCTCCAAATTACCTCATGAACGCATATTTCAACAAAGAAGGGGAAGTATTGTATTCCACTCAACAATTCAATGTCGAGATTTCACCGGAAATATGTTTTAAAGCCCCTTGAATCCTATAAAAGCATTTTCAGAAAAGATGTGTCTGTCTGTGTGTCAGTCTGTGGACTCAAAGCTGAAAAATCATTTAAGAACTTTAAAGAATGCGACACGAAAATTTTGAAGAAAATTCCTTCATCCTGAACTACCTTTACATGGAGAATTTTTCGAACATTTTAATTTTCGTGAAAATGGCTCTAACTACTTTAATTAAAATGCCATATGTTTGAGATATTTGTATGACAAATTAAATGTATATCTTGAATTTTCTGGTTATAGCCCCTGTAGTTGTATTTACTCTGGACGAATTTTACATAACTGGTAAACCGTTAGAGATAGACCAGATCATGCTGTACAAAAAATGTAGATCTCGCTAAAACACACAATTTATGCCTGAGTAAAGTTTTTGGTAGAGTGAACCATTTCGGAGATATTCCTTGTCATTTGTGTCACTTTCGGAAAACTTAAAACTTTCGTGAAATGGAACATCGTTGTTCATTTTTTATATGATAAGCGTGCAAAGAGAACGGGATCTCAAAGCTTTAAAAGATTTGACTATCGCACAAAGCCTACTGTATTCTAATATTCCCCTTGCACCTACAAGGAAATAAGCAATAAGATAATTTGTACAAATGTTTATCTCAACTAACACGAAGAAGATAGAGGAATAAGGGTTTGTAAGAATGGTTAGTACAAGAGTAGAGAAAGTCATGTGAGTGCAACACATCGGATTTTGTCTAGAGACAACCATTTCGGAGATTTTGCTTGTTATTTGTGTGAGTTTTGGAGAACTTATACTTGTCAAATGGAACATCGTTATTAATTTTTTATATGTTAACCGTGAACGAACGAAACATGAAAGAACGGAGTTTGAAGGTTTTAAAAGATGTGAGTAAAAATTACTGGTAACCAGGTACTTCATTTATTAGTGCTAAGTTACTACAGTATGAATATGACTAGGTTTTCAGCCCAGGCTCTTTGCTAGTCATATTCAATTACATACAATTTATAATAATTCCTTAAAAACACAAAATATCCGTTACAACATGGTGTACTCATTGTTATCTAGCCTTAACCCTAGTTAGCTAGTCACATACTACTAAAGTAAATTTAAGTATCCTTTACAGTGTAACCTAAATTTAAGTTCCATATTTTTCAATCGAGCATCTTTATTTCCTTCTAAATTTCACTAATTTAGGTATTTGCTTCCAGTCTTTAAAAATCTTTCTAATTACCATTTCTTTATTCCTAAATAATCATTTACTGCTTATTAGATCTTCCCTCCAAATGTTTGTGCCTTAACAGTAAAAGACAATATGCATTTCATCTTTCTTCTTCCCACAAATTGGGCACATGCCCAGTTCTCTCATTCCCCTTAGTTTCCAAACTCCTAATCTAAACCAAGCTAACTCTTCTCTTTCAATTTTTGAGCAAGCTGACATGTATTTTCCCTTATCTTAGTCATATTTAATTAATAGGGCTCGGAAGTTCATGCCCTAAAAAACACTGAAATATGCATGCAAATATGCTCTTAAAACTTGAATTATATGCCAAGAAATATGCACTATTTAATTAGAACAGTTAATGTCCCTTTGCAGTAGACAAGACGAGCTAGTATAAATAATAAATAAACTTAGTAGTACTGCTAGTATTAACTGCTAAATTGCAGTTCACAACCAATACTTTGCACAAATTTTCAACTGTACAACATGGTCTGTTGTCTCGCAAAACACTTTTGCAACGTGAAAAACTTCTCTCCACGTCACAAGATGTTATCGGGACATATTTAAATGATGTTAAATGCTTCACACACACACACACACACACACACACACACACACACACACACACACACACACACACACACACACACACACACACACACACACACACACACACACACACACACAGAGAGAGAGAGAGAGAGAGTCAAGTCTCTTGGTGAGACATGATTTTGTTTTGAGGATGTCTCGAATACCGCACATCTGTTTATAACCAGAATTTTTTGAAATTACATAATTCACTTTCTCTTTCACTTTTTGTCCTATGCTACCAGGAACCGAACTTAGATCACATATTGTTTTTTCAAAGACAGTGATTCATGCAAAGGAGATCCTACAGCTTCCAATGCCGTTATGGCTGTTGGTAAGAAAGAAAAATGGGTAGATATGAAACCAAGATCCTCTTTTAACCCAGTGCCAGAGAGAATATTTTGCACAGTTTCTATTGATGAAGCATCTTTCGAGTCCAATGAATTAACAACCTGTTCGGCTATTTCTATGTGCTCAGCGTAATATAAAACTGCATCGATCCATGTTCCCCATCGATTAACACTGGTGCAGGAGGAAGTCAGATATTAGGTGCTGTTGATCTAAACAACTTAACTCTTTTAGGAGATATAACAAAAATTATCTTCGTACTGGACACAAATCTATCTACCAATGGGAAAAAACCATTGTCTCAGAAATGCTACCAATATGAAAAATTATTATACAGATGAAAAAATAAAAAAAAGCATAAAAATCATTAAAATATGCAATATAAGGGCTATAGTATTGAAATAATATGAATTTATCAAAAATCAAGAAAATATGCAGTTATATGCACCATAATATCATGTCCAAATAACTGAAAATTCCGTAATTCGTGCACATAATGCAAAAGCATACATTTTTAGCTCGTATGAAAAAACATGCAAATGCATGAACTTCCTAGCCCTATTAATTAATTTATTTAGGAACGTTTGCCACAAATGTTTACGTTATCCAGGATATCCATCAAAAACACACATATAATAGACTTTACTGTTTCTTTTGTAGATTATTTTTGGCACTGCAGTAGATAAGTACGTATGTACGCAAACGATTTCCTGTTATTGCATTATTATTATTACTATTATTATTATTATTATTATTATTATTATTATTATTATTATTATTATTATTATTATTATTATTATTATTATTATTATTATTATTCCTTTTTGCATGTTCATCTATCGGTGACCTGTAACTGCAGGAACAATTGCTCAAGAGCAATGATAGTCACTCATTTTACAGTGGTTTTTAAACCTTCGGTTGGTATCACTTTGGGTCATTAAATTAAATTAAATTCGCACATTCATTCACACTCTCATTTATAGTACTAGTGACGATTGGGAATAATCCTACCTGAAGAAAAATTTCCACCCTTAGCCGGGGATCGAACCAGGGACTTCTAGAGCTGAAGGTTAGCATACTAACCACTGGATCACAGGGTCAGTCATAGCACATTCTTGTATGAAGAAGTTCGGAACATGACGTCATTGGAACGTACAAAATAGATGGTAATGCAGCAGCTTCTTGGGACTATTTGATAAATAGGGGTGTTAATTATCATATACGAATGATCACCTGATCATTCTCTTGTTTTGTACACATTCTTTTGTTTAGTAAGTGTCGCTAATTGCCTAGGAATTTATCAAGGAAATAGCACTCCTTTTCAATTTGACAACTGTGTTTTTAAAAATTGTTCTTTTAATAATTAACGTATTTTTCCAGAGGAAAGGTTATTTGTTAATGTTAAAAATAAAGTGAGATTTATGTAAATTTATTAACGGATTTTATGTTATAAGTGCAAGAGAAAATCGAAATAGTTATAGTTCCTGGATTTCTTTTTCCCAGCTGGCAGTACTAAGTCGAACTGTACTAATCATAATGAATATAGGCATTTTAGGTTATGTTTTTATAGAACTAAACATTTTGTGATAAAATCCTTTTGACATAGTATTTGAATTCATATTTTATTAATGAAATAGCCCAGATAAGTATTATTTGAAGGCTTGACCCTCCCAGGTAAATTCTCTCGCTCTGCTCAACAATTGAACGGTTAGGTCAGATGATATTATGATGTTACTTATGATCATTTTCTTGTATGCATTCCTACCAGTAATGTTGAACTTCTGAAATTCATATCCTGAAAACCAGGATTGCGTTCAAGAATCTTGTGCAGTTTAAATGAATATGCCAATCTCAGTGATCCAAGTGTTTCTTTTCTGGACATATCACCAATGATATTCAGAGCATCGCTGAGTGGCAGATTTCCACTTTCCAATCAGAGAATAGCTTCTGGTATGCTACAAAAATATATTTGAATATACGCAAGGGTTGCATTTAACCTAGAAGTGGTGAGTTTCATTTGAAGAATGTTAGGTCATTTTAGGGGGAAAATCCTCGTTTACCTTTTTATAGGTGCAATTAAATTCACATGTTCTTCTTCAGGAAGCTTGAAATGAATATACATCTTGAATGAAATTTGTACTTGGCAGCTGTATTTTTAAAACTTCATACTGTCCACTGGATATTTATTATCGTATTTTATAAATCTTATAAACCCATTTTCTATGGGTAAGATTCTATCTCTTTACCACATATGGAAAAGCCATTCACAATGAGGACATTCCTAGAAAATTCAAGGCACACATTTCATTAGTCATGAACATTTCTAACACATATTGTATATTAATCAAAAATTGGAAAAGTCATTTTGAAAAAATTAAATATTTCGAAAATGTTACAGGTAAACTGTAGTTTTGAAAATCTTCTTGTCGCATCCTTGGAAGATGCTGGAATTGAATGCTAAATTTGATATTTTTTCGTTTTTGAGTTGTGCTGTTCACAGACACACACAGACGAATCTTTTTGTAAAATCAGTTTTATTTTTTAAATTCAGGGAGTATAAAAATATATTTCCTATGAAATCCTAGTATCGAATTTTTTGCTGCAAAAAATATCACCCCTACTATACGTAAGTAATAACAGTAGTGACTAGAGAAACTCATGTGAATGTAAAACATCAAATTGTTATAGGTGATGCTATATACCTCATCTTACTGTCCACGTGTCGCATATATTAATTTTGTAGTGTGTAGTGCCTTTATGCTGTCCTCAGTCAATGAAGGTTTGACAGGTAACCGTTCCTCCAAGGACTTCAACATCCTCAGACAAAGCGCTGTCTTTTTACCGAGAGCAGCACGGTTACGCCATTGTAGCTGGACCATGTTAAGTTGGCAGCCGTGTGAAAATAATCTACACAGCAAGTAACATAAATAACTGAGATCCGGAACGGATTGCGTCTATATATTCCAATATGAAGAACACCAGTTAACAAAGGAGTTATCATAACGCAAAGTGACAGCGATAAATAACCAGTCTGTCTGTGTTACCATAAATTTATTGGTTTCTAAAATGAGAAGCGTTTATTTCCATGTTCAAATTATTAGTGAAATGAAATTTCTCTTCCTGTTCTTCAACAAACTATGTTTAAATAAAGCTTATCTTTCTATCTACTTCACATTAATAGAGATAAAAATATTCTGTAGAAGTGCTTATATATAGGTGCAATAGGTTTAAGCGATAGTCAAATCTTTTAAGAGCTGGTCGCTATATGGTAGCTTTGAAGTTCCGGTTTCTTAGTTGACTAGCACAAAGAAGAAAGGAATGAAAAGAAAAACTAACAGCATCCCATTTGGGAAAAGTATAACTATTGTTTATTTATGCCAACAAACACACAAGCCGTGTGTTTTGAATTTTTAAGTTCCAGTTCTACCTCTCAAACTTTGCCCACACACGGCTTGTGTGTTTAAAAACACCAACAGTAAGTTTGTTGGCATAAATAAATAACAATTACCATCTGAAGGTTATTTAATCCTGGGATATAAAGTACTTACAATAGTAAGTCACCATTGGGGTAATTTGTCTCTGATGTGAGACTGCCTTTGTGGTTTACCAGGAGAAATACGAACTGGTTTGAGAATTTAACGCCATTCTGGCAGATTGTCACAGTAGCTCAATGGTTAGAGCACCCGCCTGGTAAGCGGAAGGTCTGTGGTTCAACTCCCAGTTGTGGCATTGAATTTTTAAGTTCCAGTTCTACCTCTCAAAGTATAACTATTTGAAAATTCAAACCAATAAAAAAAAATCTCGGAAATGTTAATTTGTATGTGTTTAAAGAGATGTCTTTTTTGTGAAATAAAATTTTTGTTTATACCTTACGGTTTACCAGTCAACAAAGGACTTGATTGCAAGTAAATATAACCGCTTCTATTCCTTGCGATCTGTTTCAGATCATATTCTGAAGCACAAAATTGGTCTAAATACAGAATAAAGTAACTAGTGCAGGACTGCCAACTTTAACATAGCTCCGTTAAAACAAAGATGTACCTGAAGTGCTCAATCATGTTCTTCATGAATATTACAGAAGTCTATCTGGTGAAGAAGCGTCAGATTTTGACTTGCCTGATTTTGATTGACTGAAATAGGCCATAAGTTTTGAAGGGCAATTTTTGTTAACTTTTAATAAGCACTAATGTCATAAATATAAAGTTAATTTTCTTTTTGTTAATAACAATGAAAAAGTATATAGTGTAGGTTATGTTAATGTCATTTTATATTTTCTTGTATAAGTATAATATAAATAAGTTAAAGCACTTGGGAGTCTGCATAAGAAAATAAGTTTGAGGTGGGTGTTTTAACCCTAATTCTAAATAATACCACAGTAACAACTAATATTTCTTTTTCTTTGGTGTGCACAAAACTCTATTTCTCTCCGTTTTACCGGAAAATGTTAAATTCTATAAAAAAATAACTTAAAATATATTAATTTCGATTGGTGCGACTTATCACTGCCTACTGATAACTTTTGTTATAACAGACAATTAATTTATAATCTGAAATAAATCTCGCTTTATTTTTAACAATAACAAATAACCTTTCTCGTGATAAATATAGGTATTACTATTGTTAAAACCACAGTTGTCAGCTTGAAATGGAGTGCTATTTTGATTGCTAATCGATTGTAATGTATAATATATTGTTTTTCAGCGATTTCTCGACTTTAGCTAAACAAAAGAATGACCTAGTGATAATTTATACAAAACAGAAGAATAGCCAATTTCGTATATGATAAATTTAATGCCTCTGTCTCTGATATTACTTAGCAATCACGTTTCATCTTTCTGCCTCATCAGCAAGACGTGTAATGTGAGATATTAAACACCTGGGAACAAACCTCTCGTATCATGCACGTAGTATTCCAGTTTTATAACAGGAGATATCGATCTACCGAGTCAGCATGTTTATTTTGTGTCGGGAATGTGAACGTTGGAACTTTGGAGTAACCTTTGTGCAGTTGAGTGAATTGTGCTTAGTTCGCAAAGGAACCATTTGTTTTGTTATGGTTACTGAGAGATGGCCTACCTTTTGCGTTTCATAATCATCATCGTCATCGTCATCATCAATCACCATCACCATTTTCTTCTTTTTTCTGAGGCGTTTGATGTCTCTTTTCCCTACTGGTTTGTATCTCTTGATTAAACACGAGGTATCCTTTCCTCCCTCATGCAGTTCATGTGCTCTTACCATTTGTGTTTATTTTCTTCGATTTTGTCGCTTAAATTATAAATATTGAGTTCTTCTTTGATTGTTTCATTTTTATTAAGTCCAGTCTAGTACATCCTTTAGTTCTTCGTAGAAGTTCATTTCCGCTGTCTGGATTTTCCGTTCGTCCTTTTCTTTCATTACCCACGATTTGCTGCCATGAGTACAGGGACTAGCATGGTCTTATAAAACTTTAGTTTTGTTTCTTTCCTTGTTTTGTGTAGCTCTTGTTATGCTCACACTTGAAATGTATTTATCTTATTTTGTATACCTATCTGTATCAGCATTGAAACCTACATCCAGCTTAAATAATCAATGTTTTCAATTTGCTCCAATTTCCTTCTCAAGTTGAAGATTTCATAGTGTATGGCGGTATCGGACAGATGATCCGGATGCTTGCTCAAAGGAAGGAATACTCCCCGTGGACGAAGATGGCGGCTTGGTTGATGGGTCGTTCATCGTCCTCTCCAACATTGCGACGGGGTCTTCGACTCTGGAGCTGTTGGAAGCTTCCGCACGCTTCTGGCGTAACCACCTTCAGGCTTGTAGTCTCATGTGGTTCATTCACTTCATCCTTTCCTCCTTGGGGAAATTAGCTGCAATAGATCTATGCAGGTTCGCAGTGCGCGATTGTATAACCTATACCTATTTGGGTAAATCAGCGATGTCAACCCGAGGTGCTCCAAGACAGACTGTGGTGTGCACACAGGTAGCGGCGGCGCTCAGTAGAACATGGGTGTACAAAGTTCGAAGGGAAATGAACTAAACTCTTTTTATTATTGTGCTTCTTCTTGTTTGCTTTTGAAATATATATTTACACAACTTCTGTGATTATAAGGTTTAATATGAATTACGATAATAACGTAACTATTAAAAAACAAGTTAATATTCAAAAAACAAAACATATAAACCACAAACGATAACGGATATTTATATAAAATGATTGAAAAGGTTGAAATAAAAATGAAAGATCCTATATTAATTTTCTTTTTTCCTTTTAACTTTACTATTCAAAAGGAAACAAACTACTTCTGTAACGCAAAATAAAAATAGCTCCACATTAAAAATACTACTTGTGGTCACACTTTGAACTTAATTACGCATTTATTATGCCCAGTTTATGCTTTTCCACAAGCTTAATATTTGGGAAGACATTAGCTGCAGAAGCAAGTCTGAAGGCAGAAGTAAAATTACCATCGGACAAATTCGCTCTTAGATGGCATCTCAAGTTCATTAAAGAAAATAATACACATAATTTCTGCAGTAAATTTACGAAATTCTGGGTATGTTTTTGGATTAACGGCTTGATTAAATCTGACAATATTAGTATCACTATACGGCTTTTTTAGATCTGAGTCACGGCATAAATCAGAAGTTCTAGTTCAAGTTTTCAACTGGAACATTCTCAGAATCAATAGAAAACGGCAAGGAAAAAAGATCCAGTTTAGATCTGAGAGCTTCCAAATCTGAAAATCCTTCAACAAACTCCTGTAAGAGTGAATCCTATATGTCTCAATACTTAATAATTTCTGTGTTCATGTTAAGAGATGCAAATGTATAAGTGGCTTCACTTCTTCCATGGCATGTTGTACAGCCCATATTAACTCCGTCTCAAGCAGAGCAAGCAGGTGCTGCTGTTACGGGCAGCGTGGCCCTGTAAGCTCCAAAGCACGTACTTGCGCACAAGCGCACCGTTCGATATCACTAGATAAATGGACAAACTTGACTGTGTCGTGCATTTTGTGGTACTAGAGAATAAACTGGCATATTATAGAAAATTTCAAACAGTTTGAACACTGTATTTTATAGTATGAACAGTGTAAATATTAAAATAGCTGTTACTTTACATTTACCTCTTCTTCGTGAGGACTAAGGGCAGGGACAATGGATGTGGGAGATGTATTATATATTCTGTAATTTTCCTCAAACTGATTGCCAAATTGGTGTTCATTATAATTTTGTGTGCATAATCGCTTTAGTGTCATTAAAAATCAGGCTTTCCTAAACATGTTTTGAATTTGCGCCGCTCTGCAGCAGTATGTTCTGAAACAAAGCCCGGGTCAACTTCATCTGCCATCAGTTAGAGGAAGCTGGAGTTCTGTGCCTGAACCAAAGTATGTACCGGGCTAGACCACATCTCATATTAAGAATCGTGCTCACACTATTGCATTTAAAGTCGTGAATAGGAAGTAATTCGCAATTTCTTTTGCTTATTATATGTGTGCTCTTCAATTGTGGACATTTGAGCATGATTTGGTTACTTACTATTAAAGGAAAATGTAGGTTAAGATCTGCGCGGATTCCGGGCGAAGGTATGCAAGAGAGGCAGTTGCATCCACGACTCACAACACGAATCAGAGCTAGAGCGTCAACACAACTGCGTTTCTGTGCCGTCTTTGTAACGAAACCCAAAATAAACTGTTTTCTGATCGACGAAGTCTAGGTAAGAACTTTCAAAACAACATTTCTCTAAAAAACAATGTGTCATTAAAGCAGATTCTCTAAAGCCCGCACTCAGTATCACGATGAACTTTAAAAAATGTATATGTATATCGGCATCAAAGTTTATGAAAGTGATTCCTGGCTGTGTCGTAATACAAACAAATGTTTTGTTGGTCTTTTCTCAAAAGAAAAGTCAGTGTAAAACCCCAGCGGTTCTGAAGATTTAAATAACATTTATAAGGCACCATAAAAACACAACTATTTTTGTAATCACATAATATGTTAAAAACAACTAAAATGTTCAGAGTACCTCCAAGAATAAAATTTTCATTGAATAATCAGTATGAGCTCTCAGTTGAACATCATAAACTATTAAGCGGAAAGGACCGAGCTTTGCTTTCTCATTTTGTACGGGCTGTATGTTTTCTAGGAAAATAAGCATTTGCTTTTCATAGCCACTATGAGAATGAAGGATCTTCAAATGTAGGCAATTATATTGAATATGTAAATGAATTAGCAATATATGACGACTCTCTGAAAGAGCACTTGGAAAAGTCGACTGTTTTCGTGCCACTTCACCTTATTCTGATATTCAGAATGACTTAATTTCAAGTGTGAGTGCTGTCATGACATGTGGAGTTAAGAAAGAAATGTTTAATGCCTTCTTTGCTTAATTTATATTACATAAAGTATTAGTATTTTAACGAATTTTACAATATTCTTTGGGTTACATACCGGAGTCTGATAACCAGGCTACGCCTGTGTCTAAGGGTTCCGCCATAATAACTGATTCCAGTGGCGTGTGATAAAATATCTCTGGTATGGAACCAATAATACTGAAAAGAGTAGACAGGCCAAGAGAATAACTTGGTTCTCTTTTTATAACCTGTAAGCCATTCTACTTATTACTGTTTATATTAACATATCGCACACAATGTTTTTATTCTTGTTTTCAAATTCTCTGTTACTGGAGATTTCCTGCCTTTCTCGATAATTTATTTCTCCTTTGCATAGGTAAACAAAGAAAAACCTCGATTCAAAATTTTACACACAACCCAATGCTCTTCCGCTGCATTCATGCTCTCACACAAGCAGATTGCAGTTTCAGAACTGCTTCCAGTAAGTGCTATTAGTAATTATCAAAAAATGTATAATTCTGTCTTTAGAAATGAAACTTGTCAATTATTCCATTAGAAATTTCTGTAACATTACATTGGTAATAGGCGAACGGTCTAACCCAAGGTAAGTTGAGTAGAAAGAGGTCTAACCGCTCGGCCACGGCGCCGATCTATAAATTCCTTGAAATAAAACGAATAAAAGCCAAGTTCAAATGTACTCACTGCGCATGCGCCGAGTATATAGCAAACGGTAGTTGCCTTGCTGCCAACATTGCTCTCACAGTCACCAAGTCGTTGTTCCAATGTAAAAAAAAAAATATGTCAATACACTATGGTCAAATTATCTGTCGAAAGTTTTCACTGATCTAAAGTGTAAGTAAACTATTTTCTAAATTAAGCTACGCATGGCCATAGCCGAGTGTAACTAGGAGCACCTGGGCAAGTGATAACCTAGAGTTTTCGAATCAAGTAACTTTTGCCACGTATGCGAAAGGTGTTCATGTACTCGGCTACATGAAACTATCACGTATCTACAATTCCGTTTCGTAATGAGAAGGGTGGCATCGCACTCTCGACATAACATGGGCATCCTTTAATAAACTTTCGGCATATAGGAAGATCATCGTGGAGCTGTGAAACACAACTTGTGAAATGTATTTACTGAACGGCAGGGATCGAACAGGATATTCATTTTCATAGCAAATAGCAAAGATAGTTTGCTTCTAACAATGACACATGAGGTAAACACATGTAGTGTCTGCAAGACATATCTGGGGCATTGGTGCAGAGGTTGGCAGCGAATGACTCGGCAACTATCCTGGCTATCTGCAGTTACATTCGAGCAACTTCGGCAGGTGCCGTCAGCGTTCGTTTAATCACGTCAGATGTTGGAAAGAGTTTTTGCGGGACGTAAAGTAAAGAGTGATTATTAGCTAAATTGTTTAAAAATGTATATATGTTACTAAAACTTCAAGGAGAAGCAATGCTTGCGTTGTTAACATTAAATGCAGGCCACGAGGAGATTCAACGTATTCTATGAAGTGGTAATTTGTAGTAATCAGAGTAGAAGTGGGTTATGGAGGGGGAGTGAGTTGCAGGAACTGATAGGAAACTGCGCAGTTTTGTGTGCTGATGAGGGAGGAAGAGCCGGAACATGTCTGGAAGTTCTAGCTGCAGGATGCGGTTAGGTTGCTCATTACCTCACTGTCTGCAAATAGAATAAACCGCTACGAAAAATTATCTAAGGCGCATTTCCTTTACTTTGACACGTGTCGCGGCGCCGTTTCCATTGTTTCGCCAATTATGTTGCGCAAAAGAGATGTTCCTTTGTTTTAGCGTCGTCCAAACAGGTTGCGTCATATTGGGCATCTAGGTCCCACTCCATCTAATTAATGCAATTTTTCTGAAAAGCGTACAGTTGACAGCTCACACGACTTCTCTACTCATTCTTCCAAGAATTACTCATAGAAAACCATATTACTTTCTCTACCAAGTACTTATACTAGCTGAGGATACCGAGATTTCACTGGAAATACACGTTTTGAAGGCCTCAGAATAAAAGAAAACATTTTAGAAGCATTCCTTGTAGGTTTGTGTGTGTGTGTGTGTGTGTGTGTGTGTGTGTGTGTGTCTGTGTGTGTGTGTGTGTGTGTGTGTGTGTGTGTGTGTGTAAACACCGTAACTCACAAACGAAAAGTCGATTAAATACCAAACTTGGTATTTAAGTTCGATATCTTTTAAGGATGCGACACGAAGATTTTGAAGAAAATGCCCCACCTCACCCCAGGCTCCTCTTTACTTGGAACATTTTGCGAAAATTTTGATTTTCTTAAAAATGAATGTAATTGCTCCACTCTTAGATCCCAACTTGATGTAAACACAAGCCGTCAACAACTAACCTGTGTTACGCCAAAACCAAAGCACACCACAAAATATAGTACCGTAAATATTGGCGATTATCGGTGAGGTTTCAAATGTACGATAAATCTGGTAAAGAGTACTTGAATATAACGCGACAGCAGCGCTCTTCCTGAAACTCCCGGGCAAATGTCTTCTGTTGCAACATAAACACGAGGAATGAGTCCACGTGGCGTTTGTTTATGTTAGTCTCGGCTGATACGAACACCAAGTTATCGCGGAGGTATACAAGGCTGGATGGAGTATAATGATTTTGAATAAAATACTATATGTTTAATTTTAATAATATATAAAATGTATACCTTTAATCTTACGGGAATGTCCTCAGAAAACCTGTGACTTTTGCATAACTGGTAAATCGTAAGAGATAAACAAAATCTTACTACACAAGAAACGTGCCAACACACACAATTTATGTCACTTTTGTTTCTTGGTGCAGTGAATTATTTTGGAGATATTCCTTGTTATTGTCTGACTTCTCTAATATTTATACTTTTCTCTAATGGGAAGTCGTTATTCACTTTTACTATCGTATTGCACCCTAAAATTGGATACCGACATTGTACTAGAAAGTTACGTTGGCGCGCGCGTGTAACAGCTTAACTTAAAAACAAAAACTTGATATTTAAGTTTAGTGTCCACTTTTCACATACCTAGGGATGTGACACCGCGGTAGTGTATGCGGCTGGTATTCGGGAGGTCATGCGTTCGATTCCCGCGGCCGACCTCCCTAACCAATGTTTTTTTTTTTTTTTTTTTTTTTTTTTTTTTTTTTTTTTTTTTTTTTTTCGGGTATTTCTAGACGAACGTTAATTGTATTTCCTGAAATTTCTGTTCTCTATTTTATCTCACTTCATCCATGTTGGTTGTTACAGGGTTGTATATACAAGTTGAAGGGAGTCTCGGCGTTGCATGGTTGCAGGGAATATATCTATAAATGTCTGTTCTACGGCTCGGGGGTGGTCTGCGAGTCCTGGGACACCCAATGTTAGTGTAAGGGGAAGGGGAGTCCATTGCATGAGTTGTCACTGGCGATTCTCAATCTGCAAACAGTAGGGACATTGCCCTCTGCTACCGTATGTCCAAGGTCCGGCCATCCTTAGTCTCCTCTCCTCTCATCCCTTACTCTCGGGGCGCGCCCGGTCTGACTATAGGCACAAAATATTCTATAGGTCAAGGTACCAAGGCCCCCTCCGAACCTCGTAATGCCCCAAACCTTTTACACGGAACATTTTTTCAAATACTTTAATTTTCTCAAAAAGTCTCTAATTACATTGATTAAAATTCTGCATAAATAAGACAATTTACGTGACAAATAAAATGCGTCTATTGAATTGTCTAGGAATACCTGCGAACACTTCATTCCGGAGGAATTTTATATAATTTATAATTAGTAAACATTTAGAAATAGACAAAATCTTACTGCACAAAATATGTAGATATCTTTAAAAAACACAGTTTACTCCAAATAACGTTTCTTGAGCACTAGCTCAAGGGTTTGTAATCTTTTAGTCTTGTCGCTATTCACTTATTTCTCATGATGTCACGAAACAATATGGCACTTCAATGCTATAGCGAGTCAGTTAGACATGTAGACATTTTGTATAAAACGTTTTATCACATATTTCCTTTAGGTACACGGGATATAGGAGAATAAAGTAAGCTTAAACAATAGTGAAATGTTTAAGAACTGATCGTAAAGTGATGGCTTTGACATACTACTCTATATGCATATCCAGCACATAAGAAATGAATAACGACTTCCCATTTGAAAAAATCTGATGTGTTGCACTCACATGACTTTCTCTACTCTTGTACTAACCATTCTTACGAACTCATTCTTATACCTTCGTGTTAGTTGGGTTAAACATTTGTACAAATTATCTTATTGCTTATTTCCTTGTAGGTGCAAGGGAAATGTTAAAATACAGTAGGCTCTGAGCGATAGTTAAACCTTTTAAAGCTTTGAGATTCCCTTCTCTTTGCACACTTAACATATAAAAAGATGAACAACGACGTTCCATTTCACGAAAGTTTTTAAGCTTTCCGAAACTCACACACATAACAAGGAATATCTCCGAAATGGTTCACTCTACAAAAAAATTTATTCAGACATAAATTGTGTATCTTAGCAAGTCTACATTTTTTGTAAAGCATGATTTGATCTATCTCTAACGGTTTACCAGTTATGCAAAAGTCATTCAGAATAAATACGACTATAGGGGCTATAGCCAGAAAATTCAAGATATACTTAAGGAAATTGAAGCTATTGACAGTGAAGCAACAAGATTCTAAAGTAAGAACAAAATTAGAAGCTAAAAACTTCACTTAGGTATCTTAGTAATATTGCAAGTTCTTTCACTTTGCAGTTTTGAGACCCCTGAAAAAAAAAAACATTTTTAGAAAAAGGTCCGCGGGCGCGCGCGCGCGTGTATGTGTGTGTGTGTGTGTGTGTGTGTGTGTGCGCGCGCGCGCGCGCGCCTCCGCAATCAGGTGAGAAACATGGATAGAAGCAGTTAATTTATATAGTGACCATCTAGATGGTATAAAGACTTACTAGGTTCTTTTGATCCTAAAAGTGCTGCCATCTATTTGTTAATCTTTAGCAACTCCAGTTGTCTACATCAGGAGCAACTTCGGTTGGCTTCAAGCGTTTAGAAATGTTAGTACTGTCTATGCACGATTCTGTTTGTTGTCATAAAGAATGCTATTGAAAAACTAAGTTCTATGCATGAAGAAACTGGTGCAAGCGTATTAAGTAAATTGCAAAATGTGTTAAAAAGAAATCAACATTTCATAGTGTATGCCTAATTCGAAATGGAGATGATGTTGATGCACCCAAGGACATTTCTCCAGGAAAAATTCCTTTCCTAAAATTTGCCTGTTAAGTCATGTGACGTGGAAAGATCTTTCTCTGTCTATAAGAGTATTCTTAGTGATAAACCTATTTCAATGACCCCAGAAAACATTGTAAAAATAATCAATTGTTTACTGCGCTAAAAACATAGTGTATAAATATGATTTGAGTGTTGTAACAGAAAAAAAAAAAAAAAGAAGTTGAATATTTGATATCACATTTTCCCCTTTCTACATATTTCACTGCTTTTTACTACATATTTATGTAGGTACATATTTTTCTAACTAATACTACATAAAAATCCTACCTCTGGTATAGGACATTAGAGACTTTTTGAAAGTTCTTACCCTACACCGAACAAGTGGTTAAAACAAAGGGCATGTCTGGGTAATTTCCGGACGTCTGGTAACCCTAATCTTGGCGGATATTTTCATTTTACAATTTGTAAGCTTTACTTACAGTTCGACCGAAGTTGAGATATTGTTATCAGCAGTTGCACACATCCGGGGTGGATTTTGGCGCTCATTAAGATTCTTTAATATCCTGACTTCCTCCACGGATTACCTCCATCCTCATACTTCAGGAACACTATGAAGCAAATGTGATTTCATTTTATCATCAGAGCAACCTACATTATGTTTTAAGCCGGTGTCCCACGATATCCAGTGAAATTGTACACAAAACAAAGTGTCACACTGTGATGCATTTTGGTCCAAAACAAATGACAGTTTGCGTAGCTAGTGTGAGAAATAAACATGGCGGACGCAAATATTAATTTAGCGATTGCTATATTAAGTATAGGTTTGGGATATATTTCCACGAGTCTGAACAGGCAAAAAAAGATGTATTAGAAATAAAAGACGTTGGTGGACACGGTTATGGTTAGAAAGAAGAGAAAGGGCAGAGGCCGAGCCATGAGCCGAGCTACACTGGATCTTCTAAAAAACGAATTGAGGTTATATGACCTGGAAATCTATCATAGTTTATTGACAAAAATTTATTTCTCAACCTTTTACATCGTGCCGAAGACAAAATAAACATCAGGACAGAAATATGAGACAGCCTACTGCAGCACGAAAGAGTTGAGGAACATTAATCTTAGTCTGGATGGACAGGAGATTTGAACTCATTTCAGGGACACTGGGAGTGAAATTTGAAAGTTCCACATTTCTGGATAGATTTTTCTGAAATTTTTACTGTGTTTGTATTTATATGAGAGTAGGCGGTACACCAAATTTCATTAAAATTGGATAATTCGTTTAGGATATATAAATTATTTTATGAACTTAATAGCCACATTTTCAAAATAGAGCTCGCGTCTATTGACTTTTCAAAATTCATTTATATTGGCGGAACTGGTGCTCTAAAACATGGGTAACAATTGTATGAAGAGATATTTCAAATACGTTTGCAGATTATGCTGTACATATTTTTTTAATAACAAAGAAAATTTAATCTTAAAAATTATTGATTTTTTTCATACAACAATTTTTTTTTTTTTTTTTTTTTTTTTTTTTTTTTTTTTTTGGAATTCATGTTAATGATAACATCAATATTGAAGCATAATTTTGTTTAGCTGCTATTTATGAATACTTTTGGAAATTTTCATTGAATTTGAAGCAAAACTCAGGCGCGACCTTCTTTTGGAATGTGCAGAAATGTAGTTTTGAGAAAAACAGGCTTTTATATAGGAGCATCCTGTGTACGTTAAGGGAAGAGCGCTATTTGAAAGGGCCGTAATGACCACATGAGTGGGGGAGATGAAAAATGTTAGCTGATCCAAATGCACAGGTGTGCCAGGAACATTTTAAGGTAAAGAAACAATTTTCGACTTTTTGACAATTTTAACCAAAATTTCACTCCCAGTGTCCCTTCATAAAAACAAAAACTCGAATCGTTCAAACGTTTAGATGAGGGGTACAATGGCCCCCTGAGTCCAGTTTTTCATTTCTAGAATGTTGCAACTTCTGTAAAAACCACAAACGCAAAGCCGTACATACACAATAGCCGATTACACGTTGCATGCGCAGTCCGCCATATTATTGCGTTACTGACGCTGATTGACTATTTTCATGTTGTTGGATGATTAGATACAACTCAATCGTGTTGTATACAAACAGGTTGGATACAAAAAATAGGATAGAAATTGTGTGCAACAAAATTGTATCCAATTCTCGATGTCTCACGATGCACCACACAATGCTTTGGACCAAAAAGTTGGATAGTGGGACACCAGCATTAGTGTTTTGTTAATTAGGTGCACTTCCTTTCAGCTAAGTGAAGTGGACGGGATTGTTTTACCATTTCATCAGCGATGTCCAACCCTGTCTCTTAAGAGACGCTTACGTAATTAGCAGCTACAACCTTTATCAGTCGGAGGGTGAGTCAGCTAATGTCTGCGGCGTGTAGAATTACAACCAGTCAGTATACAGTGACGGACACAAACGGGCGATTCCATGGCAGTTTCTTGGTCACACCTTGAATGTTCTCAGAAGACCTCTTCACTCTGGATGATTTTTGCATAAATGGTAAACAGTAAGAAACAGACAAAAGCTTACTAAATAAAAAATCTGGATCTCGTTAAAACCCACAATTTG
The DNA here is from genome assembly GCA_030765045.1 of Tenodera sinensis. Lineage (NCBI taxonomy): Eukaryota > Metazoa > Arthropoda > Insecta > Mantodea > Mantidae > Tenodera > Tenodera sinensis. The sequence continues at coordinate 89,108,495 of CM060970.1, forward strand.
TGTCAACTACTTTTTTCTTTTCAGTGAGCCATTTCCGAGATATTCTTTATTATTTGTTTGAATTTGTCGATACTACTTTTCTCAAATAGGAATATGTCATTCATTTTTTACCTCTTGGCCTTGCAAAGGGAATGGAATTTCAAAGGCATCGCATAGCAACCAGCTCATAAAACATTTCACTATCGCTTAAAGCCTACTGTATTCTCATATTCTCCTTGTACCTACAAGAAAAGTAGCAGTAACATACTTTCTGAAAATGCTTATGTCGATTAAAATGTAGCAGATAGAGAAATAAGCATTTACAAGAATAGTATGTATAGCTCTACATATATTTGCGAACAGAGTTTCTCAAAATTGAACCATATTAAAGTCTATATCGCAATATGTTACGGGACAATCACTTGGTGTCTCTTCCAAGGCTATGCACTTCGACTTTGTCACCAAATATTGATAGACACTACCAAAGAAGTCACTAGTGAACAGATGTTTATCGCCTAAGATTTGAAAGTGCTTTCGTAAATCAAAGGCAACGTACATATAACAAAACCGCCACTGCAACACAATGTACGTCCGAGTGTTAAAATAGTGGCACAATCCGCATAAAGTGGAGGAGGTAAATCCAATCTCCCCTCTTTCGCAAACGTTCGACATCGTTGCCTTTCATTGTGGAGGCGACTTTCAGTTTGTAATTGGAGGATTTTCCCGGGTTGCCAGGCGAATGCTGGGTAGTCTACTTTCATCCCCAGACTTTTTTCTCCCCCTATTTCACTTCACTATTCCATTCATTCATCCATTTATCCGTTTGGTCTATTTCAGGGTCGAAAGTGTTAGCGGGAGTTCGGGTGCAGCATGGTGGGACGAAATGCTCTAAGTGACTCCGTCCCCTGTCACGAAAGTCGGGCTCCAAGTCGTGTCCTAACTGAGGCCCTTGCGCGACGTAGAGGCCGCTGCCCCTGAGGCCCCAGGGATACAAGAAAGCTTCTTAGTGGGTACGTAAAATTTAATTTAAGTTTTCTTTGTGTAGTATTAAATAAGTTATCAATATTATAATGTTATTAGATATGATTATGTATAATTTGAATCTCTAAGGCCAGGCCTAGGGGTACAGGCTGAAATAGAAAATCGTCTTTGTGGGTACGCGGGGAAGAAAGGTTGAACACCACCATAATATATTGAGTAAAACGGTAGGTATCACAAACTAAATGCGCTGTAGACTTCCGTGTTGATGACGTCAGCTGGTGTAGCCGGCTAGCGCTTGCTCTGATTGAAACGACATAACTAGTGATAGTATAGCTCGATTTAGGACACTGAAATATTTAAATGACAGTGTTTATGACGACTAGTGACAGTATATCTCGATTTAGAACACTGAAATATTTAAATGACAGTGTTTATGAGGACTAGTGATAGCATAGTTCGTTTTAGAACACTGAAATATTTAAATGACAGTGTTTATGAGGATTACTGATAGTATAGCTGTTTTAGATCACTGAAATATTTAAATGACAGTGTTTATGAGGATTACTGATAGTATAGCTGTTTTAGATCACTGAAATATTTAAATGACAGTGTTTATGAGGATTACTGATAGTATAGCTCGTTTTAGATCACTGAAATATTTAAATGACAGTGTTTATGAGGATTACTGATAGTATAGCTCGTTTTAGATCACTGAAATATTTAAATGACAGTGTTTATGAGGATTACTGATAGTATAGCTCGTTTTAGATCACTGAAATATTTAAATGACAGTGTTTATGAGGACTACTGATAATATAGCTCGTTTTAGATCACTGAAATATTTAAATGACAGTGTTTATGAGGATTACTGATAGTATAGCTGTTTTAGATCACTGAAATATTTAAATGACAGTGTTTATGAGGATTACTGATAGTATAGCTCGTTTTAGATCACTGAAATATTTAAATGACAGTGTTTATGAGGATTACTGATAGTATAGCTCGTTTTAGATCACTGAAATATTTAAATGACAGTGTTTATGAGGACTACTGATAATATAGCTCGTTTTAGATCACTGAAATATTTAAATGACAGTGTTTATGAGGATTACTGATAGTATAGCTGTTTTAGATCACTGAAATATTTAAATGACAGTGTTTATGAGGATTACTGATAGTATAGCTCGTTTTAGATCACTGAAATATTTAAATGACAGTGTTTATGAGGATTACTGATAGTATAGCTCGTTTTAGATCACTGAAATATTTAAATGACAGTGTTTATGAGGATTACTGATAGTATAGCTCGTTTTAGATCACTGAAATATTTAAATGACAGTGTTTATGAGGATTACTGATAGTATAGCTCGTTTTAGATCACTGAAATATTTAAATGACAGTGTTTATGAGGATTACTGATAGTATAGCTCGTTTTAGATCACTGAAATATTTAAATGACAGTGTTTATGAGGATTACTGATAGTATAGCTCGTTTTAGATCACTGAAATATTTAAATGACAGTGTTTATGAGGATTACTGATAGTATAGCGTTTTTAGATCACTGAAATATTCAAATGACAAGTGTTTATGAGGATTACTGATAGTATAGCTCGTTTTAGATCACTGAAATATTTAAATGACAGTGTTTATGAAGACTAGTGATAGTATAACTCGATTTTACCATTTGTGTGGCTTTGGATTTGTTTACGTTTGGTTTACTTTGTGAACATTAAATTCTCTCTCTCTCACATATGCACACATACGCACACGTTTATTCTCTCTCATACAATCAGATTCTAGGGAGGGTAGAGAATAGTTCTGGCTAAAGAAAAAATCGTATCCTCCAGCCGGGAATCGAACCGCTAACCTTGGGATTTGCAAGCTAGCATGCTAACCACCACACCACGGAGCAGTTATTTGAAACGCCTTGTAGCTAAACTGCTTTAACAAATTCTTCTACTTATATTTTTACTTTCTCCACTAAATAGGAGAACTATTCTACCCAAAATTCGATATCGAGATTTCACTGTAAATACATGTTTTGGGAGTCTCTGAATTGAAAAGAAGCATTTTAAAATGTCACTGCATATGTCCATCTGTGAACAACATAGTTAAAAAACGAATAGCGGTTAAATACCAAACTTGGCATTCAAGTTCAGCATCTTCGAAGATTTTCAAGAAAATATCCCTACCCATTACATGGAACATTCTGCAAAAACGTTTGTTTTGTCAAAAAGGGCTTTAACGATTTTCATTAAAATACCTTAAGTTTAACATATTTATATAAAAACGAAATTATATCCTGAATTTTCTGGAAATGACCTTAGAAGTCCTCATTCAGACTGGCTTTTGCATAACTGTAAACCGTAAGAGATAATAGACAACATCTTACTGCACAAGAAAAATGCAATCTCATTAAAACACACAATTTATGTCAAATACATTTTTTATCGACAGAATCATTTTCGAGATATTCTTTTTTTTATCTCTTGGCCATGCAAAGAGAACGAAGTTTCAAAGCCTTCACAGGACGTCATGTTTTAAAACATTTGACTATCAATTAACGCCTACTGTATGCCCATGTTCCTCTTGCACTTACAAGAAAATTAATAATAAGATAATGTCTACAAATTTCTATCACGATTAACATAGAGTAGAGGGATAAACATGTATGAGTATAGTTTGCACACGAGTAGAGAAAGCAATGTGAGTGCAACACATCAGATGTTTGTTTTACTATGTCTGAGTCTTGTATACAGTTATCAGCATTTGCACACTTCCTCTGTGGATCTTGGCGCCTATTCAGATTGTGAAACATCCCGACATCTTTCTTCCAGGGATTAACTTCATTCTGGTAATTCAGGGGCAGTTGGAAACAATTGCTGTCTCATGTCGTCATCAGAAGAACCCACATTATGTGTTGGTTGTTGTCTATTGGATGCAGTTATGCAATATGGAACCATTTGGATGTTTACTTTCTGTATTACGTATAATGAATAGAAGTATTATATTTGACTCAAAATTTCGACGTCGTTTTATGATGTATGTTTTCTGTTTTCACGCCCCCTTAATCCCAAAAAGCATTTTTAGAAAAAGGTCCGCGTGCGCGTCTGTATCTCTCTGAGAACATTATAACTCAAAAACAAGAAATTGGTTAAAAACCAAAGTTGGCTAAAGAATGCGACACGAAAATTTTGAAGAAAGTTCATCTACCCTAAAGTACCTTTTACATGGAAAATTTTTCGAAAATTTTGATTTTCTCAAAAATGACTAACGATTTTGATTAAAATGCCATATGTTTAAGATATTATGACAAATGAAATGTATATTTTGAATTTTCTGGCTATAGCCTATGTAGTCCTATATACTCTTGATGACTTGCATAACTGGTAAACCGTAAGAGATAGACCAAATCTTACAATAGAAAAATCTGATGTGTTGAACTCACATGACTTTCTCTACTCTTGTACTAACCATTCTTACAAACTCTTATTCCTATATCTTCTTTCTTGTTAGCTGAGACAAACATTTGTACAAATTATCTTATTGCCTATTTCCTTGTTGGTGCAAAGGGAATGTTAGAATATAGCAGGCTTTGTGCGATAGTCAATGTTTGAGATTCTGTTGTCTTCGCACACTTGACATATAAAAAAATGAACAGCGATGATCCATTTCACGAAAGTTCTAAGTTTTCCGAAACTCACACACATAACAAGGAATATCTCCGAAATGGTTCACCCTACAAGAAAATGTATTGAGACATAAATTGCGTATTTTAGCAAGATATACATTTTTTGTATATAATATCTCTAACGGATTACCAGTTATGCAGAAGTCGTCCAGAGTAAATACGACTACAGGGGCTATAGCCAGAAAATTCAAGATATACATTTCATTTGTCATCAAAATATCTCAAACATATGACATTTTAATCAAAATCGTTAGAGCCATTTTCAAGAAAATCAAACTTTTCGAAAAATTTTCCATGTACAGGATAGTTTAGCTTGCGGCTATTTTCTTCAAAATCTTCGTGTCGCATCCCTGAAAGACGTTAAACTTAAATACCAACTTTGGTTTTTAACCGACTTTTCGTTTTTGAGTTATGCTGTCAGACTGACACACAGACAAACACACGAACCTTTTTCTAAAAATGCTTTTTTTTTTTTTTTTTTTTTTTGGATTCAGGGGGCCTCAAAACATATGTTACTGGTGAAATCTCGACATCGAATTTTTGGGTGGAATACAATACTTCCCCTACTTACCAGTAGAGAAAGTAAAAAAAAATGTACATCTCAAACCACAAGTTATGCCCAAATGCATTTTTTTGTGGATTGAACCATTTTGGAGATATTCCTTGTTATTTGTGTGAGCTTTGCAATACCTTTCTCAAATGGAAGGTCATTATTCAGTTGTTTATCCCTTAGCCATGCAAAGAGGACGGAATTTCAAAGCTTTCACATAGCGATTAGCTTTAAAACATTTAAGCATCGCTCAAAGCTTGCTGTATTCCCATATTCGTCTTACACCTACACAAAAATTAACAATAAGATAATTTCTGCAAAACTTTATCTCGACTAACATGAAGGAGATATAGGAATAAGAGTTTGTAAGAATGGCTAGTACAAGAGTGCAGGAAGTCATATGAGTGCAACACGGGAGAAATTCCTGTGCAACTTCGGCGTGACGTCCTTTTAGGAAATTATGGTTGTGTGCGTGGGTGTATGCCTAAGAACTCATCGTTCACTTCGTTTTTCAACATGCTAAGCGAATGATATAGGAAGAACGCCCTTAGTCCTAAGCAAGTGAGTTTTCGTTTCCGGGAACTTCTTAATAAGCTTGCAATAGAAATGCTTATCATGCTTCCCAAGGGGGAGAGGCTCTACCCTTCTTGGTTACGAGGCAGGTCCCACGTAAATCTTGGGATGGCTGTATATAGGAAATAAATGATACCTATCTCTAGTATCCGTACTTCTTTTTTAGACTTTTCAAAATGTTCTGTTTTTCTCAAAAACAACTTTAACGACTGTGATAAAATACTGTATACGTATTTAACATTTTAGATGGCAAACAGAACGCATATCTTCAATTTCCAGCGAATTGTCTTTGAAGTCCCCTTCATTCAAAATGAAAGTTGTGTAATTTTGTATATCTGGCAACAATAAGAGATAGGCAAAAGACTTGCCACTTTTACCTTACAAAAAATATTGTGACAAAATTATTTTTCTATCACTTTAATGTCTTCTGAAGTTTTATCACAAATACAATTTTCCCCTTGTCGTTAGCACAGTCTACAATCTTATCACAACTCACAAGTTTTACTTCTCGTAACCTTGTCTAGTCCTTTCAGTGTCTTTCTTCACTTCCTCTGTCTCTCATACAGTAGCAATGAAAATGCAACTGACTCGACGCTGGTTAAATCTTCTTTACACGATGACCGGCATATCTTTCACGTCACACACACATACAGCTGTCTCGCACTCGCTGACACACTGACCGACTCATGTCTGTTACTGTAACTCTTACTCTTATTGTTTCCACGCCTCCTTATATAGTTGGGATTTGGGATGACGTCACATGGACCTTTCGCGAACTACTTCAAAAACGCCGGCCAGTGACGCAGTCAGATCTTTCTCGAAGACAGTGGGAAAAGCCTCTTCTATGTAGGCCCTTCATTGTTGTTAGTCACGTACACACAAACAGACGCGCCTTTGCTCGCTGTGGTATGAGGTAGCTTGGACCCGTCCGTTCTTTGTCGTGCACCGAGCCCGGCATCATAATATAGATATCCCTAAAATGTTCCCATTTCTATTTTTTTTAATTTTTTGCAATATATAAATATTTGCTATCACTTCTACCTCTTCTGTTCTCATTGTACCTATAAGAAGCATACATAAAATTAAACTATCTCAGCAATTTCTGCGTGAGGTAGATAGAAAAGTAAGCTTTTGTAGGAATATTCTGAAGAAAGTACAACTGATAAACGATAATGGCCGGAGAAAGGTACGTGAATGTAATACACTGGGAAGTTTTCCTCACTCCTAACTTAAAGGCTACTAGAAATCCTGTTAACGGGATAAATTTTTTGTCACAAGAGAAATAGCTAAAACATGGAAAACTGGAACTAAATTGGCAATCCTGGGGTAATGATGTTATTACTTTCTCTACTTGCTAAGTAGGGGCAAGTATTGTATTCCACCCAAAAATTCGATGTCGAGATTTTACCGGCAATATGTATTTTGAGACGCCTGAATTCAAAAAAAGCATTTTTAGAAAAAGGTCCGTGTGTGTCAGTTTATCAGTCTGTGGACAGCATAACTCAAAAACGGAAAGTCGTTTAAAACCAAAGTTGGTATTTAAGTTTATTGTCTTTCAAGGATGCGACACGAAGATTTTGAAGAAAATAGCCCCACCCTAAACTACCCTTTACATGGAAAATTTTTCGAAAATTTTGATTTTCTTGAAAATGGCTCTAACGATTTTGATTAAAATGACATATGTTTAAGATATTTTTATGACAAATGAAATGTATATTTTGAATTTTCTGACTATAGCCTATGTAGTCCTGTTTACTCTGAATGACTTTTGAATAACTCATAAACCGTAAGAGATAGACAAAATCTTACTCTACGAAAAACGTAGATCTTGTTAAAATACACAATTTATGTCCGAATAAATTTTTTTGTAGAGTGAACCATTTCGGAGATATTCCTTGTTATTTGTGTAACTTTTATACTTCTGTCAAATGGAACATCGCTATTCATCTGTTTGTATGTTAACCGTGCAAAGAGAACGGAATTTGAAAGCTTTAGATTTGACTATCGCTCAAAGGCTGCTGTATTCCCATATTCCCCTTGCAAAGAAATAAGTAATAAGATAATTTCTGGAAGTGTGTAACTCAACTAACACGAAGGAGATATAGGAATATGAGATTGTAAGAATGGTTAGTCCAAGCGTGGAGAAAGTCATGTGAGTGCAACACATATTTTTTGTAATTCTATTCAAAGCTGCAGGTTTAACTTCTGCGCAGAGCTACAAGGTTAGCGCAGGACAGGAAGGTTGCACCGTTTCGAAGTCATTACGTCACAATTTCCTGAGAAGCGGTCGGACACTAACCTCTTATCTATCATACATAGCTGCGTGTAGAAGCGGTGGGAGAACTGCCAGATGATTTCCGTCACATCATAATCCAACCTGGAAATTGTTTATATGTACCTCCTTGCCACACGCCAACTTGAAATCATCATTTCCTCAACACGTGTGTCTAATTTGTTACTAGACTGTAATATACGCTGTGTCTTTTATCAGAGTAAAGTGAAAAGTAGGTAGGTATAGATACTTGCAGAATTTGGTACAATAAAACCAACTTTTCCCTCGTTTTTATTGGTTTCAGCCTTACAAAGTTGTATTTTAAAAAATTCTGGTGCGTAGGATATTTTAATCATAATCTTTAGAGCAGTCTTAGAGAAAAATGTTCCATTTGAAGGGTAATCTGGTTTGGAAGGATTCTTTTCTAAATCTTTGTGTTGCATCCTTGAAAAATGTTGAATTTAAGTTAGTCTCAGGTTTGGTATTTAGCTTTTTGGTCTAGAGTTATGGTAACTGACTGACACACACCTAGATCTACTACCTACAGTATAGTAGAGGAAGTATTGCATTCCACCCAAAAATTCGATATCGATATTTCACCGGAAATATGTTTTGAGACCCCTGAATCCAAGAAAAGTATTTTTAGAAAAAGGCCCATGTGTGTGTCAGTCTGTGTCTATCAGTCAGTCAGTCAGTCAGTCAGCCAGCCAGTCAGTCAGTCAGTCAGTCAGTCAGTCAGTCAGTCAGTCAGTCAGTCAGTCAGTCAGTCAGTCAGTCAGTCAGTCAGTCAGTCAGTCAGTCAGTCAGTCAGTCAGTCAGTCAGTCAGTCAGTCAGTCAGTCAGTCAGTCAGTCAGTCAGTCAGCCAGTCACTCAGTCAGTCAGTCAGTCAGTCAGCCAGCCAGCCAGCGAGCCAGTCAGTCAGTCAGTCAGTCAGTCAGTCAGGCAGTCAGTCAGTCATTCAGCCAGCCAGCCAGCGAGCCAGTCAGTCAGTCAGTCAGTCAGTCAGTCAGTCAGTCAGCCAGTCAGTCAGTCAATCTGTCTGTCTCTCTATCAGTCTGCGGACGGCATTACTCAAAAACGAAAAGTCGGTTAAGAACCAAATTTAATATTTACGTTTAACGTCTTTCAAGCATGAGACACGAACATTTTGAAGAAAATTCCTCCACCCTAAGCTACCCTTTACATGGAACATTTTGATTTTCTTGTAAACGGTTCTAACGATTTTGATTAAAATGCCGTATACTTGAGATATTTTTATGACAAATGAAATGTATATCTTGAATTTTCTCCCTATAGCCCCTGTAGTTGTTTACTCTGGACGACTTTTTCATAATTGGCTAAACGTTAGAGATAGACCAAATCGTAGCATACCTAAAATGTAGATCTTGCTAAAATACACAATTTATGTCTAAAAAAAATTTGTTATAGGGTGAACCCTTTCTGTTTTTTGTGTAAGTTTTGGAGAACTTATAGTTCTGTCAAATGGAACATCGCTATTCAATTTTTTATATGTTAACTGTGCAAAGAGGGCGGAATTTGAAGGCTTTGAAAGTTTTGACTATCGCTCAAAGCCTACTGTATTCCCATATTCTACTTGCACCTACAGGGAAAGAAGCAAATAACATAATTTCTGCAAATGTTTATCTGAACTAACACGGAGAAGATGGTTAGCACAAGCGCAGAGAAAGTCATGTGAGTGCAACAAATCAGAATATTTTTTAATTCAGGTACTGTCGAAACACGTATTTCCGGTGAAATCTCGGTATCGGTTTTTGCTGAAATGCAATATTTCTCCCACTTACTATTGTGCACATAATATTGAAAGTAAAAATCTGATCGTATAGAATTGCAATGTACAGGTTCTGCCAAAAGTTTAAGGAGATCCGTTGATATTTTGAAATTTTCTCTTGGAAGATTATAATTATAACACTACACATTAGTATAAATTCGTAGCATACTGCTTCAAACATGCATTGCAGATGCTTTTATACTTTATTGCACCTCCTTTGGGTTTCAAACAGTAATTTTGCTTATTAGGGTACTCGTTACAAAATTTCCACACTCTGTAGGACAATGTTACTCCAAGATTCGGATAAATCCATTAGTTTTTCGGTCTGGAGCCAGCCATTCCTCTACCTTCCGATCTCAAATGGATATAACTACCCTAGTCTGACCCTAGGCACTGGCTTGTAAGTTCTAGGGCATGAAAGTCCTACATAAGGGGAGGGTAGTCAGATAAAAAAACAAAAAGAGAATGATAGAGATAGTAAAAATCGGTACTTTTTTAATCGGAGACTGCCCCCGATCCAGAGGACGAGGATATACAGGGAGTTAATTACTGGTCATGCACGCCGAAACTCTCGCCGGCACTTAGAACCCTGAAATAGCCAACCACGATGGAAGATGAAGTGAAATGAGAACTGAGATGAAATGGAGGGGCACGAAATTCGGGGGATGTATTCTCCTAGCGATCCGCGGAAACCCCTGGGTCAGGAAGATCGGCACAGGAATCAAACCCACGACTTCCCGAATGTGGGCTACAGAACCTGAGTCATCCCTCTGTCACATAACTGAATAAGAAAGGAAGGGAATTAGGGAGAGGAAAGCCAATTAACATCAGGATACTGGCCGAGATAATGCGGTTAATTATTTTAGGGCCCTATCACTTGCCATTTCCCACGATAGCATAAAAGTGTGATGATATCTCTCGCTTAATATGGTAGCGTCTACTGCTGTGGTTTTCTCTGAAAACAAACGCCGACTGTTTAATTGCAGTGCAATAAATATGCCTCTCTTGTCTCGACGAATCTTCAAACTGTGTGGCCTGATATCATTTTCGCGTGGCTTGCAAGTAAAGAAACGAAGCATTAATGGACGGACAGCAAGCAAAAGAATAGCGATTAATTGTGACTATGTCATATATAGAGGCATGATATTAATCAATGCGAATAATCACCTGGTCATTCTTTTGTTTCGCACAAATGATCACTAGCTATTCTTTTGTTTAATCAAAGTCGCCATCTGTATCCTGTAAATCGCTAAAAATTATTATACAGTGCAATCGATTAACAATTCACTCCACTTCAGTTTGACAATGGTATTTTTAACAATCTTTCTTTTAATAATTAATGTATTTTCCAAGAAGAAAGCTTATTTGTTAATGTTAACCATAAAGAGAGCTTTATTTGAGGTTATAAACTGGTTTTCTGTTGTAAATAAAGAAGATGGAAATGCATGTGATTCTTGGGGTTTGTTTTCGTCAGTTGGCAGTACTGAGTAAGTCGAACTATACTAAAAGCTATAAATATATTTTAGGTTATTTTTTACAGAATTTAACACTGTATCTTTGCGATATAGTATTTTTTTTTTTTTTTTATCAACAGGTTTACAATGTGAGATCACATCTTCCTGTATCTAAAGTGTTTAAGTACGTATCTTCTTCCTCCATTCTTCTCTTATTTCCCAATTCCGCTCTTCTAAATTCTTCTCCTTCATACTACTCCTTATATCATGTATCCAGGTTTTCCGCGATCTTCCCCTCTTTCCTCTCCCTGGTGGAATCCATTCCAAAACTTGTGTATTTACATGCATATTTTATTTAACAAATCAAATAGTCCAGATAAATACCATTCGACGGAATGACCTTCCTAGATAAGGTTAGGTCAGCCGCGTTATGACATTACTTGTGATAAAAAAAATCCTACATTCTCAAGTGCTTTTACATAAGATAAAGTGCTCTTAGTTTTGTATCGATTTCAAATAGGGTTCAAATATGTTTCAACTGTGTTCCTCATTCCAGAGGTCCCGGGTTCGAATCTCAGCTACAGAAGGGACTTTTTCTTTACCCAGGATTAAACAAAACAATGCCATCCTGATGAGCAAAGATGACCTGCCCCCTCCCCCCAATAATGTTTCTATCAATCATCTTCCATATTTTACTTATAAAATACCAAGTGGTGAACGCACTAACAAAGATTTTCGTATGAAATGTAAATGTATTTAATTCACCATTTCTACCAACATTTATACAACTTTCCGTTTTTTCTCTTCTACAAACTATTCCTAAAAACGCTTTTTGACAGAATTGCCAAAAATATGAAACTTTTAACATATTGCGCTAGATTGTCGCACTAGGGCAATGCAAATATTGTAGGTACCATTTCACTGTGACCAACTTTAATTTTAAGTCCAATCACATGGCAATTACGCCTCATATTGCACATATTTAATAATTCGACTTAATTTTGCTTTTCATTATGTATTTTTACATTATTAATTTCTCATGGCGCTCGCACTATCTCTTCACTTTTCTAGAAATGCTTTACTTTTGGATTTAGAAAAATGAAAATATGTATTACCGATGAAATCTTGATATTGAATTTTTATGTGAAATACGATAGGTGTTTCTACTAACGTAAAGTAAAAATATTTTAACACTATTACCTTTTCAATTATTTATTTCTCCTACTTTTTCAATCAGGTATGGTATCATATTCACCAGTTAATGCCAACACACATACACTTAAGAAACTCTTGCAGTTACACAGTCTCAAACTCAACACTAACTCTGCTACCCTGACGACGTGACGTCACGCCACGGAATTTCTAGTCCATGGGAAGCTTTCCAATGTTACAATATTTTTGCAGCTATAAACTAGGATAAATATGGACGTAAACAATAGTGTAATATCGCAAGCATGCGCAATATTGTCGCCTACAAGCACGTGTTATTTGTCTCAGAAAACATCGACAAAACAAAATCTAAATCTAAATTGCTGAAATTGCAGATCTACAGAATAGTGGATCTTTTCTACTATGCTACATTGGCATAAGCATCAACTCAACCTGTTTTAAGCGCCTCTCATCCGTTTCCCGGACGGAAAAAGAAGCAAGTGACAGATAGCAAGGTCGCCATTTTTCTTTGCAAAACCGCAGCAAAACAAACACAAGATCTGAAGTTTGCACCGAGTTAGATGATTCCGCGTTAACGTGCGAGGCTCGCTTTCGGGAGGCCATGAGTTCGACTCACGAAGAACCATGGGTTGCTATGCGAATGCTAGTAAGGATAATTACATTTCCCGAACTTTCTCACTTCTCATTTCACTTCCCCTTTGATCCTGCTTAGTTGCTGCAGGCTTCGTTCCCGTGTGCATGGCAGGCGCTTGTTCTCTGCAAATGCTCGTCCTCCGCATCGGGGAAGTCTCCGAGGGAACACCTCCCGCAGGTGGGAGGGCAACCGGTGTATGAGCCGCCACCGGGAGCTTCAAATGTATAGTGGTAGGGACCCTGCCCTCTGCTGTGTCTCGGCTCTACATTCTTTGTATCTTCTGACATCACCCCACCCTCTCAGGGGGTGACCCAACAAAAGATTTCATTGGTCGAGGCGCTATTGCCCTCTCTAAACCTTTGTCTATGCTGTTGCACAGATTTCAGAGCTGCACTAAACTCAAGAATGGATACGCCGTATTTAAGTTTTAGTCTAGGAATTATAATATAATACTTTTGCTAGCTGTATATTAATCCTGGATCAATTTTTCTTTAGCCAGGATTTTTCCCTAACCTCCCACGGGTATGAAAGTACGAATAAGAATTTGAATTTAATGTAATAATCAAAAGTAATACAAACCCAAATATTAACAACATTGTAAGCGAGTGAAGGCGACTGTCGATGAGCGATTGTTCCAAAGCTAAAAAACCGCCATGCCTTAGATGTTATAGGTGGCAGTTAAATTGAATAACATATTATATCAGTGGCGTAGTCAGACTCGGATATGTAACCCGACAATATTGTAAAATTCGTTGAAATATGACCCGACTTTAAAAGAATTGCCCTTAGGAGTTTTCATCTTTCACCATTGTCTCAAGCAGATGTTCATAATACTGGCAGCATGATTTAAGAGAGACTACCTTTCTATCAGAACTTACATTTGTAAAGCAAATAAACCTTCCCAATATTTCTGTCAACATTTATGCAAATTAAGTCATACAGGCGAAGTTGCAGGAAAAACAGTCGATTTTCCCAAGCGCTACTTCAGAGAGGTAACATATATCGGTAATTCTGTTTAATATTCAATATAATTGCCTCTGAAGATCCTTCATTTCCGTTGTAACCATGAAAAGCAAGTGCCTATTTTCCTAGAAAACAAACAGCCCGTACAATATGAGAAACTAAAGCTCTGTTCTTTTTTTACTTCGTTGTTATGCTGTTCAACTAAGAGCTTATACTGATTATTGAATGAAAATTCTATTCTTGGAGTTATTCCTAACATGTTTGGTTGTTTTTAACATATATTATTATAAGCATAGTTTGTGTGTGTGTGTGTGTGTGTGTGTGTGTGTGTGTGTGTGTGTATGTGTGTGTGTGTGTATTTTTGTGTGTTTTTTCTACCTCTTAAATGTTATTTGAATCTTTATAACCGCTAGAATTCCATCACACTTTTCATTTGAAACAAGAAAAGATCAACAAAACAGTTTGTTTAAAGTTTTACAACCGCTCAGCCAGGATTCACTTTCATAAACATTGATGTTGAAATGCCTTACACACATTTTAACGTTCGTCGCAATTCTGAGTGCAGGCGTTGGAGGGTCTGCTTTAATCACATATTGTTTTTAGAGAATTTTTAAAGCTTCTTACGCTGAGTTTGTCGATGCCATAACAGTTCTATTCTATTTTCGTTGCAAAATGCTACTTGTATACATACCTTTTCCCAGAATCCGTGCAAATCCTAACCTACATTTGTTCTAACAGTAAGTCACCAGGTGTCCAAATCATGTTCAAATGTCCACCATTGAAGATTGCGCATTCAAAAAGCAAAGCAAATCGCAAGTAACTCTCTATTTACGACTATAAATGCAATAATGTGAGCGCGAGATGTGATCTATCTGGGTACATACCTTGGGTCAAGCCACAGCACACCTACCTAAGCGCAGCTTCTTTCAGCTGATGACAGATGCCGTTGACCTAAGCTTTGTTTTGAAACTACTGCTGCAGAGTGGTGCGAATTCAAATCATAATGTTTAGGAAACTTGATTTTTAATGACATTAAAACGATTATGTAACGCAAAATTACAATGAACACCAATTTTGCAATCAGTTTGAGGAAAATTGCAGGATATGTAATACATCTCTTATATCCATTGACGCTACATTATCTCTCTCTCTCTCTCTCTCTGTGTGTGTGTGTGTGTGTGTGTGTGTGTGTGTGTGTGTCCGCGTGTGTGTGTGCCTGTGTGTGTATGTGTGTGAGAGAGAGATACGTATGTGGTAAGATATTCTCAACGTTCACCGCGCTACAGACTATAATGTTGCGCAAAAGGTAGAAACTCTGGTTTATAAAAACAAAAGGATTGCACATTTATACTATTCATATTTTGGGTCAACATCGCTGCGAACCACTACAGAGGGTAGTTTTGAATTCTAGTGATAATAAAACCTGCAAACTTTGAACAGAAATTGTAGATTTTCGACTGTCATATAGCGGCATTTTAATAACATTTGTTTACTTTTGAAACCAATTAAAAAGATCGCATTATCGCAAAGTTTGAGGGCCATTAATATGAAACAGTTCCATTCTCATAACCGTTCCAAAATAATGATTACGTAATGCAGATATTGCTCCTCCACAAACATGACTTTTGACCTCTTTGTTTTTTTTATCTGATAACTTTCCCCGTATGCAGAACTGACACCTTCTAGGACTTACAAGTAGCGCGTAGGGTCAGATGCCTGTCGGGGAACAGACCAACCTTTTGACCGGACAGAGTGAAGACCTGAAAGTGAGTGGTCAGCCCAGCATCGGGTATGAGAGCGAGGAAGATGGTACGAAATGAAGGTGAAATGGATGGAAATGTGATGATGGAGCGAGTGGTGGAATGTGTGGTGTGGAAAAGTGGAGAACCAGGAGAAAACCTTCCCAGACAC
This sequence comes from Tenodera sinensis, assembly GCA_030765045.1. Lineage (NCBI taxonomy): Eukaryota > Metazoa > Arthropoda > Insecta > Mantodea > Mantidae > Tenodera > Tenodera sinensis. The sequence goes on from CM060970.1 coordinate 89,124,464, forward strand.
CGCTTCTTCCACCACGAATACCACATGCCGTCTCTGGGATTGAACTCGGCCCGCCTTGGTGATAGGCTAACGGTCTAACCGCTCGACCTTGGATGCTTAAGTGTTAAAACGGAGGAAAATTGACAGAAAAAAGGAAGGTTTAAACATCACTTTTAAAAAGCTGTGAGGTGCTTCTTTCGTTTCTCGCGAAGTGATGCAAAAGGCAATTTTTTTAAAGAATTGATCTGGGTACCTACAGCATATGCATTACCACAGTAAAACTCAGTAGAGAACATTTCAGGCGAATATTTATTATATTAACAAGGAGTGGATAGAAAGATGAAGTTCCAGAATGGCTAAAAATAACGGAAATGGATAGAGAAATCCGCGTTACTTCTCCAAATCTTTTCTTTTGTGAGTTTTCTTTCTTATTTCAAATACACGTACATTTTACAACAAAAACGGTCTAATATCCGTTTTTTAATATGTTCAAATGAAAATAAATGTGCACTTGTTGAACTAATAGGATGATTATAGGATAAGTTTTCACATTTCTAGACAATATTTCACATATCAATGGAAACGGGAAAAGCCTGTATCGATTACGTGAAACAAGGAAATATTAAATAACCTAGGTCCACAGTTCAGTGTAATAGATAATAAATCCGAAGTATAAACTAATCTTAAGTGAATTTATAGGTGATGACGTCGCTATCACACACATGTAGGAAATGATAAGAACCGGTATTTTTACTGACAGAATTATCATCCTGTTGCTAACTTGCTTAGCTATAAAAAGAAAGATTGGATAATTAACAGATTTCGAATTTAAGTGCACCATACAAGTCTAGCGCACAAAAAGGTTCATGAAGTTCTCTCCACAATTATTTCTTCAAGAAAACCTTTATCGATTTTAATTAAAACATTACGTCATGTTGAGATTAGGAATAAAATGTACACCTTGAATGATCTATGAATATGTTGTGAAAATCCCACCGTTCTTTTGTGCAAGTTAGTCTTAGAAATACGGTTTTGCTTTTTATTAATAGCAATTTTCCGGTGTAACTCGCACACTTTGTCTTGAGCCCTGGAATCTAGAGTTACGAACGCTCCGAGTCAAGAAGGCCTGTGTTTTTCCAAAGTAACAACTGAACGTCGTTATCCATATGCATTTCACTTAATCCCGCTGCCTTTGTTGCTGTTCTCTTGTGCTGTCATACCGGTTTACTTTTGTGTTTAACCAACTAAACAATTTTAAACACTAAATACAGGAAGCAGACCTTGCATTAACACCACAAAGTATTAAAAGTAGTAAAAGCACTTTTGGAATACTTGATATGTAAGTTAGTCATTGCTAACACATACAGAATGGAAGTGAAATCATCCGCCAGACTTTTACAGCAAATTTCTCATGTTGTCAACAACAAGAAAGTCTAGTACCAAAATGCTGAAATATAGTTTTCTAGAAAAAAAATATTATTATCAAAAAATTTATCATCACCTGGCTGAATTATTATTCACTGAAGGTGCATGATTTATGGCTATATTCATAGAAAACTGAATAAAGAACATCTTTTTCCTTTGGTGTATTTCAACAGATTCAACGGTTTCTGTGTAAATTAAATTTAAAAGAACCCACAATTTGTTGCCTTTTTTTTGTAATAAATTCTGGGTATCCTGTATTTGGTGGTGCAAGCTAAATTTACAATTCATTTATCAATTTCCATGGCAACAAGACTAAAACTGGTCATTAATGCTTACAGTACCAGAAGGAAATGACGTAACACCCAACAGCATAGTAACCTAAAATAAGTAATCACTGAATACTTAGCAAAATACACAAACATATGAATTATTTATTGATTGAAATATCAAATGTACAATTGGCCCTGTTGTTAAGATTAAGAAGAGATTCAATTCTTTTTATTTCTTCAGTACATCATTTCAAGTAACAAGTCTATTGCAAAATTCATTAACAAAAGAGTGGATCAGAAGGCTTTGCCCATATAATTTAGATGTAGCTTTTCATTTGTTCACATTGAGAGTTCACTTTTTCTTAATGCCCAATAAAATATGGCAATGCAATTCTGATTTATTATTGCTTTTTACTGGTTTTTCAAATACTGCAAAAAGTACTAACACAACTAACACAAAGAAGATATAGCAGTAAGAGTTTGTAAGAATGGTTGGTACAAGAGTAGAGAAAGTCATGTGAGTGCAAGACATCAGATTTTTTGTTGTAGGTATAAGGATACATTGGACTAAAGCGACAGTCATGTTTTTAAAAAGCGGTGTGCAAAATTAGAAATTTGTAATACAATTATAAGACCCATAGTCACGCATGGCTCCGAAACGTGGGTACTGAAAAAAGCACAAAAGCAAAAGTTATTAATATTTTAAAGAAAGGTTTTAAAAAGAATGTGTGCACCATTTTAAGACAGAGGACGTGGGGGATCCAGAGAAATAAAGAGCTAAACAAAAGAGTTAAAAAACAAACAATAGTTAATTTTATAACATCGCTAAGACTTAGGTGGTTTGGACACTTATATAGAATGGCAGATGAGATGACACTGCAGAAGATATACACATGGAAGTCTCTCGAATTTGGATCAACGGGCACACCCTAGAATAGATGGAGTGCTGATATATCTCAAGACTTTAAAAATATGAAGATAAGAAATTGGCTAGGGTTGACAAGAAATCGCACCGAATGGAAGAAAATTGTAGAGAAGGCCAAACATTTCAGTTTAATGAAGTTGTGGCAGAAAGGTTTCGTAAAACACACCTATGTTTGTGCTTATTTGTGCTCATTGCTCAGGAAGACGTTTTTGCTTACTTGTTTTACGATGTGTAATTAAAGCAATGTTTTGTCCAAACCTGTATACTGAAAGTGCATATTTCACAGTCACCCGTGATTCATTATTTTCTGGGCTCAATGCGTAAGAAATAAATGCTAGCGTATAGTCAGGTGTTGTGAAATAATACTGCAAGTAGAAAAACTTGCGGTGTTTGAGTGGAGTCAACCCGTTTGTCTGAGATATCCCAGTGATATCATTGACAAGGATTCCCCGAGTTCCAACCAACAGCTTGTTGTGCAAGAATGGTATTCCTCCAAAATACCTGAAGTTTTAAAGCAGCTGGAAGCCCGAAATAATTACTTGGAACATTCACTTCCCAGATTGACGAAATTTCAGTAACATCGTAGCAAAAATTGCGTTTGACAAATTTAATCAGGTACTACAGAAAAATTCTAGTTACAAAATACTGTGTCAAATTTTAAAAAAGCTTTCTAGCAAAGAAACACATTGAACAGGGATTCACCGAGGAGGAACTGTAGTGCTTTTGTCATGTGTCTGTGACGTCATGCGACGTCGAAAGGTCATTTTCACTGATGCAGGAGTTTTAACACAGGAAAATCTCAGGATGACCTTCCTTACCTCTTTATAAGGTAAGAGTTCCTTGAAACTATCATCCCAGGCTCTATCAGAAAACTCATTTTATGAGTATCATAAATATCTTACAGATACGATATTGTAATCAAAATCGTTGTATCCTCTTTAAGATGATAATAACAATAAACAAAAAATAAAAATAAATAAAAATAAAAACAACGAAATTCTGTTCTAAAAGGCATTTTGGATGAGGAATATTTTTGAAAATCTTCGAGATGGAAGACCCTGAACATCATTCTTCAAGTTTGGTTTTTAAATTACTTTTGGCCTTTGAGTTATGCTTTCTGGTAACGCACGCATGCGCGCACATTTAGAGGTCTTGAAAAATGTATTTTCATTGAAATATCTATTGTTTTCCACAATCCAAAACAATGCAGAGATACCATCATAGGCGTCTCGAAGTAGGTGTCTGGAAATTAAGAACTTGATGTGCAATCAATTCAGACTGTTAGACTATTATTTTAATTTTAATGTAAAGAAAAAGAAAATATTTAGCACAAATTAATGCGGTTATCCGCAACGAATACTATAACTTGAATTAATGTTGTTTGATTGTAAACTTCCAACACCATGTGGAAGTGTGTGAAAAGAGAACAGTCTCCTTGAAACAAATTTGTGGTGGTGAGAAATAGATAAAGCGAAAGTGAAGTGGAACACAAACGGTGATAGATGGAGCAAAAGCAGATGATTAGGACAAGGTCTACACGAAACACACATTGTATTAATGTAAATTGTATCAATACATATAGTACGACTTTCTCATTCAGTCATTGAAACCTCGATAAAAGTCGCACACTACTAGGTAGTGTACACAAAGTAACAAAGAGTACAAACAAAGAAGCGATTTTCAAGTTGGGTATCTTAACCACGTCTTAAAATCTATTTTTCAAGGCTTAAAACAATAAAAAACCAGCATTAATAGAAAGCATGTTCATTGAATAGTAGTGGTAACTTAATGTAGCTCTCTGAAGGCGCCATCGTCACACGGGTTCCGTGGTGTAGCGGTTATCACGTCTGCTTTACACGCAGAAGGTCCCCGGTTCGATCCCGGGCGGAACCATTAGTTTTTTTCTCCCTTAATTTGGAAGAGCAGCTGCTTAGTATCATTCTTATTATGTTTTATTTTATCCCGCGCGTGCTTTTGCCTGTATTAATAGTAACAAAGGTATTTAGAACGTCTTTCATACGTTCTCCAATAGATTTCCAGTTATTACACTTAAGACGCAGAGAGTATTATAACTAGCCTAAGGAAAGCATTGCAGAGGGTTCCGTGGTGTAGCGGTTATCACGTCTGCTTTACACGCAGAAGGTCCCCGGTTCGATCCCGGGCGGAACCATTGATTTTTTGTTTATGTCTCCCTGTCTGATCTTACGAAAGTTTAGCTAGTTTAATAGGTAATTTTCACTATAGTTAAAGTAATACACCAAATTGAATTTACACGTACATAGGTCTCCCTACGATCCCGGGCAGAACCACTAAATTTATTTTTTTTCCCTTTGTAAGGAGAGTTGCTCAGGAAAGTTACTTAGTATTATTCTTATTATGTTATATTTTATCTTACATTTGATTTTAAGTGGATGAATAATGATAAAGGCTATATTTAAATATTTTATGAGACATTCTTCTCTTAGATTTCACTAAATTGCACAAGTATGCATAAATTTCAGACGTAGGTAGAAGGTTTTTTAACTGACCTAAATCTTGTTCCATGTAGGTTCAGTACGTAGCAGTTGTTATGCATGCTTTACACGCAGAAGGTCCCCGGTTCGATCCCGGGCGGAGCCATACAGTGTTTTATTGAAAAGTTGTTATCCTTATAACTTTACAAGCTTTAATGCCACATATATATCTGGTACTTTGGAATGTACTGTTGAAGAACTACTCTCCTGTTGTTGCTTCAGGGGTGTTAAGGATATTTAGTACAGTCACAAATTAAACGATAACTGCTTAACATGTGGGAAAATAACAAAATCAGTCCGGTTACTTTTCTATCACCTTATATTCTTCTAAAATTTACCACAAATACCCAGTTTTCTTCTCGTCGTTAGCACAGTCTACAGTCTTTTGTGCCCTCACAACTCACAACTTTTACTTCTCGTGAACTTGCTCAGTACTTTCAGTGCCTTTTTTTACTATCTTTGTCTCTCCTACACTATACGATCACTCGACATTCTGACACACTGACCGACTCGAGTCTACAACTGTAACTAACTCAGATTCAGATTTGTTTATGCATAATGGTTTTTCGTGGTGCTGATAACTGCTGGTTCCTGGCCTACTCATGTAGTGGTGATGACGTCACAAGGACCTTTCTCGAGCTCCACAGACGCGCTGGTGAGCAGCTGCATTTTTCTCGAAGGCTCCGGTGAAAGCCCCCTTTATATAGCTGCTTCCATTGTTGTTAGTCACGTACACGCAGACAGTTGCGTGAGGCAGCCTGACCTTGAATACCTTTGCCCGCTCGCCGGCCCGGCATGCGGTGTTAAGCTGCCCGTCCCCGACAGTGCTTTGTTTTGCATCGAGCGCGGCGTGGTGATTTAACACTATCCAACAAATACAATCATACACTATATTTATATAAATATAATATATTTTACCTGGATTAATACTGATAAAGGTTATATTTCGAACATCTTTTATACGACATTCTCCAATAGATTCTAAGTTATTACAATTAGGACGCAAACGTATTATAACTAACCTAAGAGAGCCTTGCAACGGGTTCCGTGGTGTAGCGGTTATCACGTCTGCTTTACACGCAGAAGGTCCTCGGTTCGATCCTGGGCGGAACCACTGTACTTTTTGTTTATTGTTTCCCTGTCCGACTTTACGGAAGTTGATTTTAAGTGGATGAATAATGATAAATGCTATATTTAAATAATCTTTCATAAACATTCTCCTCTTAGATTTCACTAAGTCGTTTCTCCAAGTGGGTATGTGCATACTTCAGACGTAGAATGCTTTGTAACTGACCTAATTCTTTTTTTCCCCCGTCGGTTCCGTGGTGCAGCGGTTATCACGTCTGCTTTACGCGCAGAAGGTCCTCGGTTCGATCCCGGGCGGGACCACTGTACATTTTGTTAATCTGTCTGCGTTTCTGATTTCACGAAAGTTTGGCATCTTTTGTTATGTTTCATTACAATAAAAGTTATGCTTAAATTTCAATTACCTACGTAATAACCTGTCAGTTTTAAAAGATCTCAGTGTTGTAAGGAGTATAAACAATTCTAGACGGAATTAACATACATCCTTTCTCTTAACTGTTTTGACGCCGCATGTATATAACTAGGCGGTGCACGATATATAAGTACTTTCCAGGTCTTAACGGTCTTAACACTGTTGGTTCCGTGGTGTAGTGGTTATCACGTCTGCTTTACACGCAGAAGGTCCCCGGTTCGATCCCGGGCGGAACCATAGATGCTTTTTTTTTATTAAAAATTATTATAGTTGTAACTTTGCAAGCTTTAATGCCGCGAATATCTACTTCGGAGTGTGTACATTCGAAAAACGACCCTCTTGTTCACTACTTCAGGGATATTAAGGACATTTGGTACAGTCACAAACCAAACGACAATTTAACACATTTAACAGTATTTAACAAATACAATCATATTATATGCATAAGTACGATATGTAATATAATATAATCAGATGAACACAATCCAAGACAACACAAACATGCTCTCAAAATAGTTTAACTGATAGGCTGGTCAATGTTCCATTAAATATACCAAAGAATGCGACCATATAGTTCACATTGCAGAATATAATGTTTTCAGGGCAGAATTAGTCAATAAGAAATTTGATAAATTCGAAAGATAACAGAGATGTTGACAGATAGTCCACCTTCCCTAATCAGCAAAATAACCTCATATAAGAACTTTGCATACGTACACCCAGAGCTACATTTTATTAAAGAAATCATTCAAAAATACAATATTCCTTTGGCACTGTAGAACAAATCTAGTGTACAAAATCTTCTGAAATCACATAAAATGAACAAAAACCCCGCAGACCAAAACTCAGCTGCTTACCGCATAAATTGCAACTTTTATATTGGGAAAACTAAAAGTAATCTGAAGATCAGGCATAAGGCACATTTTAGGAACATCAGAAACAAAGAAATAGACAAAAGTGCAGTGGCGTACTATTTTGTTGGAAGGAGAACCATGATACAGAACAGAAAATTTGTTTACTAAAAAGTGATCAGGGCCCAACAACATTATTTTCATAAAGGAATATAACGGAAAACTTGTCAATTTCGACCCCACATTTGATGTGAACTATAACCTCCTCAGGTCACCGAGAGAGGCGCCTCAATCGTCACCAGAATTCCCTCATTCAATATCCGGCAGTTGACATGTTAGGAAGATATAAGTAAACAATTCTAGGTAAATACTAGCAATAAATGGAGTATGGAGTGCTACAAATTATGTTAATTTTGTGCTTCACTGTATTATAGTCCTACATATTAAGAAATAAAACTTGTTTACATTTTGCAATAACCTACTTCTCAGAAATACAGTCCCAACTTTCTAAATTTTAGCATAACCTACGTTACCAGTAAGAAGGATCGTTTTCTATGGATCTTTTTACTATGCTTGATATCTTTTTTTCTGCACAATTTAAGTCCTTTAACCGGTTAGGTAATATTGGACGAAGAATAAATGAAAGCGAACTTGGTTTTAACAGCTATTCGACAGTCATCTTTTCAGGGTAAGAGGAAACTCGAATTCTGTGTTGTTTATTGGAATTACAGTTAAGACTGTCTCTATCATTCTATCTCAATGTTGTTGACTACACTGAAATTCTAGTTTTCCATTAAGAACCAACTTTTTCACATTGGAGGAAAAGCAGGAAATGCCACGTGGAACTATATCAAGCACCAACTTTGATTTCCAATGGAAATAATTTTAACACAAATCAGTTAAATATTTTGGTAAAGTGCAGTACATTTTGATAACATTTCTCAAAAGAAGCTAGAAAAAATTATATGGGCGTGTTCTACAAACTATATTGGTTCATATTAAGGGGAAAATTTTTTTTTAAAAAAAATCCAAAACAACTTCCAAGTGTCCAGAGTGTAGATTGAAGACAAAACTCCATAAAGATATCTCTCCAGAAATACCTATGCTTGACCGCCTCCGTAGCAGAGTTGGTAGAGGGCTTGCCTCTGGCGTGGAGGACCCGGGTTCCATCTCCGGTACCAGCATGGGGATTTTTCCGCCGCTAGGAGGTCTGGCACGAGGCATGAGCGTCGGCAGACATTTTTCCAGTGGGGGGGGGGGGGCACATGTTTCAAATTTGCAATCAGATAATATCAATTCACTATTTTATTGTCAACATTTATAATATTCGTTGCACATAACCATGTTAATTTGTGTTAAATAGAAATTTATATTTTAAAATAGTAGTTTAATAGTCAGTAATTGATTGCACATTAAGTTGACCTGACCAACTTCCAGGGAGGGGCCGCGGCCCCAGCTCCCCCCCCCCCCTTCGCGATGCCCATGGCACGAGGTGCACTCAGCCTCGTTAGGTCCTGGAGGGGCCATTTGAGGAGCTACTTGACGAAGTAGTGGTCGAGAAGGCCGCATAACTGGCTGGGAGGGCTCGGGACGTTGACCACGTACCACCCTCCAGTACTGCACCCCACCAATGACGCCTATAGTGAGCAGAGGCGGGGGACGCAGCGGCTGGGTGGCAAGCCGTGGCCCTTCATGGACTGTTGCGCTAGGGTTTAATAATTCCTATGCATTTTACGCTAAGATTGAAATTTTTTTTCAAAATTATTTATTTGCTATTATTACAGGTAGTTGAATCTCAAATTTAAATACATTTTACAAGCTTTAACGTAAATATTGATTTAGTAAAAGACACTGTTTCGTTTCCCTAAAGTTAGAAACATCTAATTGCAGTTCCTTGCTTCTAGCTTTCTCTATAACCGAGTACAAGCACAGACAAATTCTAGGTCGAAAAGAATTTCGGTGAAAGACAAGCATACATATAAAAAATGAAACTGGAGACAATGTTTATGTGCTGTTAAGTGGCATGCTATTTCCGTATGTATCTCTTTCCTGCAGACAATGAGTCAGTCAGTGGCCTCTCTCCAGCGTGAATCACCTGGTGTTCTGTAACAGGTGGCGTTGACCCTGGGATTTGACACATATTTTTTGGATGATTAAAAAACCAACACACTAATTGAAACGAGGGCGAGTTTCACAATGTATGTAAACAAATATGTGTTACTAAAATATTTCAGGGTATAATACCACGAATAATGCAAATTGTAGAACATTTCCATTAAGATACGAGCTCTTGAAGGAAAAATCTGATTTGTCACCTTATCTACCTGTTGCAGATTCACGTGCTCCCTTATGAATTACAATACCGGGTGTAAAGTACTGCTTCGACCACACATTAACCAGTGATTCTACTTGATGAGTGTAACAAATATGTCCAATACAATTTTGTCAATAAAGAACCGGAACCCATATCCGGAAATGCACGGTTTGGACGTCGAGGTTTGAGAACGAAGGTATGCAACCATTTAGCCATCTGTGTACTGAGATGAACGATCTGAACATAATATTTCTGCGATGCGCTACATTCCTTCATAAAGTCCTTTGTGTCCATCCTACTGCGTTACTTGTGTAGTTTCCAGTATAGTAACGTTTTTAAAAGCACTGCAACACGTACCGGTATACAGTTTCTGAAATGACCGACTTCAGCTCCAGCATACTTTGATGTAAATGTGCGGAATCACCTCAACGTCGCATATCCAAATCGATGGATTGGTAGAGGTGAACCACTTCCACGGCCAGCACGGTCACCGGATCTGACACCTCTCGACTGTTTTCTGTGGAGTTTTATGAACATTTTCAGTATGGCGTATGGCACTCCTGATTCAAAAACAACCGTACGTATTTGGTCATGTGCATGAGGCTCACCATCGCCGATATAGGCTCTGCAATGACGTAACAGATACACACTTGGAAGCCTGTTTCTAATGTAGACAGCTCGATGTTGAGTTTATTGACATATGAACGTTCACTGACACTTCGATACGCTACAGCGTCCAAACCGTACACTTCTAAACAGGGGTTTCTTCTTGAAAACCGATCATTTTGCCGTCCCGCACAACATGCAAAGCGTTGCCGGTGCGTTTAGGGACATCTCTGTTTCTTAAAACGTCATTACTTTAACAACTGGGTTTAAAGGTGTGTCAGAAATGGGTTACAAACTGTTAACAAATGGTAACTTGATTGGTATACGTAAATGTAAACGAACAAGTTGTCATCCTAAGAAGGACTGGATCCATGGACAACATGTTAATATAATAGGAAGATCTCGATTACCTGTACAAATTTTAAATTACCAGGCACATGGGAAAAGAAGACCTGAGTAAAAGGAGAGCGGAATAGGTCACATGACCGAATCTCCATTAAGGGAAGAAGAAGAAGACAACTAAATATGAAATATAGGTCTCATTGGAACACAAAATTTATGTAAACAAACTCTTGTTAGTCATTTTAATGATATTCTTTATTATAGTTTACATTTTTATTACTTTTCTGAAACGCTAGAATTACTATTCATTTGTTTCACGTGGTCATGCTAAGATAGAAATTTCAAAGCCAAGATAAAGCGACCAGCTTTTTAAGGTCTTGATTATCGTTTCAGCCTATTGAATTTCCCTTAAAGTAGATAATAAGAAATCGGATGGGTTACTTTCACATGACTTTCTCGATTACTTTCGTTTCTTTTTATACCTATTCTATAAAATAACTTATTTTACTAAGACTTATTTTTGAGTCTACTTTATGTTAATTGAGATTTTCCAAAACCAATTTTATTGTATATTTCCATGTAGATAGGTAAAATAGGTACCGAAGACTGGAGTGATGGTCAAATCTTTATATAGTCAATCGCTGCATGCTAATTCTGAAATTCCCCACCTTCTGCATTTCATCACGAGAAACGACTAAATGATGCCAGTTGTGCAAGGAATTTATAAAGAAGGCATTGGGAAATATTAAACAATAATAAAGAATACTAGGAAGTGGCAAATGCTACAAAATGTATGACATAAATATTTTATTTTAACAAGATCTGCATTTGTATGTAGTAAGTGTTAGTATATATGTTATGGCTCACCAATTATACAAAAGTCATCCAGAATGAAAAGTATTCCACTGACCATTTCGAAAAAATAGAAAATATGAATTTTATTTTAATTAACAGATTTTGGACATACTGCTATTCTAATGAGAGAGCTTAGAGTAATTTTTGAGAAAATAAAAAATAACAAAGTTTTCCATGTTTCTTTGAAAATATTCGTGTCACTCATTTTTTAGTTATGGTGTTCACACACAAAAAAGGAACTAGCTTTTCTAAAACTTGGATTCAGGGCAGCTGAAATTTTGACATGCTGAAACACAATAGGTACTTTGCGTACTATGGATAGTTGCCAAAGAAGTTAATAAATTGCCATGACTTATGCAGTAACCCTAGTGTAAATATAAAAGACAATTAAAAAACCCACTCCTAGTTTGCTGCATAAATTCGCTCAGTTTAGAAACAAACTGACCTTGTACATTGTCTAGAACGTGTGTTTGTAGCTTAAATTAGTCCAAAAAATTTTTTCTAACCGCCTCTTCAGTCTAAAGTGGGAACAATCTCGTGTTTCCTAAAAGGAGGGCCGTATTATTTTTAAAGTTTAGCACCCAACGCAAACGCCCCATGGGGCAGCGTGGGCCTGTTTTGGTTCATTACCAGCAAGCAGAAGTGGCTTATTTTTGTTTCGCAAGGATAAGTGTATCGCCAAATGTTCTTCTTTGATGACCCAGCTCTTATTATAAGATATATGGAGGCGGTGGTCCTTCATCTGTGTTACATCTCCTCAGATCCGTGGTTCCCAAACTGTGTGGCGTTGTAGAGTCGCAAAACTGTAATAGACCGGTTACTCAGAACGAAAAAAAATTGTGATGTGTTGCACTCAAATGACATTCTCTACTCTTGTACTAACTATTCTTACGACCTCTTATTCCTATATCTTTTTCATGTTAGTCGAGTTAAACATATGTACAAATTACCTTATTACTAATTTTCTTGTGTGTGTAAGGGGAAATGGGGAATATAGTAGGCTTTGGGCGATAGTGAAATTTTCTAAAGCTGATCTCTTTGCATAGCTAAATAATAATAGTAATAATAATAATAATAATAATAATAATAATAATAATAATAATAATAATAATAATAATAATAATAATAATAATAATAATAATAATAATAATAATAATAATAATAATAATAATAATAATAATCACAACTGTTGATAACTAACAATAGTTAGACAGTTCGATGTTGGACTTATTTACGAAATGTGAACGTACAGGCATCTCACACTTCGATGCGCTACAGCGGCCAAACCGTGCATTTCCGCACAGGAATTTCTATATTTTTAATACCTATCAGTTGGCCATCCTGCACAACATAATAGGTGTGTTTTTGGGACATCCTGTATATTTATGCGTATATAAAGCGGAAGAACGAAGATTACTTGTGACTCAGAGTTACTTAGAAATTAGATTTTGATAATGCTTCTTCCTTCCTTTGGGGGGGGGGGGCTGTTTAGAAAAAGCAATACAGGTGACCTAGCTGTGTAAAAGTTTAGAAACAAAAATATGTACGAAGAAAACATTTTGAATTTTGTCCTGGTTTAAAACAGTCTATGGATTTGACTTGTTCCACTTTTCTTGTATTAAGTGAATAAACTTATTTTGTTACTGATGTTACTACTTACGTAGTGTGATATAGGCAATTCGTAAGTCTGAAGCAATTTCGGTACTGGCTTTATGTGGATTAAGTTCCACCTGTCGTATGAGTTTTTATTTTCTCGTCTAGTGTACAAGATTTTCTTCTTCTGTTCTTCATGGCTGATTAAAAGTAACCGAGAACCGAAAGACCAAACCGCAGTTAAACAGTAAACATAAGGTACCAAAAATTTCATCTTTACTTCTCGTTTGTTGCTACGACATTGTCGGGCCGAAAGACGCCGGCTCTACCAGCAAACGTCTCTGTCTTTTGTTTTTGCGGTCGAAAGCCGTCCGCTCCGTTTCTAAATTATGGTTTGCCGGGACCCACAAAAATTTACGTATAAATACGACTTAGTTCAAAGTGGGTTACGTGTAAAGTAGAATCAACTGTATATACATATATACGCTTTATTTATAGATAGATAGATAGATAGATAGATAGATACTGTTTATTGCCAAAAACTATTACATTATAGCAACGTCATAATTTAATTACCATTCTAGGTTATAAAAATCATGCACAGAATACAGTGGATTGGCCATCAATGTATGGCGTAAAGTCCTTTTAAAATTTGAGATAGGGAGATTCCTTATCCTTTCGGGTAAAATATTGTATAGTTTATTAGAGACAACTATAAAACTGTTCTGAATTTTCGTAAGTTTAAATTTGTTGATGTATAAATTCAGACGATTTCGTGTCGTGTAATTGTGAATGTTCGAGCAAACTGTAAAAGTGGTAAAATTTTCTTTAACATACACGAGGCAGGTGAGCACATACAATGATGGCAGGGTTAAAATACCTAAATCAATAAAAAGTGGTTTACAATGCTCTTTTGGATGAACTCCACAGATTAATCTAACAGCCTTTTTTTGTTGTACAAAGATCTTCGTAGCCAGGGAGTGATTCCCCCAGAAAAGTAAACCGTAGTTAGCATGTGAATAAATGTGAGCATAGTACACTTTCATGAGAACATCTTTACTTACACTGTGACTTAAAATTCTTAGCATGAAAATTCCTGTTGTTATTTTTTTAAATATATGATTAATGTGCGTTGACCATCCTAGGTCAGAGTCAATATAAATGCCTAAAAACTTTATGGAGCTTCCGAGACATCTGGTATTACATTTATATTGAATATGAGTAGTTTTTCCAGTGTTTATGCTCAAATTATTGGCATTGCACCAATTATTAACTACTAGTGTTACCGTGTGTAATATAGGTCTTAATATATGTTCAGCTTTGTCATAAAAGGTAATTGCTAGATCATCTGCGTAAAGATAAGGAGTAAAATTATCATCCGTAATTGAAACGGGAAGATCATTAATATAAATAATAAAAAATACAGGTCCCAAAATTGATCCTTGAGGGACTCCATAATTCACAGGTTTGAACTGAGATAAAATTCCATTAAAATAAGTTGCCTGAGTCCTGTTGTTAAAATAAGATCTTAAAAATTGAATGCTATGATTATGAAAACCATAAAAAGTCAGTTTCTCTAAAAGAATATTTGGTGAGACAGTGTCAAAGGCTCTCGAGAGATCAAAAAGCCTAGTTGATACAATGTTACCGTTATTAATATTTTCATAGCACTGTTTCAGAAAGCTGGTGACAGCCTTTATTGTACTCATGCCATGTCTGAAGCCGAATTGGTTTTTATTAAACAACTGATTGGTTTCAAAATAAGTCACAATTTGCTTGCATAATAATGCTTCAAACACCTTTCCAATTATTGGAATTATACTAATAGGTCTATAGTTCTCATAACAGGTTTTATCTCCTTTCTTAAATACTGGTATTATTTTGGAAAATTTAAAAGCATCCGGAAAATGACCAGCTTTGAGGCAACTGTTAAAAACGTAAGTTAATGGTTCACATATATATGGAGCAGCTAATTTAAGAATTTTAGAATTAATTCCATAGACATCCACACATGTACTATTATTCAGATTCATAATACTAGAGTAAACATCCTCAACACTAAGTTCTAAAAAATCAAAATTACACTTAGGCTTAGGCAACTTATTTAGAAAGGACATTGATTCGTTAGTAATGGGTATGCTATTCACAATGTCATTGACCTTATCAATAAAGAAAGAATTAAATCCCTCACAATTTAGATTAGGTGGGAATAAATCAGACTTAGAGTTAGAATTTAAATGTTCAGATATTACAGACCAGGAGGATTTTGATATATTATTAGAGTTCTTAATGAATGCAGAATAGTAATTCACTTTAGTCAACTTTAAGGTATGTTGATATTTCTTTTTTAATTCAATATATCTGCTTTTGTATTCATACATACCAAAATAAACATAAAGATCATAAAACATCATACATTTGTCCTTTAAAATTCGGAGTTCATCGTTGTACCACTTTTTATTGTTACATTTGTAATTAGGTTTGGGTCTAAAAGTTATAAATGGAAAGGCATTATTAACAGCCTCATAAAAGCTATTTAAGAAATATGTAAAAATATTGGCATGATTAATTATACTATACAGATAAATCCAGTTAGTATTCATGAGTAAATACACAAAATATGTCATATTACAATTATTGATATTTCTTATCGTTTTTAATTTCCCTTGAAAATTATTGTCATCATAATCAATATTAGCTGAAAAAAGTATTGGATCGTGGTCAGAGAATATGGAAGGAACAACTTCCGCAGTACATTTGTCGGGGTGTATGGAGGTAAAGACATTATCCAAACAAGTACCTGATGCAGGTCGGGTAATTTTTGTTATCAGGTGACGTAATCCAAAACATTCAAACACGTTAATTATATCAGTTAAATCATTACTTTTGATGTTAAAATTGACGTTAAAATCACCACTGATAACAATATTAATATTCATTTTTCGACTAAATACTAACTGTAATAAATCATTAAAACGAGTAAAAAAGTCATTAAAACAGGTTCTTAACTTGCTTGGTGTTCTATAGAAGGTAATACACAGAAGACTAATACTTTTAATAAAGACGCAACAGGCTTCAAAATTGTCTTGAACAACTAGGTTAGCTATGTCCATAAATTGGCTGGATTCATACTCATGTTTTACAAATATTGCAGAGCCGCCATGTTTACCACTTGGTCTGCAGAAATAACTTGCCAAGTAGTAACCAGGAATTTTTAACAAAAACAGTTCTTGGTCACAAAGCCAATGTTCAGCGATACAAATAATATCAACATCGTAAGCATTAACAATGTCAATTAGACCGTCTATTTTGTTCAATATAGCCACACCTTTAACATGTAAGGCAGGGCTGGGCAACTGGTGCTCACTGAGTGCAATCTGCTCAAGGCCTTGCACTGATAACTGTATGTTTAGGTGGTTAAAAAATTAGGTTCGCTCAAGGTATCCTGCGAATCACCCAGACGTGATCTATGGTCATATTAAAAAATTTGACTATCGCTCAAAGCCTGCTGTATTCTCATATTCCCCTTTCATCTACAAGAAAATTTCTGCAAATGTTTATCTCGACTAACATGAAGAAGATAGAGGAATAAGAGTTTCTAAGAATGGTTAGTACAAGAGAAGAGAAAGTCATGTGAATCAGATTTTTTAGTTATATTGTTCACAGACACATAGACCTCTTTTTAAAAATGCTTTGGGGGCGGTCTGGGAGAGGGATTTGAGGTAGTTTCAGAAGTGTATTTCTGGTGAAATCTAGATATCGAATTTTTGAGTGGAATGCAATACTTCCTTTACTATAGAAATAGTGTCCAAGTATCTGGATACCTTAGACACCATAATTAAGCGTGCGTTTTCATATGACTTATGCACTTTTGCTCCGAAACTAATCATTGTTTGAGTGCAAATGACAGGTTGAAATCATTTCCATAAATTGCGCCGCAATATGATTCCCAGTAAAGTAAATGTACGCTTGACCATGAAGATTTATCATAAGGATGTGGTTTTCCCTGGAAATTTTAGTTATTGAACGGTTTCCTATAGTAAAATGTCAACGTTTTCTGTGAACCGAAAATATGCTGCCTCATGCAAAGTTTTTGTGTTTGTAATTCAGTTATAGGGAAAGAAACCTGATGTGTTGCACTCACATGGCTTTCTCTACTCTGGTACTAACTATTCTTGCAAACGCTTATTCCTACACCTTCTTCATGTTAATCGGTATACATTTTGCCAAAAATTATCTTATTACTAGTTTTCTTGTAGGTGCAGGGGGAATACGAGAACACAAAAAGCTTTAACGGATAGTCAAATCTCTTAAAGCTACTCGCTATGTGATGGCTTTGAAATCCTGTTCTCTTAGGTTGGCTAAAATGAATAATTTCCTCTCATTTGAGAAAAGTATAAGGATTGGAATATTCAGACAGATGACAAAAAATATTTTCCGAAATGGTCCACTCAGGGGAAAAAAAAATGTGTCTTAAGCAGATCTAAATGTTTTGTGTAAGATTTTGTCTATCTCTTACCATCTATGCAAAAGTCATCTAGACTGCACAGGGCTTCTGAGGTTATTTCAGAATCATTCAAGATAAAATTTAATTTGTCATAAAATAGTATAATAC
The DNA here is from genome assembly GCA_030765045.1 of Tenodera sinensis. Taxonomy (NCBI): domain Eukaryota; kingdom Metazoa; phylum Arthropoda; class Insecta; order Mantodea; family Mantidae; genus Tenodera; species Tenodera sinensis. The sequence goes on from CM060970.1 coordinate 89,142,249, forward strand.
GATATAAGGATGGTAAATGATTTTTACTGGACCGAGAAAAAGTTCAAATTTCGAGACACTGCAGATTTTTTAATTTCTTAGGATTAGTAAAAACACTTAACATGGGAGATAATTAGTAATGTAATATGGCGTATGAATGAAATGTGAAGTACCAACCTTGAAACATGACATTTATCTTTCCATGGTGTCTTGATGAACTAACTAGCATATATCGTATCTCTCTTTAGATTTTACATGTATGTGAGAAGCACAGCTTATTTTCCAAGTTTCTTCGATTTCAGTAACAACACACTATTTCAAGTTAGCCACCATGATTACTATGGGTAATTATTGATTTGAGCTCGGCCTACTCTGTTTGTCTCGCGGAACGTGTATTAAGATGCAGTGACTGCATGACAATAACTGAGTTGGTAAAAATCTACAAATAGGTTTGATTATATTTTATATCTGTATTAACCAATATGTTGTTAAGTTTAAGGATGTCAAAATGCAAACGGCATAGGCCTTAAAATTACGTAATATAAGAGGATAGGTTAAGTTGGTAGTTGTGAATACGGGATAATCCATTTACCTGCAATGTCAACATAACTGGAAAGGCCATGAAATCATACTGTTTCCCAAAAATATGTAATGGTATTTTAATAAAAATGGTTAGAGCCATTTTTGATAAAATAAAAATTTTCGAAAAATGGTGGGGTCATTTTGGAAATTCTTCATTTTTCAGTTATGCTGTTTACAGATGAACACAGATGTTTTTCAAAAAATGCTTTTCTTTAGATGGAGAGGTCCCAAAACATGTATTCCCAGTGAAATCTGGGTATTTAATTTCTGGGTGGAATGCAATACTTCCCTTACTATACGCAGTAGAGAAAGTAAACAAATGCTTCATTACACATGAAAATAGGTTATTCCTACGAGTGAGATAACTCCGTGGTAACACATGAAGTTTGCATTCGAAAGGTCCAGGGCTCGATTCCCGTCAACCGCTCATCTGACCGTGGGTTCTTTGTAGTTTTCCCTCGTAGGTAGGCGACTGTTGGGGATGTTTTTCATCCAACATGACTTACTTTCCATAATTTCCCTTTCATTCCGTTTTCTTCTCATTTTTGAAGTATGCTTCTAAGTTTTGAGGCGTATGGTGGTGCCGGACAGATAGTGTCGATGTTTGTTTTAAAAAAATGAGAGATTACTCGCCAACTTTAGAGGTCTGCTTGTTCGATAGGTCGTTCATTGTCCTCTCTAGGCAGCTCCGGAGTGGGAACGTCCTTTAGCCTTCAACTGTTACGGACTTCAGTGCCCTCTGGCTATGGCCTGTAGCCTCCTGTATTTCCTTTATTCATCTCTTCCTCCTATAGATTTATGTATGGAGCATTGAATAAGCTGTAACTTAAGCTAAGTTAAGGAATAGAATGAGAGAGATAGAGATAGATAGATAGATAGATAGATAGATAGATAGATAGATAGATAGATAGATAGATAGATAGATAGATAGATAGGTAGGTAGGTAGGT
>CM060970.1:89148758-89153758 GCA_030765045.1 Tenodera sinensis
TACTACAATCACCATCAACACCATCATCAACTAGTAACAGCACCAAGACCACCACCGCTACCATTAACACTACCAAGGCTACCACAACCACAACCACCACAAATATCACCACCAATATCACCACCACCACTACCAACCATCATCACTACCACAACCACCACCATTACCCCATCATCACCACTACAATCAACATCACCTTCAACACCACCACTACAACCACCACCATCACCCCCACCACCACCACTAAAAACCACCACCACCCCCACCACCACCAGCACCCCCACCACCACCAGCACCACTATTATACTGGTCATCTTCGTAATAATAACATGAACATATTTTGGTCCTGTTCATCGTTGAACAACCTCTCAACCTCTGCTTTTTCCAGAATCCGACATATCTTTTTTTATGTCCTGAAAATCTGATCAAATTTATAAATATAAACAATGTTTCATTTATTACCAACGTTTCATCTCAAAAAACCAGGGCAGAAAATACTCGGTAGGGTACATGTACTGATAACATCAAGAGAAAGAAAAGAAGCAAGCAAGTTTAGCGATTGAAGTCGTTATGAGAACTAGGAAACCTATTTTTGGGGGATTTTAAATTGAGCTGCCGCCTCTTCCTCTGTCCCAGGGGGCGCCACACCGGCGGCGGTGTCTGTGTTTGTCTGAGTCATGAGTCAGTCTGTATCTCAAGTAATTGGATTTGCATGGCAGATAGTAGCGTCACGATTTTCTGCAAAATTATCCTTTTCCTTCCGTCTTTTACTTATTTATCTTAGTAGCGTGCGATTTTCCGACTATTCGGTGTTACCAACCTCGAAACTTGAGCAGAAAATCTATAGAATCCCACACGAACACTACAAATGGAACAAGGAAACTAAGAATCATTATTATTATCAAGGTAGTAATACCGCGAGAGAGTTTCATATAACGATAATATTGCGAGTGCGAAGCCTGTGAAAAATTATCCCAAATATGAAAATCCAAATTGGCACTTATTTTGAGTATTCCGCGAAATAATTAATAATTAATTCACTTAATACTATTTAATATTAATAGTGATTAAAAAGAAAACAACTTATAATAACATTTATACATTTTAATTAAGATTTATTTTCACAGTTGGCACTACAAGTAATCCAGTAGGCTGTGGGAACAACAATAATTTTAGTGTTGAATGAGGAATTAGACATTAATTAACATACACTAATGATGAATATAAAGGTAGATCTGCTACATTTAAAATTACAGTTGTTAAAGGTACCATTTTCAAAAGTAAATAAAGACGGCGATTCTCTCATATTAGCAATTGTTCAGTTGATGTTTCCGCTGGAGTTTTCGTAAGCTCTTTCGTTGCAAAACATCTGAAACTATAGAATAAAATAAAAATCAGTATAATAACCCTGGCACCTAATTGCTTAAACCAGAGCTAATATGACAGATTTTTTAACACTTATTTATTCTACACATTCATACATACCTATATAAGAAATTATAAAGTAAGGGGAAAAATAAAAATATATTTAAAAATTATTATATATAATATAAAGGAAAATAAATAAAATACGAAAAAATATTTTACAAAAATTATATCCTCAGTCCAAAACACAAATTGTAACATTTCATACATAATCACACTCAGAAGGATACAAATACTACTAAACAATAATAATCATTCTATACAATCATAATACAATCAAGTTTATCAATGAATTTATAAAAATTAAATAACTTTTTTATAAATACATAACAATTTATAACAAGAATAAAATTAAAACAAATGTATCTCCACTAAAAACAATAAAACAAAATATAAATTTTCATATATACCAACATCACTCTCACAAAACTACAACTATTGTTAAACAAGAAAGAACAAATATGTAAGATTAAATTATAAATATTACATAGAATTATTAACTATATTATTATATATTATTTATTATTATCATTTTTATTATTTAAATTATGAATAAAATATCTGAAACTGATTCCATGCATATGACCTGCTCTTTTCCGTATTTTTGACTTCGTCTTTTCAATTAAAATATCAGTATTCGCATTAGAATTCCGACTGGAATCAGGAATGTTTTCTTTAACCAAAATAATTCCCTATCTCCCACAGATCTGCAAGTAGGTATATTATGGAGCGAATGTGAATATTTTTAATATCAGAAATGATAAACTTCAAAGTTGGGAAACCCACAAATAATTTTTTGTAGTGTTTATCGCCCGCTTTTACTACTACGGCACCTCAGGCGGTGACACCGATGATACATGGAGTGAAGATGGAGTAATGCTGGAATGAGATGGCAGGGAAAACTGGAGGAAACCCGCCACAGTGCCGCTTTGTGCATCACAAATCTCACATGCTGTTGTCTAGGATCGAACCCGGGCCCTACAATTCAGCGACAACACCATCAGTTGTTTCTCAAGCCAAAGCCTCCGAAATGTCCAAAGACGTTAAAGTGGGCTACACAAATGAAACAACAAATATAGGTATACATATTTCATTACATCGGTAGCTAATACATAATTGCAATTTCGGTAGATGTACCGAAAACCAAACCGGTAGGATTGGCAGCACTGCTCTGGTGTCACTCCCTCCGGTGCTGTATATGGCAAGAGCGGGCGTTAAACACCATAAAAACAATTGCAAAGATGTAGCAGACCAAATGTGGGCTGAGTAAAAGGTGCTTTTTTGCCTCTAGCCTTTCTTTGAGTCATCAACATGGAACCAAACGTGCTAAAAGTACGATCAAACATTCCGCAACTACCCGCTCCCCTATTGGCACACCATGATCCAGGTAGGAACTCCAAATGTGGTAATACTGCAGGTATTTCATACTTCTCAGTGTGCATGGTGGTTGCCTCTTGGTGGTGAGTCATTTATCATTGACCCTGGCATGAGGAAGCAAGCCACGTGTTTGCTGCCTCATTGTGCTTAAAGGAGAAACCTTTAATGGTCTCTAGTGGATGACGTCATATGTCAACACAAACCTGCGACATGTATATCCCTCAAAGTAGGCCAAACTTCCTACGCTAAAGCATGTTAGTTTACCCAAGATTTGTGCAGCAATAATAATAATAATAATAATAATAATAATAATAATAATAATAATAATAATAATAATAATAATAATAATAATAATAATAATAATAATAATAATAATAATAATAATAATAATAATAATAATAATAATAATAATAATAATAATAATAATAATAATAATAATAATAATAATAATAATAATAATAATAATAATAATAATAATAATAATAATAATAATGATAATGATAATGATAATGATGATAATAATAATAGTAATAGTAATAATAATAATAGTAATAATAATAATAATAATAATAATAATAATAATAATAATAATAATAATAATAATAATAATAATAATAATAATAATAATAATAATAATAAAATAATAATAATAATAATAATAATAATAATAATAATAATAATAATAATAATAATAATAATAATAATAATAATAATAATAATAATAATAATAATAAAAATAATAAATAATTAATAATGAGGTTTTGCAGTTTCTCTACCAGGCTACACTTCTGATTAATGTCATTTAAACATTTAAACTGTGTTTAAATTCACCACGTGACAGTTTTCTATAATAGTCACGAAGCTCTACATGTAGAGAATATACATAGGCGATACTAGCGTTCCTAGTGGCTAGCTACTGGATTCATCTCAAAAGAAAAAATCTGATATTTTGCACTCACATGTCTTTGTCTATTCTTGTACCAACCATTCTTACAAACTGTTATTCCTATATCTTCTTCGCGTTAGTTGAGATAAACATTTGTACAAATTATCTTATTGCTTATTTCCTTATAGGTGCAAGGAGAATATTAGAATACAGTAGGCTTTGACCGACAGTCAAATCTTTTAAAGCTTTGAGATCCCGTTCTCTTTGCACGGTTAACATATAAAAAAATGAACAACGTAGTTCCATTTCACGAAAGTTTTTGGTTTTCCGAATCTGACAAATAACAAGGAATATCTCCGAAATGGTTCACTCTACAAAATATTTATTCAGACATAAGTTGTATGTTTTAGCGAGATCTACATTTTTGTATAGTAAGATTTTGTCTATCTCTTACAGTTTACGAGTTATTCAAAAGTCATCCAGAGTAAACAGGACTACATAGGCTGTAGCCAGAACATTCAAGATATACATTTCATTTGTCATAAAAATATCTTAAACATATGGCATTTTAATCAAAATCATTAGAGCCATTTTCAAGTAAATCAAAATTTTTGAAAAATGTCCTATTAAAGGGTAGTTTAGGATGAGGCTATTTTCTTCAAAATCTTCATATCGCATTCTTGAAAGACATTAAACTTAAATACCAACTTTGGTTTTTAATCGAATTTTCGTTTTTGAGTTATGTTGTCCATAGACTGACAGACAGACAGACAGACAGACGGACGGACGGACGGACGGACGGACAGACCGACAAGCAGACAGGCGGGCAGGCAGACAGGCAGACAGACAGAGGCACACACACAAGGACCTTTTCTTGAAAATTATTTTTTGTGGATTTAGGGGGTCTCAAAACATATATTTCCGGTGAAAACTCGACATCGAATTTTTGGTTAGAGCCGTTTCACTATCGTGATGTGGGAAAACAAAAATACTTACTTCCTCCTGTTATTTAAATATTTACATGTAATAAATTTCACTATAAACATGAAGGCAAGAGAAATTCAAGCAATGATTATAATTTTCAGGTGTGAGGGACAATCACATTTACTGTAGCCCTGAATAACCCTTTTTTTTTCCATTCATGAACATGCCAAACACAACTGGGTACTTAATATTCGTATTTTTATTTCTAGGTAAATTTTTATTTGTAGGCAAAGTGTCTTATAGACTCATCATCTTACGTAATCACAACAGCTGCTTCAAGCTTGAAAATGTATGCTAGTGGATAGTGATTATAACATTCTATATTCAT
>CM060970.1:89156258-89221258 GCA_030765045.1 Tenodera sinensis
TGTGCAAAGAGAACGGAATCTCAAAGCTTTAAAATAGTTGACTATCGCACAAAGCCTACTGTATTCTAATATTCCCCTTGCACCTACAAGGAAATAAGCAATAAGATAATTTGTACAAATGTTTATCTCAACTAACACGAAGATATAGGAATAAGAGATTGTAAGAATGGTTAGTACAAGAGCAGAGAAACTCATGTGAGTGTAACACTCCAGATTTAAAGCTGCGGTTAGAGAATCAAGCAGTAAAGGTTAAAAGATACTAAGAATCCCGCTGTCTGCGAGTGTCATTTGTCTTTAAATATTACGTCAGGTGTAGTTGCCCCGCATCGTAACAGAACACACATTTCGTTTGATGATTCACGACCAGTTGTGAGTCACAAACCCCCCATTCCTAAGCTTTCACTACTCGTATCTGTTCTATTTTGGCTCGACAACACTCATCCCGCTTACAGTTGTGTTATTGGAGGGAAACAACGCCTCTGGAATACTAATATTATATGAAACTTAAAACACACGTGATTTTTTTTACTTCTAATTACATTTTCATAACCCTCGATCTCGAGTAATATGAAATAGATCAAACATAGGCGTTTTTGGGAATAGTTTGTACAAGAGTGTGTAGAAAAAATCATGTGAGGGCACATCTTTCTTTTTACCTTCACTATTACGTATAGTAAATAGAGGAAGTACACTAATCCACCCAAAAATTCGAATTCGAGATTCCACCGGAAATATATCCATGTTTAGAGGCCCCCTGAATAAAAAATGCATTTTTAGAAAAAGGTGTGTGTGTGCGTGCGTGTGTGTGTGTATGTGTGTGTGTGTGTGTGTGTGTGTGTGTGTGTGTGTGTGTGTGTGTGTGTGTGTGTGTGTGGGTAAGGATTTTTGCGATTAGGTAAAGGGTTGTTACGAAGGGTATGTCTTCTAGCCTCCAATATATTTCTCTGATACTGTCTTGATATAGCGGTATGGTTAACGTGATCTAAAGAGTATACAGCAAAGGGGGACACCTCGGGCGCTGCGACTTAGGTGGAATCTGTTGTAGCTATCAACCCCGGAGGAAGGGAAAAAGTGTAAGTACCACAGGAGACTACAGTTTCCAGGGAGAGTGGTCACAGAGACGCATGCAAGTCACTTGAGAATACAATTATTGAATTTTCCACCCAAAAATGCGATGTCAGATTTCACTGGAAATATGCTTTGAGACCCTCTAAATCCAAAATAAAAGGAAATTTCAGAAAAAGGTCCATGTGTGTGTCAGTCTATGGACAGCATAACTAAAAAACGAAAAGACTGTTAAAAACCAAAGGTGGTATTTACGTTTAATGTCTTTCAAGGATGCGACACGAAGATTTTGAAGAAAATAGCCCGACCCTAAACTACCCTTTACATGGAAACTTTTTCGAAAATTTTGATTTTCTTGAAAATGGCTCTAACGATTTTGATTAAAATGTCATACGTTTAAGGTATTTGTATGATAAATGAAATCTATATTTTGAATTTTCTGGCTATAGCCTATTTATTCATATGTACTCTGGATTAGATTTGAATAACTCGTAAACCGTAAGAGATAGACAAAATCTTAACCCATAAAAATGTAGATCTTGCTAAAATACACAATTTATATCCGAATAAATTTTTTTGTAGAGTGAACCATTTTGGAGATATTCCTTCTTATGTGTGTCAGTTTCGGAAAACTTAAAACTTTAGTGAAATAGAACATCGTTGTTTATTTTTTTGTATGCTAAGTGTGCAAAGAGAACAGAATCTCAAAGCTTTAAAAGATTTGACTATCACTCAAAGCCCGCTGTATTCCAATATTTTCCTTGCGCCTACAAGGAAATAAGCAATAAGATAATTTGTACAAATGTTTATCTCAACTAACATGAAGAAGATATAGAAATAAGAGCTTGTAAGAATGATTAGTACAAGAGTAGAGAAAGTCATGTGAGGGGGCCATCTCATTTAAAGGGGAAGGAATTTCTGCCATCACCTAGTGGGTGGCTTTGGAAAGTTTTGAATATTGCTTTAGCTTACTGGATTGTTCTTATGTATACAAAGAAATTAGGTTGGAAGATTTCCCTACAATGTTAACAGAATGCGAGAAGAAGCTGTTGTAAGCGTAATGTGTAGAGCAAGTCATGTGAGTGCTACATATCAGTCCTCTCTCTCTCTCTCTCTCTCTCTCTCTCTCTCTCTCTCTCTCTCTCTCTCTCACGGTCATGTAAAAAATTGGATTTCAGAGCCATCAGAAAGCTGCCTACATTTTATTATAGTTTCTGCTTTGTCACCGTTGGCTACAGCCGAAACTATAATAAATAATTTCTGCAATCGTTTGTCTCGATAATGAAGAAATAGCTGATAGAAGAATAGGAATAGTTTGTATAAGAGTAAGCAGAGAATGATCTAACGCATCAGATTTTAAACACAAGATGCTGCAGCCCAGTATAATGCAAATGAAGTAGGTACACGGAGTGCAGATGTTTTTCTGAAAGCGCCGTTTCATTAGCGGCATGGTAATGAGTGGTGCAGTTTTTGTGAGTGGGTTTCGAGTACAGTTAATTGATGCTGTGTAACACAATACGCCTGTCTGTCGCATTAGCATTCTGTTGGCGCGCGACTGGTCCAGACCTGTCCAAGTGTTTTGATGCTCTCGAGGACATGAACAGAGATTCAACAACCCAGTGACTCATGTGCTACCATCTGGAGGGAGTACCAGAAACCATACTCACTTTACAACGTATGCATTTGCATCTTGCATTCCGGTTTACCGAGAAAGCTCTGTGTTAAGGTGTGAGGCTCGCACTAGGGAGACGCGGGTTCGACTCCTGGTCGACCGCTCACTGTGGGCCTGGGATTTTCATGGTTTCCCCGAATCGATAAGCAACTGCTAAGGCGGTTGCTTTTGTACCGTGACCTTCCCGTCCATCATTTCCTTTATCATCATCTGTTACAGGGTTGAAGGAGCAGGGAGGAATTTGGCGTTCTTCGGCAGGGCCATGGAGGTGCACTTACGCATTGGTCGGACTTCTAACTGGCCCATCCTCCAGGTAGTCACATGGAGGTTCGGGGCTTGTGGATGGGCTTCAGCGGTCGAGTTCAGTCTAGAAACGTTACGCTTCTGCACGTTGTGCCCTGGATATGATAGCTATTCGGATCTCCCCCTCATCCCTGCTTCCCAGGGGACACTTGAGAAACACAAAAGGCCAAATTGGCCTGATGCACTCCTCTGCCCCAGTTTCGGTAGCCCCTTCATGATACATATCTTCCTTCTACCCTATTAGCCCGAAATTAAGCTGTACTTTTTTTATCCAAATTTACATACCTTTTACTTTTTGAGGCGGTTGCCTTTTATTTCCCTTTTCCATTGCTGGCGGTTATTCCAAAACCTCAGCAACACCTCCTCTCCATGTGAGTCGAGGTCGTCTTCGTCTTCTCCTTCCTGGAGATGACCAATTCAAAACTTTTTAGGTTATCGTATCTCAGGCATTTTCTGAGCGTGTCCAAACCACTGAAGTCTTCGACATTCCAGACGTTCGATAACATCCTCTTGTATATTTCACGATACTGAACAGCAATGGGACGCTCCAGCAGAAGAGGCCTAAGCAACAACCAGCAGCGCTACAACAATGCACATCGTGGAAGAGAGATCAACAAGATCAATTGCTTTGCCGCCCCCACGCAAACGTAACGTCCAGAGCAGCAGCCCGCTAACCCCGTCTTCCTTTCGGGAATGGGCTATACAGCACACCGCTACAGCAAAGTGGGTATCACCGGTGCCCCACGAAATCTGCAGGCATCCTATATGCTTGCTGCAGCGCACCAGAAGTGTCCTTCAGCGGAGTGCCACTCGCATCCACTCCACCCGGGGACCCACACCACTACTATACCAGCTGTGGAGGAACCGGCCACTTCAGCGGCTCCTGTATCCTTGCTGGAAGACGCCTGTGCCGCCACCGCAGCCACAACGTCAGTTGCCACAGTCACATGCACCAGTACTAGCCACTGCTTCATGATTAACACTCTCAACTGGAGCAAGCAGCGACACGGGACACCATTCAGGATCTCCATGCTGACCTTCTGAACTTCGGTGCCCGCTTAATTGCCCTGGAAGAGATCGCTTCATCCATCGTCGACAAACCCCAGGACCTGAAACTGCTTTCAACGCAGAACACCTCCGATAGGAGAGTACCACCGCCGAGCAGTTAGTAAACGTTGACAGCATCACCAACCGCTTGCAGGCACCTGAAGCTCAGCCGACGCCATCTCCACCACAATCACGTTAGCCTTCGTGATGCCTCCAAGCACCGGCGCTTCCTCGTCCAGTGTCTTGCGCTCAACGTAGGCTTATGAAGGAACAAGACCTAATTCTCCTTTGCCTATCCTTATCATCATCACCCTCGAACATTCTATAGCTGCAGTCAGGGCATTTTATCTTGGCTGCAACTTGGACCTTACCTTACGCCTGCTCCTGCCCACCGAGCGGCAGTCATCTGAACTTATATGCAGACTAACGTGGGTGCTTACGCGGGGCGGCACACACCTTATAATCCTCTCAAAAATCCACGACATTCCAATTCGGTGGAGGTTTTCTAGTCCAGTAGTGCCATAGTGGCAAAGCCCTCACTCCCCACTGTGCCCTCCAACACAGTGGTAGTCCATAAATGGATTTTTTCCTCCAATCGAAAAAAAAAAAAAGGAAAAAACAAAAAAAAAAAAAAACTTCTCCAGACGAGACACACACAGACTCCTTAACTCCTCCATTTCCACAGACCTAACACAGTTCTTCAGTCTTTCTGTCAGAGTCTAGATTTCTACTCCATAAGTCAGGATACTCTCCGCAACCACATCAAGTATCATTTCCTTTGTTTCCGTTCTAATGCACCATTAAGCTGTTTATAGTATTTTTTGCCTGTATGACAAGACTTTCTATATCTTTAAAACATGTACCAAATTGGTGGAGAACCGAACCGAAATATTTAAATTGTTCCACTGACGTTACTGTAACATTAGAAAATTTCAAGCTCCTAGCATCCCCACCACTTACTAAATATTCTGTCTTTCTAAAATTTATTACAAAACCTGCTAAATAATAGCAATCAATTAGATTTTTATCATAAATTTAATGTCATTTCGATCCTGCACTATAATTGCTTGATCATCAGCGAAGAACAATGAGTGAATAAATCGATTTCCCATATTTCGACAAGGGTCATTCCGGTGTTTTAGGTATGTCTCCAAATATCGCTTTCGAAAAAAATCATGCTCATTTGCAACAATAAAGCCAGCATTTGTAACAGAAACTGGCGGCAAGCAGTGCATATATATTACACAATGCAAACTATTATTGGTATTTTATTGGCGTAACATTGTGTTGGTCTACCAATATTGTTTCGTCACCTTACATTTAAATTTCAGCTGTATACTTACCACTGTTATCACTGCCATCAATTTCTTCATGGATACTGGTAAAGTGACTTATGCCGCTATGGACCACCGTTTACAGCGAATAACTTCCTCAAGTCAAGGAATTCGGCACACTCACATACTCGTACAAACTTCAAACATACAGTTGTGCGTTATACCAAAGTATGACTCATTAATTCTACGTCCAATCAGAAGCCAGCACGTTTAACCGCTTGAATAACGTAGCACTTAACCAAGCGGCGAGGTGCGATTGTATGTCCTCGAATAACGGGGGCAATAATTACGGAAGTACGTTAATCATCTGCAACTATTACGTTTAGTACAGCCGGCTTTAAATGTTTTCCGATGGACGAGAAAGAGACGAAAAATGTTCTTATGCATTACTTGTGCCTGGTCCGCCCGGCGCATCGATGGCTTCACCAGTTATTTACTTTTGTGTGTGTTCCTCTGAAGTGTGGCCAGCGGGGAGCCAACAAGAAGCTAAATAATCACAGTGTTTCTATCCAAGCAAAAACATCAGCACATTCTTTTCTGTACGTATTTAAACAAGTAACATTGCTTTTTTGTGGTAGCATTAACGGCGTTTAAGAAATATGTTTAAACAATTGATTAAACAACATAATGCAAATGATGTATTCCTCGTTAACAACAATAATAGTAATAGTAATAGTAATAATAATAATAATAATAATAATAATAATAATAATAATAATAATAATAATAATAATAATAATAATAATAATAATAATAATAATAATAATAATAATAATAATAATAATAATAATAATAATAATAATAATAATAATAATAATAATAATAATAATAATAATAATAATAATAATAACAACAGATAAGCCAGTTCCAGGTTTAAAGGGTGATGGGCAAGAAAGCTGAGGGAGAGAAGCCACGTCGTAACCTATAGAGAATGATGCTTCATAGTTTTTTGAAACATGTTCTTTTGCTATTTGCAGTAGTTCTATTACTTGTTTTATTTATTTATTTATTTATTTATTTATTTATTTATTTATTTATTTATTTATTTATTTATTTATTTATTTATTTATTTATTTATTTATTTATTTATTTATTTATTTATTTATTTATTTATTTATTTATTTATTTATTTATTTATTTATTTATTTATTTATTTATTATATTTATTTATTTATTTATTTATTTATTTATTTATTTATTTATTTATTTATTTATTTATTTATTTATTTATTTATTTATTTATTTATTTATTTATTTATTTATTTATTTATTTATTTATTTATTTATTTATTTATTTATTTATTTATTTATTTATTTATTTATTTATTTATTTATTTATTTATTTATTTATTTATTTATTTATTTATTTATTTATTTATTTATTTATTTATTTATTTATTTATTTATTTATTTATTTATTTATTTATTTATTTATTTATTTATTTATTTATTTATTTATTTATTTATTTATTTATTTATTTATTTATTTATTTATTTATTTATTTATTTATTTATTTATTTATTTATTTATTTATTTATTTATTTATTTATTTATTTATTTATTTATTTATTCTTATGAACATAACAGGCTTGGAAGCCCAATTACAATGTTCATCATACATAGATGTTTACATATAATAATATACACACTCAAATAAAAATACAAGAAAAACATAAATGAACATAAACTAATATAAGGAATAGAAACAATTATAAAAAAAAAGAACGAAAGAGAAAGAAAGAAAAAAAAAGTGAAGGTGGTATGGTAAGTAATTTTTTTCTACTATTCCTATACGATACTACTATTACCAATTTAGTTGTAGCATTTTTAAATTGAGTTTCAGACATGTTGAAAATATCTACATCGAAATGATGAAGCTTGTTATATAAATCCATAATTCTGTGTAATGGTGAATTTTTATGGATTTCTGTATTTACTCTGGAGGTGAAGAAAAGCCTCCTGAATCTGCTTATTTTATTGGGTACATAAAATGATACATTTGTTGTAATATTAATATCATCAATAATCGAATGCAATACCTTATACAGAAATATTAACCCTGCAATATCTCTTCTAAATTTAAAGTTTTAAGTTTAAATATTTCCAAAAGGGTTTCATAGTTTGTGTAAGTAGGATAATATCCAGTTCTTTTAAATAGTAAGTATTTTAGAAATTTTGATTGTACTTTTTCTATTGCGGTGACATGCATTATCATCTTAGGATTCCAAATAATAGATGCATATTCGAGTTTTTGTCTCACAAATGAATTATAAAGTTGAATTAAAGTTTTTTCTTGAAATGAATAGGAATTTCGAATAATAAAGCCAAGGCATTTTAGCGATTTTGATACAATTAAGTCAATGTGTCTATTGAATCTAAGATCTCTTGTAAAATGTACCCCTAGATCCTTTTTTTCAATCACTTCATATGTTTGTTGTGTTGTGACCTTTAATGCCGAATATTTGGATTTCATCCTCCCTGCGAGTTCCTTCTAGATTTATAACGTTAATGTTGTTTTGCATACATTGAGATTACTTTCTTACGATCAAGTGTAAGAGAAACGTTGGAATGCTATTCCCTTTGGATCTACAAACACATTACGACCCTCATCCTTGTATGAGCTGGCAAGTCGACTTTTGAGACCACCAATAGATAAGCCATCCTGGCTTCCCCCCGCAGCTAACAGCATGTGACTCGGAAAAGATTTGAAGCCGCTTGTACAAGACTTCAATTTACAATAGGAGACATCAAACTGTAATAAATTAACAGTGTTGTCAACACATTATTTTTACCGTCAAAGCAACTCCCAAAATTCGTCAAAATCCGTATTTTCTTTCACAAGTAAAAATTAAATTAAAACTTCTATTAAACGGACACCTGTTACCTTGACTTTGTTTTCGCTCGGACTAACATTTAAAAATCAGCCAAACTCCGTAAAATAGAATATATAACTAACTTCATATCTTTTCGTAACAATAACAAATAAGTTTAAATATATTTGCTCAGCAGTGTTGATTAAAACAACAATTTATCCACATCAGTTCGAGGTGTTGGGCTCTTCTACTCCTCGGTACGCAGTCATAGTACCAATTTTCATCAAAACATTTTCTGGTAGGACATAATTATGACAGCACGTTTTCACACGCTTAAGTCCGGCCATTAGTTTTAAGTCTATTCCTGAGGGAAGTTTTCACATTATTTAACACACTAAATGCTCTTTCGGCCTCAGTATTTGACCAAGGTAAGGCGAAAAGCATCATTGCGTTGGCAATATCTGCACCAGGTACTACTTAAAGATTATTTTCTAAAATGTCGTACAGACCAGGCCTTCTTTTCTGACATTTTTTATTACGCATTTAAAAAAAGGAAGAAAGAGCACTATAAAGTAACTGTAAGATACAACGAGGCACCACAATACTGAAACACTGAATTAGAACTGCTGCAGAATTCTGTTTGTAGAGGCATGTATCTTATATTTGGTTATGGGTGAAATTAGAGCCATATACCACTGTTATGTTGTGCTCTCATACGATATGTTTGTTACTATTGACTGTCAATAAAAGCCTTTCTTCCAATTCTGCTTTCGCTTATATCCTATGTACGTATTTATCGCAACGGTTCGTGTGTGTGTCTGTGTGTGTGTGTGCGTGTGTGTGTGTGTGTGTGTGTGTGTCTATACCTACCTATCTACCTGCCTACCTGCTTTATAGAAAATCAATATAACATTAAAAAATGTCTAATATACGTAAAAAAATCCATCATCTGTCGAAACTAAAATTTTCCTGTGATACAACTTGAAAATCTGCCAAGTTGTCAACCCTGCAAATGAAAGCTAGAAAAACGAACACCTCCGAAAGAAATAACCTAATCACGTAACACGAAAACTGTTTCAGAGTTCCTCACAATAACTTTAATTACGTCATCGCTTTGGTCAAGATAACGTTTAACGTTAAAACTGCGAAAAGTCTCTAATATGTTGTGTTATACATCTTCTCTAGTGTTTAACGCCCGCTTTTACTACATGTGGCACCGCAGGCGGTGACACTGATGATACATGGAATGAAGACGGTGCACCGGCGGCATCCGATGGCGGGGGAAACCGGAGAACCCGGAGGAAACCCGCCTCTGAACCGCTTCGTCCACCACAAAGCTCACCTGCTGTCGCCTGGGATCGAACCCAGGCCTCTATATCATCGAATAAATATTTACTCTACATACGTCTTACATTTAAGTACAAGTAAATTTCTGGTAATTTCTCTCCTCGTAGTGTATACCTTATTTTCGCACAACTCCTGAAAATCGGTGTCGGTCTGGGTGGCTCAGTTGGTTAGACGCTGGCCTACTATTCCCAAGGTCGCGGGTTCAAACCCGGCCCAGGCCGATGGTTTTTAAGTGTGCTTAAAAACGACAGCTCCATGTCAGTAGATTTTGTCTTGGCTGCAGCCTAGGACCTTACTTTACGCCTGCTCCTGCCCACCGAGCGGCAGTCATCTAATCTTATACGCAGACTAACGTGGGTGCTTACGCGGGACGGTACAAACCTTATCCTAATCCTCTCAAAAATCTACGAAATTCCAATTCGGTGGAGGTTTTCTAGTGCAGTTATGCCATAGTGGCAAAGCCGTCACTCCCCGCTTTTTGCTCCAATCGAAAAAAAAAAAAAAGGGTAAAAATCGTCTCCAAACGAGACACACACAGACACCTTAACTCCTCCATTTCCACAGACCTAACATAGTTCTTCAGTCTTTCTGTCAGAGTCCAGATTTCTACTCCATAAGTCAGGATACTCTCCGCAACCACATCAAGTATCATTTCCTTTGTTTCCGTTCTAACGCACCTGTTCCAAAGCACACCATTAAGCTGTTTATAGTATTTTTTGCCTGTATGACAAGATTTTCTATATCTTTAAAACATGTACCAAATTGGTGGAGAACCGATCCTAAATATTTAAATTGTTCCACTGACGTTACTGTAATATTAGAAAATTTCAAGCTCCTAGCATCCCCACCACTTACTAAATATTCTGTCTTTCTAAAATTTATTACAAAACCTGCTAAATAATAGCAATCAATTAGATTTTTATCATAAATTTAATGTCATTTCGATCCTGCACTATAATTGCTTGATCATCAGCGAAGAACAATGAGTGAATAAATCGATTTCCCATATTTCGACAAGGGTCATTCCGGTGTTTTAGGTATGTCTCCAAATATCGCTTTCGAAAAAAATCATGCTCATTTGCAACAATAAAGCCAGCATTTGTAACAGAAACTGGCGGCAAGCAGTGCATATATATTACACAATGCAAACTATTATAGGTATTTTATTGGCGTAACATTGTGTTGGTCTACCAATATTGTTTCGTCACCTTACATTTAAATTTCAGCTGTATGCTTACCACTGTTATCACTGCCATCAATTTCTTTATGGATACTGATAAGGTGATTTATGCCGATATGGACGACCGTTTACAGCAAATATCTTCCTCAAGCCAAGGAATTCGGCACACTCACATACTCGTACAAACTTCAAACATACAGTTGTGCGTTATACCAAAGTATGACTCATTAATTCTACGTCCAATCAGAAGCCAGCACGTTTAACCGCTTGAATAACGTAGCACTTAACCAAGCGGCGAGGTGCGATTGTATGTCCTCGAATAACGGGGGCAATAATTACGGAAGTACGTTAATCATCTGCAACTATTACGTTTAGTACAGCCGGCTTTAAATGTTTTCCGATGGACGAGAAAGAGACGAAAAATGTTCTTATGCATTACTTGTGCCTGGTCCGCCCGGCGCATCGATGGCTTCACCAGTTATTTACTTTTGTGTGTGTTCCTCTGAAGTGTGGCCAGCGGGGAGCCAACAAGAAGCTAAATAATCAAAGTGTTTCTATCCAAGCAAAAACATCAGCACATTCTTTTCTGTACGTATTTAAACAAGTAACATTGCTTTTTTGTGGTAGCATTAACGGCGTTTAAGAAATATGTTTAAACAATTGATTAAACAACATAATGCATATGATGTATTCCTCGTTAACAACAATAATAGTAATAGTAATAGTAATAATAATAATAATAATAATAATAATAATAATAATAATAATAATAATAATAATAATAATAATAATAATAATAATAATAATAATAATAATAATAATAATAATAATAATAATAACAACAGATAAGCCAGTTCAGGTTTAAAGGGTGATGGGCAAGAAAGCTGAGGGAGAGAAGCTACGTCGTAACCTATAGAGAATGATGCTTCATAGTTTTTTGAAACATGTTCTTTTGCTATTTGCAGTAGTTCTATTACTTGTTTTATTTATTTATTTATTTATTTATTTATTTATTTATTTATTTATTTATTTATTTATTTATTTATTTATTTATTTTATTTATTTATTTATTTATTTATTTATTTATTTATTTATTTATTTATTTATTTATTTATTTATTTATTTATTTATTTATTTATTTATTTATTTATTTATTTATTTATTTATTTATTTATTTATTTATTTATTTATTTATTTATTTATTTATTTATTTATTTATTTATTTATTTATTTATTTATTTATTTATTTATTTATTTATTTATTTATTTATTTATTTATTTATTTATTTATTTATTTATTTATTTATTTATTTATTTATTTATTTATTTATTTATTTATTTATTTATTTATTTATTTATTTATTTATTTATTTATTTATTTATTTATTTATTTATTTATTTATTTATTTATTTATTTATTTATTTATTTATTTATTTATTTATTTATTTATTTATTTATTTATTTATTTATTTATTTATTTATTTATTTATTTATTTATTTATTTATTTATTTATTTATTTATTTATTTATTTATTTATTTATTTATTTATTTATTTATTTATTTATTTATTTATTTATTTATTTATTTATTTATTTATTTATTTATTTATTTATTTATTTATTTATTTATTTATTTATTTATTTATTTATTTATTTATTTATTTATTTATTTATTTATTTATTTATTTATTTATTTATTTATTTATTTATTTATTTATTTATTTATTTATTTATTTATTTATTTATTTATTTATTTATTTATTTATTTATTTATTTATTTATTTATTTATTTATTTATTTATTTATTTATTTATTTATTTATTTATTTATTTATTTATTTATTTATTTATTTATTTATTTATTTATTTATTTATTTATTTATTTATTTATTTATTTATTTATTTATTTATTTATTTATTTATTTATTTATTTATTTATTTATTTATTTATTTATTTATTTATTTATTTATTTATTTATTTATTTATTTATTTATTTATTTATTTATTTATTTATTTATTTATTTATTTATTTATTTATTCTTATGAACATAACAGGCTTGGAAGCCCAATTACAATGTTCATCATACATAGATGTTTACATATAATAATATACACAGTCAAATAAAAATACAAGAAAAACATAAATGAACATAAACTAATATAAGGAATAGAAACAATTATAAAAAAAAAGAACGAAAGAGAAAGAAAGAAAAAAAAAGTGAAGGTGGTATGGTAAGTAATTTTTTTCTACTATTCCTATACGATACTACTATTACCAATTTAGTTGTAGCATTTTTAAATTGAGTTTCAGACATGTTGAAAATATCTACATCGAAATGATGAAGCTTGTTATATAAATCCATAATTCTGTGTAATGGTGAATTTTTATGGATTTCTGTATTTACTCTGGAGGTGAAGAAAAGCCTCCTGAATCTGCTTATTTTATTGGGTACATAAAATGATACATTTGTTGTAATATTAATATCATCAATAATCGAATGCAATACCTTATACAGAAATATTAACCCTGCAATATCTCTTCTAAATTTAAAGTTTTAAGTTTAAATATTTCCAAAAGGGTTTCATAGTTTGTGTAAGTAGGATAATATCCAGTTCTTTTAAATAGTAAGTATTTTAGAAATTTTGATTGTACTTTTTCTATTGCGGTGACATGCATTATCATCTTAGGATTCCAAATAATAGATGCATATTCGAGTTTTTGTCTCACAAATGAATTATAAAGTTGAATTAAAGTTTTTTCTTGAAATGAATAGGAATTTCGAATAATAAAGCCAAGGCATTTTAGCGATTTTGATACAATTAAGTCAATGTGTCTATTGAATCTAAGATCTCTTGTAAAATGTACCCCTAGATCCTTTTTTTCAATCACTTCATATGTTTGTTGTGTTGTGACCTTTAATGCCGAATATTTGGATTTCATCCTCCCTGCGAGTTCCTTCTAGATTTATAACGTTAATGTTGTTTTGCATACATTGAGATTACTTTCTTACGATCAAGTGTAAGAGAAACGTTGGAATGCTATTCCCTTTGGATCTACAAACACATTACGACCCTCATCCTTGTATGAGCTGGCAAGTCGACTTTTGAGACCACCAATAGATAAGCCATCCTGGCTTCCCCCCGCAGCTAACAGCATGTGACTCGGAAAAGATTTGAAGCCGCTTGTACAAGACTTCAATTTACAATAGGAGACATCAAACTGTAATAAATTAACAGTGTTGTCAACACATTATTTTTACCGTCAAAGCAACTCCCAAAATTCGTCAAAATCCGTATTTTCTTTCACAAGTAAAAATTAAATTAAAACTTCTATTAAACGGACACCTGTTACCTTGACTTTGTTTTCGCTCGGACTAACATTTAAAAATCAGCCAAACTCCGTAAAATAGAATATATAACTAACTTCATATCTTTTCGTAACAATAACAAATAAGTTTAAATATATTTGCTCAGCAGTGTTGATTAAAACAACAATTTATCCACATCAGTTCGAGGTGTTGGGCTCTTCTACTCCTCGGTACGCAGTCATAGTACCAATTTTCATCAAAACATTTTCTGGTAGGACATAATTATGACAGCACGTTTTCACACGCTTAAGTCCGGCCATTAGTTTTAAGTCTATTCCTGAGGGAAGTTTTCACATTATTTAACACACTAAATGCTCTTTCGGCCTCAGTATTTGACCAAGGTAAGGCGAAAAGCATCATTGCGTTGGCAATATCTGCACCAGGTACTACTTAAAGATTATTTTCTTAAATGTCGTACAGACCAGGCCTTCTTTTCTGACATTTTTTATTACGCATTTAAAAAAAGGAAGAAAGAGCACTATAAAGTAACTGTAAGATACAACGAGGCACCACAATACTGAAACACTGAATTAGAACTGCTGCAGAATTCTGTTTGTAGAGGCATGTATCTTATATTTGGTTATGGGTGAAATTAGAGCCATATACCACTGTTATGTTGTGCTCTCATACGATATGTTTGTTACTATTGACTGTCAATAAAAGCCTTTCTTCCAATTCTGCTTTCGCTTATATCCTATGTACGTATTTATCGCAACGGTTCGTGTGTGTGTCTGTGTGTGTGTGTGCGTGTGTGTGTGTGTGTGTGTGTGTGTGTCTATACCTACCTATCTACCTGCCTACCTGCTTTATAGAAAATCAATATAACATTAAAAAATGTCTAATATACGTAAAAAAATCCATCATCTGTCGAAACTAAAATTTTCCTGTGATACAACTTGAAAATCTGCCAAGTTGTCAACCCTGCAAATGAAAGCTAGAAAAACGAACACCTCCGAAAGAAATAACCTAATCACGTAACACGAAAACTGTTTCAGAGTTCCTCACAATAACTTTAATTACGTCATCGCTTTGGTCAAGATAACGTTTAACGTTAAAACTGCGAAAAGTCTCTAATATGTTGTGTTATACATCTTCTCTAGTGTTTAACGCCCGCAGGCGGTGACACTGATGATACATGGAATGAAGACGGTGCACCGGCGGCATCCAATGGCGGGGGAAACCGGAGAACCCGGAGGAAACCCGCCTCTGAACCGCTTCGTCCACCACAAAGCTCACCTGCTGTCGCCTGGGATCGAACCCAGGCCTCTATATCATCGAATAAATATTTACTCTACATACGTCTTACATTTAAGTACAAGTAAATTTCTGGTAATTTCTCTCCTCGTAGTGTATACCTTATTTTCGCACAACTCCTGAAAATCGGTGTCGGTCTGGGTGGCTCAGTTGGTTAGACGCTGGCCTACTATTCCCAAGGTCGCGGGTTCAAACCCGGCCCAGGCCGATGGTTTTTAAGTGTGCTTAAAAACTACAGCTCCATGTCAGTAGATTTACTGGCATGTAAAAGAACTCCTGCGGGACAAAATTCCGGCACACCGGCGACGCTGATGTGATCCTGGCAATTGACAGCGTCGTTAAACAACAAAATAATTTAATTTTGAAAATCGGTGGATATTGCTGTATTTTAATATCCCTGCATCTTTCTAGGATAGTAATACGGAAAATGGGTGTTCGTGCTGTAGTTCTGAAATGGTTCGTAGATTAGTTGGAGCTATTAGTCGGCTAAGAATATGGTCAAATTTAAATAAACGGCCGACTATAATAACCATGTTTACAGATCAAAATGTTACAGTAACACATTTCTACGAGCAAGTTCTTTGTTATTGTCATCTTACTTGAATCAAGGAAACTAATGAGATCATATAAAATTATTATGGCAGCGGTGGGATTCGAACCCACGCCCTTTCGGACTGGTGCCTAAAACCAGCGCCTTAGACCGCTCGGCCACGCTACCACGACGAAGAGTCTTTTTTGTCCTTTGAATATTCTGTAGTTTTGTTCCTTTCTTTAAATGCATATGACCCGAAAAGTTAAATTTCATGTCGCGATGCAATGGTTAAACTGTTGAACGCCGTAAGAGGGCGGTGGATATTCACTGCAATAACATTCGTTCGATTGGTATTACAGCCTCATTAAAAATTGACAGTATTCCACATAATAATCTTTCATTATTGTTGTCGTAACATCATACCAATACATGAGACAATATACAATTCCACTGCACCATTTTAACAAGAACACCTCAAAATATAATATAGGTCCCACCGAGACTTAAACTCGTGTCGCTGGATTCAGAGTCCAGAGTGCTAACCATTACACCATGGGACCACATGCTTGTAAATTATCTCTTGCCGTAATATTGGGCACCGTTGTAACAAGAACACCTCAAAATATAATATAGGTCCCACCGAGATTTGAACTCGGATCGCTGGATTCAAAGTCCAGAGTGCTAACCATTACACCATGGGACCACATGCTTGAAAATGTTCTCTTGCCGTAATATTATGCACTATTTTAACAAGAACACCCCAAAATATAATATAGGTCCCACCGAAATTTGAACTCCGATCGCTGGATTCAAAGTCCAAAGTGCTAACCATTACACCATGGGACCACATCCTTGTAAACATTCTCTTGCCGTAATATTGTGCACCATTTAACAAGAACACCTCAAAATATAATATAGGTCCCACCGAGATTTGAACTCGGATCGCTGGATTCAGAGTCCAGAGTGCTAACCATTACACCATGGGACCACATGCTTCTGAGTATTTTCTGCCCTGATGTTGTCGACCATTGTAATACGCACGTCTCAAAATATATTATAGCTCCCACCGAGATTTGGAACCGAATCAGTTATAAAATTTTTATAAATGTTTTGCCAATGTATATTGAACCCCATGTAATTGATTGATTTGTGGGTTTAAGGGCGTTCAACTACCCCCGCTCCCCATGTTCAGGAAGTCCTTGGCGAAAATCAGTGTGGGTTTAGGAAGAATCGATCAAGAAATGATCATGTATTCACAAGCACACAAATTATTAGTGAGATTTTATGGAAATAATATTCCGCTATATCAGTTATATGTCGATTTTAAACAAGCGTTTGATACCATTTACAGAGTATATGTTTTACATGCTATGGCCGATCTTGACATCCCTTTAAAATTAGTTAATTTAACCAAAATGATTAACTAAAACAGTAAACAAGGTCAAAATAAAAAATAAGCTCTGTAATAGTTTCCCCACACATAATGGAATCAGAGAAGGAGAGTCACTATCAACTATATTGTTTAATATTGGGTGAGAACAAATAATGGGAAATATTAATAAAGGTAGTTCAATTTTCAATAGATCCTTTCAATGTTTGGCCTATGCCGATGCTATTGTTTTCCTTACAAGAAACATAAATGTTTTAAATGAAGCACCAAAAGAACTCAAAATAAGGCTAATAAAGCAGGATTAAAAGTTAACATAAATAAAACAAACTATATGGTAAACAATGACAGAGAAATTAATATGATAAAGAGTCATTAAGCTGCTGTATCATACGTTAGAATAAATGCTTACTGTACATACGTCTTACATGTAAGTACCAGTAAATTTCTGGTAATTTTTCACCTATCAGTGTATGCCTTATTTTCGCACAAAATATATATTTTTTTTATTTCTTCCTAGAAATTTTGTGTGTGCCTTATATGCGGTGGCGGCTTATTTTCGCGTCAATACGCTGCCTTTCCATTCCGGATTACAGAACACAGTAATGGTCGATTGCGTCAGCCTTTGTTTATTCTCTTTCGTTCTTTAGGAATCGTTAATGTATATGCTCCATCAAATAGTTATGGCAATTGCTCCGCTAATCGCCCCAGGCATTATATAGATCATCGGCAGTTTACTGAGAGAGAATGTGGCCCACATTCGGGAGGTCGTGGGTTCGATGCTGGGAAGGATATGTATTTACCTTACATCCCCCGTTTCACTTCCTTTTATTCATTTTCTCTATCCGGTCTTTCCAGGTTATAAGAGTCAGTGGGCTCGCCGGTGGGCTGTGTTACGGTGGTGCTTGCGCTCTGGAAATATGGTGTTAGGCTGAGGGGAGGCGCTCTGGTCGGCCGGCCGCCGTTTCAGGAGAATTGATTGATCAGTAGGACCTACCATGTGCGGCCTCTCTGTGGCAATCTGGAACTCCGTCAACCTGAAGAACTTGTCCACACCTGTTAGGCACCCACCGAAGTTGTACTTCCGCGTGTGATGCGTTCTAGCCACCTGCAGAATACTTTCATCTCATCCTTCCTCCCGGGGTCTGACGCAGAATAAGCCATCGGCTGATGAGCCGGAATCCCTCCCGTGACAAACATACACACTCTCTCTTTCACCATTCATTCGTCTTGCCCTTCATCTGGCGGATTAAAGTAAAATACCTTGAAAGCTTTATGACAAAGTGCCTATTATCGATTTTCAGCACATAGCTTATGAATGAATATTGTATTAATTAGAAATCACAAGAGATACCTGTAAGTTTACTGCAAGAGAAGGTTAGTTCTTGTAAAAATATATAAAGCGTATAGAATTAAGAGTTTTCTGACATTAATTATTTCAGGTTGAATGTTTCAATTTTAAGAAGTAGGATTCGGAAATATAAGGGATTCTGCGGCTGGAAAATGTGCGAAAAATTTTCAAATTGACAATTTTTTGTTTTATGCATAAAAATGTTCCCTAACCCTTCAGTCACCGGTTGGTGTTGAAATTTTTTTTTAAGATTCCATTATTTTTAAAGATCTAAGGCAGGCTTTAAATGCAAGCTACCCTACATTTAAAATCCCCTTTTCTGCTGAACCTTTCTGCAGTATTTGAACAAAATATGGGACAAAAAGTATTAGCAGAAAGGGGTGGTTAAGTGGCTATCTCGCCGGCAGAGAAAACCTATGAATCTGAGGGAAGAGACTAATAGACAAAAGAAGGAAAGCGTCACAAATAGATAGTTGACTCATCATCAAGATGCATGTGTGTAGAAAAATGGGTTTTTCTCGACTTTTCATTTTTAAATACACTATCTGCTCCATGGGCATTAAATTTTGTGCTATGCTCCTAGAATTTCTCGAACATGTGTTCCATTTATGCGACTTCATCTTGAGTTTTTGGCTTCAAAATCTGAAAATATCTTTAGCTTAAATAATGTAAATACACAAAATAGTTTAAAAAATATTTTGAATGTCCATCAAAGCAAAGAAATTAATTACTTTAAAAGCAATTATATTGTCTTCCTCCCAGAGATTGATGGTGTTTGTTGGGCAATTAGAATTTATAAGATAATAAAACTGTTGTGATATTTTAGTTTTTGATCCGCATAGAATAATTTGAATATCAAGGTATTTTCGCATTGTGAATCAAGTGAATAATTAATTCCCTCAAAGCTATAGATTGTGCTGGAACTTTGTGTTGTAGATTATAACATTGACATGCTTCAGTGTGCAAACTATTGATTTCATATCGATTAAAAGATATAAAATTCAAATTTCAGTCTCAGGACCCCTTAAGTAACCGTATTTTATGAGATCATAGAATAACCAAGCGTCAGCGTCGCATATGTTCATCTTTTTTACGTATATTTAAAGATTAAAACAGAGTGAAATACACTTTTGCAATACTTGATACGTAAGTTAATCTTGTGAGCACGTATTTGGTAGTGTAAGCCAAATTTACAATTAATTTATCAATTACCATCTGGTCTTTAATACCTACGGTACTAGTAGGAAATGACATCACACCAAGCAGCCCACTAACCTAAAAATAAGTTATTAATGAGTCCTTAGCAAAGTATTCCAATAAAACTATATCACTGGTATAGCTGTAAACGTTTGAATCAAAGCACCACTTTCGGAAAACACTGTAAGCTTCAACATATTTAGGTTTCGACTTCGCTGGTAAAACTGATGCACATGCTAGATCCGCAGCTTCTTCAATAGTAATGTCGCTCATTTTTATAACATTTTACTGTTTGATAATTACTGTCAAGAGTCGAAAGATTCAATTCGGCTACTTAAACAAATAACCTAGAAACCAAGGCATGTGCTACTTCAAGTAAAGAATCTATTACGAAATTCATTAACAAAAGAGTGGATATGAAGGCTTTGCCCACATAATTTAGATATAAGTTCTCATTTGTTCTCACTTTTTCTCAGTGTTAAATAAAACATGGAAAAGCAATTTCGATATATTATTACTTGTTAAGGGTTTTGCAAGTATTGCCCCTGCGGACCTCGTATTCCCAAAATGGATTATCAATCTGATAAGTATTACTAACAGTTCTTAGTACGCAATATATTATAATCTAATTATAGCAAATATATTATGAGAACACAAAGTTACGTGATCAATGAATATCGCTGTTATTATATTAGAAACTCCGGAAAATCAATGGACATTGGTGTAGTTTTGAAATGATTGTTAGGTTATTCGGAGCTAATAGTCGGCTGAGAATATGGTGAAATTTAAATAACATGTATACAGATAAAAATGTTACAGTAACCCATTTCTACGAGCAAGTTCTTTGTTATTGTTAGCTTACTTAAATCACGGAAACTAATGAGATCATATAAAATAATTATGGCAGCGGTGGGATTCGAACCCACGCCCTTTCGGACTGGTGCCTAAAACCAGCGCCTTAGACCGCTCGGCCACGCTACCACAACGAATATTATTTTGAATATTCTGTAGTTTTGTTCATTTCTTTTAATGTACATTAGCCGAAATGTTTAATTTCATGTCACGATACAAGGGTTAGGTTGTTGATTGCCGTGAGAGGGCGGTGGATATTCACTGCAATAACATTCGTTCGGTTGGTGTAATAGCCTCATTAAAAACTTGTCAGTATTCCACATAATAATCTTTTATTGTTCTTGTAACATCATAGAAGGGCATACATTAACAACCTACCAATATATAACATACAATTTCAGTTCACTATTCATTGCAGTATGGGATATATAAATATTCTTATTTTCCTTATGTAGGTTCATACTCCAGAGACACAACTATTGTAATATGGACACCTCAAAATATATTAGAGGTCCCACCAAGGTTTGAACTCGGATTGCTGGATTTAGAGCCCAGAGTGCTAATCATTACACCATGGGACCAGAGGCCCCAAAAGTTACCTCGGCTCCGATGTTGTCAAGCATTGTAATATAGGCACCTCAAAATATATTGTAGGTCCCACCGAGATTTGAACTCGTATCGCTGGATTCAAAGTCCAGAGTGCTAACCATTACACCATGGGGCCACATGCTCAACAGCCTCCTCGGCTCCGATGTTGTCAAGCATTGTTATGTGGACTCATCAAAATATATCATAGGTCCCACCGAGATTTGAACTCGGATCGCTGGATTCAAAGTCCAGAGTGCTAACCATTACACCATGGGACCACATACTCAACAGCCTCCTCGGCTCCGATATTGTCAAGCATTGTGATATGGGCACCTCAAAATATATTGTAGGTCCCACCGAGATTTGAACTCGGATCGCTGGATTCAAAGTCCAGAGTGCTCACCATTACACCATGGGACCACATACTCAACAGCCTCCTCGGCTCCGATATTGTCAAGCATTGTGATATGGGCACCTCAAAATATATTGTAGGTCCCACCGAGATTTGAACTCGGATCGCTGGATTCAAAGTCCAGAGTGCTCACCATTACACCATGGGACCACATACTCAATAGCCTCCTCGGCTCCGATATTGTCAAGCATTGTTATGTGGACACATCAAAATATATTATAGGTCCCACCGAGATTTGAACTCGGATCGCTGGATTCAGAGTGCTAACCATTACACCATGGGACCACATACTCAACAGCCTCCTCGGCTCCGATATTGTCAAGCATTGTTATGTGGACACATCAAAATATATCATAGGTCCCACCGAGATTTGAACTCGGATCGCTGGATTCAGAGTCCAGAGTGCTAACCATTACACCATGGGACCACATATTCAACTGTCTCCTCGGCTCCGATATAGTCAATCATTGTTATATGGACACCTCAAAATATATTACAGGTCCCATCAAGATTTGAACTCGGATCGCTGGATTCAGAGTCCAGGGTGCTAACCATTACACCATGGGACCACATATTCAACTGTCTCCTCGGCTCCGATATAGTCAATCATTGTTATATGGACACCTCAAAATATATTACAGGTCCCACCGAGATTTGAACTCGGATCGCTGGATTCAGAGTCCAGAGTGCTAACCATTACACCATGGGACCACATACTCAACAGCCTCCTCGGCTCCGATATTGTCAAGCATTGTGATATGGGCACCTCAAAATATATTGTAGGTCCCACCGAGATTTGAACTCGGATCGCTGGATTCAAAGTCCAGAGTGCTCACCATTACACCATGGGACCACATACTCAACAGCCTCCTCGGCTCCGATATTGTCAAGCATTGTTATGTGGACACATCAAAATATATTATAGGTCCCACCGAGATTTGAACTCGGATCGCTGGATTCAGAGTGCTAACCATTACACCATGGGACCACATACTCAACAGCCTCCTCGGCTCCGATATTGTCAAGCATTGTTATGTGGACACATCAAAATATATCATAGGTCCCACCGAGATTTGAACTCGGATCGCTGGATTCAGAGTCCAGAGTGCTAACCATTACACCATGGGACCACATATTCAACTGTCTCCTCGGCTCCGATATAGTCAATCATTGTTATATGGACACCTCAAAATATATTACAGGTCCCACCGAGATTTGAACTCGGATCGCTGGATTCAGAGTCCAGAGTGCTAACCATTACACCATGGGACCACATATTCAACTGTCTCCTCGGCTCCGATATAGTCAATCATTGTTATATGGACACCTCAAAATATATTACAGGTCCCACCGAGATTTGAACTCGGATCGCTGGATTCAGAGTCCAGAGTGCTAACCATTACACCATGGGACCACATATTCAACTGTCTCCTCGGCTCCGATATAGTCAATCATTGTTATATGGACACCTCAAAATATATTACAGGTCCCACCGAGATTTGAACTCGGATCGCTGGATTCAGAGTCCAGAGTGCTAACCATTACACCATGGGACCACACATTCGTGTGCATCTTCTGTCCTGACGTTGTCTACCACTGAAGGGTAAGGGAACAACAAGGGCTGTAAAGCCAGAAGAGAAGTAGAACGTATTTTTGTAATTCTCATATAATGGCTAGGACTCTCGTGACGCTTATGAGCTTAGTTGCTTTACATATCTCGATGCAAGATGCGTTGTATTCTGTGTATGTATGCTGTCCATACCAACATTTAATTTGAGTGCATCATAAACATTACAGAGGACAATGAAAGTAACCTTAAAAAGACATAAGAAAGCAGATTCCATACTAAATGACTAGATTCTCACAAAAAGAATAAAATGTTACATTTGGCGGTTTTCTTTGTCTACGTTTTCGCTCTGATCTGGAATGTGGTTGTCCTTCATCCTAAAATATAAGAGCTGAACAAGAGAATATCGGTTTGAATGTTGCATCATACTAATTTAATTCAAGGATAAGAGCTTAACTCACACACCTTTCAAATCTATAAATACAAAATATGATGTGTTACGCTCACATAGTTTTCTCCACCCACTATCGCTTATATTTGTGTAGCTTCCTCAGACAAAATGCTAATTACTCGTAATACCAAACATTCAATACTAAGATTTCACTAGAAATTCATGTTTTGGTATCCCTGAGTTTAAAATGTTCCAAGGATGCAACACAAATATCTTCAAGAATATATCCTACCCCAGACTACCTTTACATAAAACATTTTTCGAACATTTTTATGTTCTTAAACATGACTCATACGATTTTGATTGAAATACCATATTAAACATATTTTAGTCAAATTAAAAATATATCTTGCATTTTTTGGGATTGTCCTCGGAAATCCTCTTCGTTTTGAATAACTTTGGCATGAGTGGCAAGCCCTAAGAGTAGGCAAAATTTTACTACACAAAAAATCTGATGTGTTGCACTCATGACTTTCTCTACTCTTGTACTAACCATTCTTACAAACTCTTATTAATATATCTTCTTCGTGTAAGTTAAGATAAACATTTGTACAAATTACCTTTTCTTACACATGCGACGGGAATATGTGAATAAAGTAGGCTTTGAGCGATAGTCAAATCTTTTAAAGCTTTCAAATTCCGTCCTCTTTGAATGGTTAACGTATAAAAAATTTAATAACGATGTTCTGTTTGGCAGGAGTAGAAGTTCTCCAAAACTCACACAAATAACAAGGAATATCTCCGAAATAATTCATTCTACAAAAACAATTATTGGAACATAAATTGTGTATTTTAGCAACATCTACATTTTTTGTACAGTAAGATTTGCTCTATCTCTTACGGTTTACCAGTTATGCAAAAGTCATCCGGAGTAAACAGGACTACATGGGCTACAGGCAGAAAATTCGAAATATACATCTCATTTGTCATAAAAATATCTCAAACATATGGTATTTTAATCAAAATCGTTAGAACCATTTTAAAGAAAATCAAAATTTTGGAAAACTTTTCAATGTAAACGTAGTTTAGGGTGTAGGAATTTTCTTCAAAATGTTCTTGTCGCATCCTTGAAAGACATTAAACTTAAATACCGACTTTTCGTTCTTAAATTATGCTGTTCAAAGACTGATAGATTGACACACCTCAAAGCATATATTTCCCAGAAATCTCGACATCAAATTTTTGGGTGGAATACAATACTTCCTCTACAATAGTATACGTAGTGTGTTTTAGATTTTCAATACTTTCTCAAATTGGAATACGTTATTCGTCTTTTTAACTCCATGCAAAGAGAACGGTATCACATAGTAAATACTCTTAAAAGATTTAACTATCGCACAAAGCCTGCTGTATTCACATATTCCCCTTGCAGCTACAAGGAAATTAGCAATAAGATAATTTCTACAGATGTTTATCTGGGTGGTTGTAGCTCTAATAGAATTACTTAGATCGCATATGTGAGGTATGTTCATACGCTGTACAATCTTGAACCTAATTGATAAGTACATCATTACACGAGTAGCATAAGAGCCAACAAGTATCTAGTATATTTTTATGTGTATGTATAATCTTTAAATTCCTTATGTGAATATTGGTCCATGTCAAGAATTCCCCATACTGATTTTAATGCGTTTATTATCTGCAACTTTTAGTGAAATTCGTTTTATACTTTCTTCTCGCCTAATATACACAACATAACATACAAATGCTTATTTATTCAGCGGTTAAAACAGTTTGAAAAACATTGAAAATAGTTACCATGATATTTCTCAGAGATCATGGACTAGTGAGGCACCAATAATCGAGCAAGATGGTTACGCGTAACTGCGAAGCCCGCATTCAGAAGGTCGCGGGTTCGATTCTGGTGTTCGAACTTGCGAAGTGGATCTCTTCGTGAGTGGTGAATGTGCTCTGTAAATAAGCTTCTCGGCACCGAGGTGACGTTGCGGTCGTCTGTCCTAGGGAGGGGGGTACCAGTCGAAACCTAGACCGCAGGCTGCGTGCGCGAACCTCGCGTCGAGATAAAGAACTACCTGTAAACCTGTAGGGAGCCTCTCTCTTTGGGGTCTACGGCCACCCGTGGGGCATTATCATCTCATCCCTTCCGCGCGGGGTCTGACGTACAATATCCGAGCGTAACAGATAGGACATACCTTTCGGTATGTAATCAACCATCAATAATGCAACTTATATGGATAATGGTTCTTTTGTCAGGCAGAAAATTTCATGTTCGTTTTCTGATTTATGAACACTATTAAAGCAGAACGTATACAAAACACGGAAGAAAAATGCCATACTAAAAGGTCATTTTATTTAAGAAGTGTAAGGTCTGTTGGCCCTTTAAACATTAAACGCTAGTTCGCAACCACCCGACAATGGGAACCATAACGACAACGGTAACGGAAGCAAGGCAGCACTCAATATTTTGGTTCACAATTGTTCGTGAACGAGAACAATATACACTATCGATCAGCCTATCGATAGAAAGTGCTAGTCGATATTATGCATTGGGAATTCATTAGTTTCTAACTCACCCATGATATTTTTTTCTAGCTTGCGATTACAGAGAGCTCTAACGTCTGTTTCGTGGCACGACCGCTTTGAATAACTTCTACAGCGTATAGTATAATACACGCAATATGAATATAAAATGTCGTGCCCAGTAACGGGAACGGAAATTTAAAACTTGGCCAGGTCTGCTTTCGCGTTCCCGGGGACGGGAAAAATACTCCTATCAGAATAAATGTCTTTCAAATGGCTCGATCTGGTTATCGTTGTCGTTGCCGGTGGTTGTGAACGAGCCTTAAAGAGACGTTAGGTAGAACAAGCAAAAGATGAAAATTCTTGTAAATTGCCAGAACAGGAAAACCATAATATTTTTGTTTTTATGTATACAAGAAATTAGGAGTTTCTCTCCGTTAATTTGATTGCTAGTGTATTTTAATGCGGTTACGAGCACTTTCTTGACTTACTGTACTTGCAACAAATACAAAGCTCTCTGAAGGAAGTTTATGAGGAGGGAACTGGTAAGCCTTTAAGTAATTGATGACAATGTTTGAGAGTTATTAATTGTTGAACAGGCAGCATCCTTTAGTGCGGTAAGATAGCATGCTCATTTGCCAGAGACCATACCCGTGTTTATATGGGAATTCCCCGCGGTAAATTTCACATCAACTAATTACACTAATGCAGCGCCGCCGTCTTGAACGGGAGGGTTCCATGTTATGGCTGGCAGCGATCGACGCGACGTCTTAGGGCAAAGTGCGTAATTAATAAACGAGTAAAACTAACGCATAACGTTTTCACTTGGTGCTATTGAATCTAGATGCAAAACTTGTACTAGTTAAGTTGCGTTACTGAATTAAATCCAAGCTAAATTGTCAGCTATCCCTTTTGGAAGATGTTATCTACTGTCTGCACACCAGAAGAAGGCAAGGGCACTCTGCTGTGCTATGTAAATACCGCTGTCATATTTATGCACGCTAGGGGTTCATACATTAGTGTTGCAAATAGTGGTAACCAGAAATCGCCAAATCTTAAACTAAAACTCGTTAGGAAGTCTCTAAATCAAATAACTACAGTAGAATCTCGAAATAAAGTGGTTGTTGGGGAACATGTTTTGGTCCCGCGTTATAAAGATTCCATGGTGTATCGAAATGTGAGGTTAGAAGTGACCTGCGAGGGTGATTGCAAAAATACATGCAATAATAAATTACAATAAATTGTAAAGTATGTAATATACGGTAAAGTACACCACTTTTAAATGCAATTACACACCGGTTATGCTAGAGGTGTATTGTTTGATTGTAGCAAGATTGAAATAAATACTGTTCCTCCATATACAGAATCATCTTGTTTATGGTACTCATACTTATCACTTCACTAACAGTGAATATCTTCTTCCGTGTATCTGTCTCATTACTTCGGGAAATTCTTAGTAATGCAGTGACAAAGGTCAACGCTAGGAATGCAGCGGTCCCAGTGGCCGATGGCGGCAGCGGAAATTTTAAACTCAACTTTCAAGAATAAAAAAATAAATATATAAATAAAAAGTAAGATATATTTTCGGGGGCATACTTTCCCCCGCGTTAAATCCGAATCCCCGGTATTTAGGACCGCGCTATTTCGGGCCTGTAGTGTACTATAATTAAAATATAAGTGTATAATATTTAATAATTCTAAAAGAAAAATATATTTCCGTAATCGGAAGAGAAAAAGGAAAGCTCATCTTCCGACTGCTTCTCAAGGTTGCACTGTATGTTCACAGAGGCGTGTGTGCGCTTATATTGTACCAATTTTGCCCCGACGTTTTTTGAGATTTCAACGAGTAACTCATATTCCGTAAAATCCTAAAAACAGCATATCTAGCTGCCGCAGTTGGAGCGTTTAAACTGATTCTTTAGCGGTTTGATCCTCGTGGCCGACATTGGTTTTTTTCGGAGGTTTTCCCGGGTCGCCAGGAGAATCCTTCATCCAGTTAGGTTTCTTTCAGCGTCGCGGCAGGGAAAAAGGATGCACTCTGGAAATTTGCGGACATACGTGTTGCGTCCCGCGTTCAGAAAATTATCCTAAATACCGTTGCGTAGTATACGGGTTGTGGCCCAAGCCATATACGAGCTTTAGAAGAAAAACGACATAAATGTGAAGTAATGTCATAGAAACTTACTCGTATCGTACGTATATAGTTGAGTTAGATTTTTAGCCATATGACTACGTCATTGTATTTTCAAAGCAAAAGTTAGTCTTTTGTAGCAGTTTGTTGCATACCTACGTGATGAATGTCTGCCTGGAAATCATATTATTCCTATACTGATCTAAAATACTTGAGATAATGGACATTTTTGTCTTTGTCGCTGATTTTTTAATTCTTGTGTTGTTGCAAATTCTTATTTTAAAATGTCTCAGCAGGTATATCTTTAGGAACATTTATACTTGGTATAATTTTATCTACTTTTACTGGTTCCATTGTGTACACCGAGGTTGTAATACAGATTACACAGGGACACCAATTATTTGGGTAAAATGAAGGGAGGTCAGACATACTGTATGTATCGATATATTATATGCCGCCATCGTATCGATATAAGTAAGGTTTATTATCACACAGTTTACAGTGCTACCTAATACACAAAATATATACGTCTTTGGCTTTTGCACCCTTCTTGCTCTAAGTCCTCCCACTTAACTTGGTGCTATTGAACGCCTGCCGCAGTAAAATCTGACCGCGGGACGCAACCCGTAAACCCAGGGAAATTTAGTACCCCCCCCCCCCCTCCCCGCATGGGATGGTACAAGCCCGAGTACGGAGGAGAACCGATTTCCGAGTCCCGTGCCCTCCTTGGAAGTACGAACCTGAGAGGTGGGAGAGGAACTGGGCACCCTCTGTCGTGGCAACGTTCCGGCCGCCCTTAGGATCCATTCACCTTATCCACCCTCCCGAGGGATGCTCCGTCAGGGGCTTAGGCACAAAAGATCGCCTTTCGGTGGAGTTGCTAAGTCCTCCTCCGCCAGTTGTCATAGAGTAATACAGTCGTCCGCATTGCAGTATGGAAGAGAGGCAACTGCGATTGCCAAATCTACCTGTTCTTTAAACGGGTTTGATGCCGTTGCATTTTGTAACAATAAAGTTAGACCACTGATTCCCTATTTCACTTATTTGAGAAGGAATTCAACTGCAATCCTTTTCTAAGAAAATAATTTTTACACTGTGTTTATTTTATTTGATATTTTAAAACCCAAATATTTCTTAGCCAGTAAAGGTATTGAGCCAAAAATTTGAATGCTCCAGAATTGTCTCTAAATTTTATCTAAAATGGCCAGAAAAGCCACTAGTTTGCCGCTATAACACTTCAATCTAGCGACAAGTCGACTAGGTTGGCAATACTGTCACATACATTCCATAGTAAATAAATCGACTGCGTGAGCGGAGTAATAGTTCCAGTTCACAGACCCAGGTCAACTTCTTCTGGTGGGAAAACAGTTATTACGTAACTGATTTAGGTTCGATTTGTTCAATTAAGCAGGTTTAGAATACATATAACAAAGACATTGAGAAGAAGGTTGATCGATTTCAAGCTATCGCTGAAACAGTTGGAAGAACTTTAGGAAGAAAAACAAGAAAACAAACAAATGAAATTCTAAAAACTTATGACTGTACCTAGTTTTATATAATTGGTCCAGAATCATGGATAGTAAAAAAAATCTCATGTGTTGCACTCACATGACTTTCTCTACTCTTGTACTAACCATTCTTACAAACTCTTATTCCAATATCTTCTTCGTGTTAGTTGAGGTAAACATTTGTGGAAATTATCTTATTGCTTATTTCCTTGTAGCTACAAGGGGAATATAGGAATACAGTAGGCAAATCTTTTAAAGCTTTTAAATTCCGTTCTCTTTGCACGGTTAAGAGATAAAAACACACAACGATGTTGCATTTCACGAAACTTTGTTTTCGGAAACTGACACAAATAACAAGGAATATTTCAGAAATGATTCAGTCTACAAAAAAAATTATTTAGACATAAATTGTTTGTTTTAGCAAGATCTACATTTTTTGTGCGGTATGATTTGGTCTATCTCTTACGGTTTAGCAGTTGTGCAAAAATCATCCAGAGTAAGTACAACTACAAGGGCTATAGCCAGAAAATTCAAAATACAATCCATTTCATTTGTCATAAAAACATCTCAAACATAAGGCATTTTAATCAAAATCGTTAGAGCCATTTTCAAGAAAATCAAAATTTTCGAAAAATATTCCATGTAAAGGGTAGTTTAGGTTGGAGTAATTTTCTTCAAAATCTCCGTGTCGCAGTCTTGAAAGACATTAAACTTAAATACCAACTTTGGTTTTTAACCGCCTTTTCGTTTTTGAGTTATGCTGTCCACAGACTGACAGACACACACGGACCTTTTTCTAAAAAATGCTTTTTCTGGATTCAGGGGGTCTCAAAAATATATTTCCGGTGAAATCTCGAAATCCATTTTTACTATACGTAGTAGAGAAAGTAAAAAGGGAAAAATCACGCATACGAGCAGCAGAGATTACGTTCAGAGACATGTAAAAGAATGTACTAAAATGGATAAAACAAGGAACGAAACAATAAAACTAGATTTAAAGTTTTTTACTTCATGATAAGATAGAAGAAAATAGAATGACATGGAGGGGTCGTGTTAACAGAATAACACAAAATAGATTAGCAAGAAATGAATTATCGGCCGATTGGAAAGAGAGATATGGGTAGACCTCGTAATATGTGGATGGATGACAGAGACCGGAATAGACAGAGACCGGAGAAACAGATAAAGGTTCGATTTGATAATGCTCTTATCATTTGTACTATTTAGCTACAGGTATTAACCGAGCGAGAATGCTCCGTGGTATCCTGTGAAACTCATATAAGGAAGCTTAGGTTTTTGTGGTGTACAGGCGAATGATGTAGTGCTTTCACACTTACCACGATTTCCTTTTATTCCGTATCCTTGTCATTTTTCAAGATTTTGTGGCGTGTGGTGGTGCCGGACAGATGGCGCGGATGCTTGCTCAAAGGAAAGAGTAGGTACTCACTGTGGACTCTAGAGGGCTGCTTGGTCGATATATCTTCTCTAGCTAGCCCCAGTAGTCCCTTGTGGGTCCTTCAGTTCACGGGCGTTAGCTTCTTCTTCTGCACGTCATGCATTAGACCGATTGTCTGTTCACCCCTATCTCTTCCCTGAAATCCTACATCTCTTCTTTCTCCTCGTGGTTTGTACTCGTATATTTTCAGTGGTATTCTTTCATTACACATTTTAGTCAGATATCGTTTCCAGTTCTCTTTTATCTATACGATTCTGTCATTTATATACTTTCTCTACTGGTAAGTAGGGGAAGTATTGTATTCGACCCCAAAATTCGATATCGAGATTTCACCGGGAATATCTGTTTTGAAGCCCCCCGAATCAAAAGGGGAGCAAAAAGCAATTTTAGAAGGTCCGTGTGTGTGTCTGTCTGTGGACAGCATAACTCAAAAACGAAAAGTCGGTTAAAAACCTGGTATTTAAGTTTAATGTCTTTGAACGATGCGACACGAAGATTTTGAAGAAAATAGCCGCACAAGGGTAGTTTTACCCTTTACATGGAAAATTTTTCGAAAATTTTGATTTTCTTGAAAATGGCTCTAACGATTTTGATTAAATGACATATGTTTGAGATATTTTTATGACAAATGAAGTTATGTGCTGAATTTTCTGGCTATAGCCCCTGTAGTCGTATTTACTCTGGACGACTTTTGCATAACTGGTAAACCGTTAGATATAGACCAAATCATACTATACAAAAATGCAGATCTTGTTAAAATACAAAATACGTGAAATGGAACATTTTTATTCATTTTTTATATGTTAAGTGTGCAAAGAGAACGGAATCTCAAAGCATTAAAAGATTTGACTATTGCACAAAGCTTATTATATTCTAATATTCCCCTTGCACCTACAAGGAAATAAGCAATAAGATAATTTGTACAAATGTGTATGTTAACACGAATAAGATATAGGAATAAGAGTTTATAAGAATGGTTAGTACAAGAGTAGAGAAAATCATGTGAGTGTAACACATCAGATTTCTTTATTACCGGTTCTTGATTAAGGATATTCATTATTTGACAGTTTCTTATTCTGTCCCTTTCTGGTTTTCTCTATACATTTCCGTAAACACTCCATTTCTGTAGTTGCAATTATACTTTCGTGATTCGACAATACTGTCCAGCTTTCTGAGCCATAAAGAAGTGTTGAGACAATAACTATTATACACTAACATTTTTGAATCATTGTTAATTTACTTTTTACTTTCTCTACTACATATAGTAAAGTAGAGCAAGTATTGTACGTATTCCACCCAAACATTCAATGTCATGATTTCACCGGAAATATGTTTTGAGACCCATGAATCCAAAAGAAAGCATTTTTAAAAAAAAGGTAGCTAAGTGTGTCTGTGTGTCTGTATGTCAGTCAGTGGACAGCATAACTCAAAAACCAAAAGTCGGTTAAAAATCATAGTTGGTATTTAAGGTTAATGTCTTTCAAGAATGTGACACCAACATTTTAAAGAAAATTGTTCCAACCTAAACTAGCGTTTACATCGAAAATTGTTCGAAAATCTTGATTTTCTTGGAAACGGCTATAACGATTTTGATTAAAATGTCATATGTTTGAGATATTCTTATGACAAATGAAATTAATATCTTGAATTTTCTGGCTATAACCCCTATAGTTGTATTTACTCTGGATGACTTTTGCATAACTGGTAAACCGTTAGAGATAGAGCAAATTATACTACCCAAAAAGATCTTGCTAAAACACACAATTTATGTTCAAATAACTTTTTTTGTAGACTGAACCATTTCAGAGACATTCCCCGTTATTTGTGTAAGTTTTGGAGAACTTATACTTCTCTCAAATGGAACATCGCTAATCATTTTTATGTTCACCGTGCAGAGAACGGAATTTGAAAGTTTTAAAAGATTTGACTATCGCTGAAAGCCTACTGTATTCGTATATTCCCCTTGTACGTGCAAGAAAACGAG
Organism: Tenodera sinensis; assembly: GCA_030765045.1. Taxonomy (NCBI): domain Eukaryota; kingdom Metazoa; phylum Arthropoda; class Insecta; order Mantodea; family Mantidae; genus Tenodera; species Tenodera sinensis. The sequence goes on from CM060970.1 coordinate 89,189,541, forward strand.
CAATAAGATAATTTCTGCAAATGTTTATTTCAACTAACACGAAGAAGATAGAGGAATAGGAGTTTGTAAGAATGGTGAGTACGAGAGTAGAGAATGTCATGTGAGTGCAACACATCAGATGTTTTAATATTCAGAGGATTCCAAAGCATGTGTAACTTCAGTGAAATCTCGATATTGAATTTTGGGTGGAACGTAATACTATACGTATGGTTGATGGTCCCGTAGGTACACGATCTGTTGGAGATAGGTCGCTCTTGCAGAAGTCCATAGCCGCAGAGTTTGCGATGACTCAATGTGCCCTGGAGAGGCAAGTCGGGGACTGAAGACCAGTTTTTCATCTTACGTATCCGAACCCACCTAGTGTATGTGTGTGTGTGTTGTATTTATAGCTCACCAGACGTAATTGCTGAAGCAAAAGGTCAATCTTCCCTCCCTCCCTCCCTCCCTCTCTCTCCCGAAAACTTAACGCCAATCCCTCGCATGCAACCATGGCCATCTATAATCATCTCGTCTAGCGTAACCCATCATTACCTGTTCTCCAAGCCAGTTTACTGTGTTATTTTACCAGTTCTTATTTTGTATTTATTATATTTAATATAGTTTTGCTACGGAGTCAAAGCTAAGTGAGAAGTTAATGTCTATGAAACACTGAAGCTGCCCCTGGTCGTTATTACAACATTTAGCATATAAATTGGAAAAGCAACTACATCAGCTGGTCTTTTGCATCAAAACATTGCTCTCCATAATATTTACTTGTTTGTATATTTAGCAGTTTAACAGCTACAACCACGAAATGGAGGAAGAATTGCATTCCATGCAAAATCGAGACATCAACATTTTATCTAATAATCTGATGTGTTGCACTCACATGACTTTCTCTACTCTTGTATTAACAATTCTTACAAACTCTTATTCCTATGCCTTCTTCGCCTTAGTTAAGATAAACATTTACAGAAATTATCTTATTGTTTATTTCCTTGTAGGTACAAGGGGAATATGGGAATACAGTAGTCTTTGAGCGATAGTCAAATCTTTTAAAGCTTTGTTTTTGTTTGTTGCATTCAGGGAGCATCAAAACATATATTTTCGGCGAAACCTCGCATTTTGGGAAGAATACAATACTTTCCGTGGCTTCAAGGGTTCTTATCCACTTCGGTCAACTTTCTAGTTACGAAATATGGTATACAATGGAAATAGGTATAAATAATAAACTAAATTAAATTATCTAACAGAAAAATAAAGCCACAACAGACTCTATAATGAAATTATACAAGACATGGCTCTCGGCAGATTTTTTTCAGGGGGGCACACGCGTTGCAAGTTTGCAATCAAACAATAGTATTAATGCACTACTCTGTTGTCAAAAATTATAGTATTTGTTGCGGATAACCGTATTAATTTCTGATAAATAGAAATTTTTCTTTACATAAACATTAACACAATAGTGACTAACTGATTGCACATTAAGTTCATTCATTTCCAAGAGGGGGTGACCCCCCTCGTGACGCCCATGATGCAAGACGATGGCAATTGTTACAATATGGGTCATGGATCCGAAACATGGGCTAGGACGGTACAACACTCAGCTAGAATACAAGCTGCAGAAATGAGATTCCTCAGATCAATAACAGGATATCAAAGAAGTAAGGCAACAATTAAACGTAGAGGAACTAAATACAATAATAGTGAAGTATTGCACAAACTGGAAACAACACTTCATAAGAATGAGTGAAAACTGAGTACCAAAAGCAGCAAACAACTACTCACCACGAGGAAAAACAAAGTTGAGAAGACCTAGGAAAAGATGGAAGCAGCATCAATTTGGAGCCGGAACATACCAATAAGTGTCTAAACCGTGGTGGTGGTGGTGGTACTGGTGGTGGTGGCGATGGTGGTGGTGGCGGTGGTGGCGGCGGTAGCGGTGGTGGTGGCGGCGATGGTGGTGGTTGTGGTGGTGGTGGTGGCGGTAGCGGTGGTGGTGGCGGCGATGGTGGTGGTTGTGGTGGTGGTGGCGGTGGTTGTGGTGGTGGTGGCGGTGGTGGTAGTGGTGGTGGTGGCGGTGGTTGTGGTGGTGGTGGTGGTGGCGGTGGTTGTGGTGGTGGTGGCGGCGGTGGTTGTGGTGGTGGTGGTGGCGGTGGTGGTAGTGGTGGCGGTGGTGGTGGTGGTGGCGGTAGTGGTGGTGGTGGTAGTGGTGATGGTGGTGGTAGTAGTGGCGGTGGTGGTGGCGGTGGTGGTGGTGGTGGTGGTGGCGGTAGCGGTAGTGGTGGTGGCGGCGGCGGCAGTGGTGGCGGTGGTGGTGGTGGCGGTGGTGGTGGCGGCGGCGGCGGTGGTGGTGGCGGTAGTGGTAGTGGTAGTGGTAGTGGTGGTGGCGGCGGCAGTGGTGGTGGTGGCGGTGGAGGTGGTGGCGGTGGTGGTGGTAGCGGTGGCGGTGGCGGTGGCCATGGCAGTGGTGGAGGTGGTGGTGGTGGCGGCGGTGGTGGTGGTAGCGGTGGCGGTGGCGGTGGTGGTGGCGGTGGCGGTGGTGGTGGTGGCGGTGGTGGCTGTGGTGCTGGCGATGGTGGTGGTGATGATGATCTAAAAGATGTAAAGAGGGAAGTTAAAGCACCTTCTGCATCCTAAATTTCAGGTTGTTCCAAACAAATAAAATGTGCTTTCCCCAATCCACTATTAGACTTCTTGTGTGATAGTATGGTTAGTATGCTAATCTTCAAATCTATGGATCCCGGATTTGATTCTCAGCTGGAGGGAGGGAATTTTTTATTCGTCAGGATTATTCCCCATCCCACCTAGAGCCTGGAGTGAGCGAGTGAGTGAGTGAATGAGTGGGGTTTAAGCGCTCTTCGATAGTTGGGTTCATGGAGTCTGCAAATATAAATGTGTGTGATTTTAATGTGGTAATCAAAAGTAATACAAACTCTGATGAGCATTTGTTCCAAAAGTAAAATGTCACCGACATGACCTTGGATGTTAAAGGCGGAATATAAATGGTGCTTAAAAATGTTAATCCCTGAGCAGATGTGATGCTGAGTGCAACATACAGTCGAATGCACTATAACAGTAGAACCTTCAGGTGTCCTAAAGGTTTAACATTGACAGAAGCTCCTTATCTGTGTTTGACACTAATTCTGAGTGAGGCAACCTGTTATTTGTTTGAATTCAACTCCTACATACACGAATTAATCTATGAACAAATTTTAACCCTGGGTGACTGGCGATAGGGGAGGAACACAGAAGCTTTTAAGACACGCCACGACTGTCCGCACTGGCTACTAGATGAGTTTGTCTTTAATTGGTCTGCCTGCGACGTCCATAGGGTCAACGACAGAGGATATATACTTCTTAACTCCAGCGAGAATTACGATTTATTCAAGAAGACTGTCAAATTATGCCGAAAAGAGGCACTCAAGGAAAACATGAAAATAACACAAATATATGTCAGCTACAGCATCTGTTGTTTTTTGCTGCTTATTTCTCTTTTAATATAATTTTTCGGTCAGTTTCCCTGTCGTTTAGTTAACATATGTCATCATTAGGGCTACGATATTAATACCCTATAAAGTGCTATAAAAAGTGTACTTTAAAAATGCAATTATGACCAAACAAGCTCAAACAATGCCTGTATAGTTTTAAAAATGCCATTATTTTAATATTACTTGAAGGAAAATTCAAAATTACTGAATATAAAATAACGCAATTAGGTAAAGAACAAGTTTAGTTAGAGTCTGTGCGGAATAAGTTGGCAGAAAGAGATAGCGATATTGTTTGGAAATGACTTGAGTCCGCTCCCTTGAATACAACGAAGAACACTCGTTAAGGGAATAGCGTCAAAATCGTTCTTGTTGTCAAATCTCTTTCACTGTGACACCTCTCACTCAGTATTGCCTAGTTAGCAGGAGAGGATCGTCACAACACTGCGTGCGAGCGAGAGGGTAACTACTGCTTTCTCTTTCTATATGCTGGCTGCCAACTTATTCCCTACAGAATATAATGCAGTTACGCAAATTAAAAAGGATATTCTATCAACAATTGATTTATTGGAGGGAAATACTAAGTTTTCATTTTATCAGTCTGCAATGCAGAACAAACACCATTTGTATATTTTCAAAGGAAAATGACTACCGATTAATTATCTGCTAACAAACCTCCTTTCCACTTCCACTGACACAAGAAGAGCATACTTGAAGTAAACTATGTCACTTTCTTCGAAGCCTTCTGGTAATTTTCTAAGAGAAGTGTACCAAAGATATATTTAAAAGTGCATAAATAAGCAAATAAAACTGCCTAAGTATATAAAAAAGCACAATAATGTAAATAAAATCCTTTAAAATGCCCTATACCACAAAATTAGTGAAAAATGCAAAAAATGCCCAAACGAACATGGTTAGATGAACTTCTTTTAGGCTAAAACACATATATAGAATGTCCCAAAATTAGACCGACAAACTTTTGAACCAGAGAAATGGCTGGTGTCTTTGCGAGAGTACGGCAGAATAGGGCACACCGATGCACTCTTTGTGTTAATCGCAATGGGCGTGCGTTGGAACATTTACTTTGAATAGTAAAGCTGTGATTAACTGTAAACAATATGTTTGTGTTTTGTTTATGTGTTCTGTGTTTGTTTCTTGGATTAAGATTGTGTGTCTTACTAAGATAAATGCAATACTAATTTGCACTGTTGATTTTGCCGTAAATACTTAAACTGGGTGGGAGGCAGCAATCTATGACATTAACTCGTCTAGTGCTTAAACGAAGCACCGCTGCAAAAAACTTTACTTACGAAAAAGTGTTTAAAATAATGTTATCTATCAGCTTCAAAAGTTTGTCGGTCTAGTTTTGGGACATGAGTGTATACCAAAAAATATCATGCAAAGTCATCAAAATCCTAACCCTAGTCATCATATTGTTTATATTCACTTGTCCATCTTAATTATGTGATAGCTACTCACCTTCAGTTGTTAAAAAACGGAAAGGAAAATGTTTGTTGGAGAAGCAAGCGACAACCGTTCAACACTTCAACGCTGACTGCTTTCTCTCAAAAAGTTAGAACTCAGTTAACAGATTTGGGTGCAAAATCCAGTGCAGTCACATCTTCTAGCTCTTTGCTCACTTGTTTTTGCTATTCTTTCTCAGCTGTGGTCGAATAAGGGGCAATACGCTGGTTTTTTAAGCTTGAAGTTCCGGGTTCGATTTCTAGCAGGTTGGGGAAGTTTTGTTTAATCAGAATCAAGCTCTATCCCCCACCGAACATGCAAGTATGAATGTGGGAGTGGGTGTGAGTGTGTTAATAGTAAAAATCTGAAAGATCCACGCCACAGTTCAAGGAGCATTGACACCTTCAGTTAGGGGAGTGCAAATGAAGCAGTTATGCACAGAATTGGTAAAACATTTTTAGGGATTACAGAGGAGCTTCAGGTGAGCACTGGCGTTTGAGTTCATTGTTGCATCCAATAGATCAGTCATGGGGAAGAGGGGTGACAGTAATGCAATCGAGTACTTACCCTCTCCACTTGCCGACACAATTAGAAGGACTGACGTCTCTGAGACAACGGCGGGAGGCGTGACTTGGTAGCTAACCACTGTGAGGCAGTGGAAGGGGTTAAAACTACGATGTAGGGGAAGTAACACATTGAGTCAGTTCTCCCGATGTATACAATAGACCAAAATCAATAGGGATAAACTTTTCTTAAGTTCCTGCAAACTCAGAATTTAAACATGAGACTGCTGAGGCTAACTTGGAGGGGTAACGGGTTGTTACATTACTCTACGCTTAGCACGTGGTTTACTATTGTTTATTACCGTTCATTTGTCTTCTTTAATTTTCTTAATTTACTACGCGTAGTTGAGTGGTATTGTGGTTAGACAAATTAGCAGGGCATGCCAATTATTAAATGGCATTTAACACAGAAACAGAGATAGTGACGTGTAAAAACCCAGTATTGCTGTAATTCAAATACTGTACAACAATGCTACAAATACCAGGTAACATACATTACGTGCAAGGTTACATGACTAAACACAATACAAGTTTCACAATCACTGAAGTGCAGTGTGTAACAGTGGAAGCAATAAAGCTAGTGACATCAGGCTGTGGTATCAGTATCACATTGCAACACACTTATCCAAGTACAATTATTATTATTATTATTATTATTATTATTATTATTATTATTATTATTATTATTATTATTATTATTATTATTATTATTATTATTATTATTATTATTAATTATTATTATGATTATGATTATGATTATGATTATTATGATTATGATTATTATGATTATGATTATGATTATGATTATTATTATTATTATTATTACTATTACTATTACTATTACTATTACTATTATTATTATTATTATTATTATTATTATTATTATTATTATTATTATTATTATTATTATTATTATTATTATTATTATTATTATTATTATTATTATTATTATTATTATTATTATTATTATTATTATTATTATTATTATTGGAAATAGAACGAATTTTAGATGTCTAAAGGGATAAAACGACCCAACAACAGTTTATCTCAGTTTTTCCTCTTCGTCTGCAGACGAAGAATGTGAATCGCTCGTTATCACCATAAAGAATTTAATTGTTGAAGTAGTAATCTAGATTTTACAAAAGAAATGCTCACAGCCAACGTTAGCTATAAATGCACAGTATTACATATTATAAATATCTGAGTGTTGCACTCATATGACTTTCTCTACTCTTGTACTAACCATTCTTACAAAGTCTTATTCTTCTAACTTCTTCGAGTTATTTAACATAAATATTTGTACAAATTATCTTATTGTTTATTTCCTTCTAGGTACAAGGGAAAATTAGAATACAGTAGGCTTTGTGCGATAGTAAAATCTTTGAAAGCTTTGAGATTCCGTTCTCTTTGCACTGTTAACATATAAAAATGAATAGCGATGTTCCATTTGACAGAAGTATAAGTTCTCCAAAACTCACACAACAAGGAATGTCTCCAAAGTGGTTCAATCTTCCAAAAAGTTTGAGACATAAGTTGCGTATTTTAGCAAGATCTACAGTAAGATTTGTTCTATCTCTTACGGTTTACTAGTTATGCAAAAATCATCCAGAGTAAATACGACTACGGGGGCTCTAGCCAGAAAATTCTAGATATGCATTTCATTTCTAAATAAAAATATCTCAAACATATGACATTTTAATCAAAATCGTTAGAGCCATTTTCAAGAAAATCAAAATTTTCAAAAAATGTTCCATTTAATGGGTTGTTTGTGGTGAAGCAATTTTCTTCAAAGTCTTCATATCGCATCCTTGAAAGATATTAAACTTAAATACCAACTCTTTGGTTTTTAATCGAACTTTCGTTCAGACACACACACGCGGAGCTTTTTGAAAAAATGTTTTTTTTATTCAGGGGACTTCAAAACAATATTTGCGATAAAATCTCGACATCGAACTTCTAGGTGGAATACCTCTCTACTTTACTATACGTAGTAGAGAAAGTAAAAAGTGGTTCTTTTCTAAATATTTCGTGTGTTGCACATTACGTAAAAGAGTGAGTTGCCTTTAAGGGCCCGTCGAGAGCTAGGTCACTAGATCCCGAAGTCAAAAGACAAAAAACAAAGAAACTCACAACCTGTGTAGACTGGCAGTTAAAACGTTAAAATGTGAAAGCTAAAACAGCTAAAAATTAAAACAGTTAAAACCTAAAAACTAATCGGTAAAAATAGTAGTGCTAAAACGCTAAAAATTAAAACAGTAGATATTAAAATATGGGACAAATTCACACCCGAAACATTAAAAAATCTTAAATTAAGATAAACTTGCTTACCAAAGCCAGTTTGGGCGACAAACCGCAGTAGTGTATTTACAGTCGCCCTAAACTGACAAACGTAAAACCCACGCCGCGGGACTGGCACTCACGATCAAGGAAATGGGCTACAGAGAGTTGAACGCAGCACGTGGGACATAAAAGCATCGGGTCACCACGGAGTGTTACACTTTAAGGTGAATGCTGCACAAATTAGTGGTGACAAAACCGTCAAATTCATTATAAACATGATGTTCCGTATTTCAAATGCAAAACGTTAGCAAGAAAATAAAATTATCGCACCCCTAAGCTTCTTCATACATAAAACCAGCTGCAATTGAGTTTATACCCTAGCTTTCACCATATCGAACTTATTGAATGCTAAATCCCTGCGAGATTTTGCTATTCCACCCGCTGCTAAACAGCTGACATGCTCTGTAATCCGTCTCATTGCTGACGGAGCATTTGTCTCTAAAAAGTAAAGCTCGCAAGTTAAAAAATACCGTAACTGTAGCTAGTTTTGTGCTTGCAACGAAGAACTTAAATCAAAGTGAAAGCAAAGCTTTGTTTATTTGCTTTCGGAGATTTTCTCCGAAATTTTAGTGTGGTAAATGCTTATAGAATTCGTCACTATTGTTGGATGCATATGCATATAAAGAAGGTAGCCAAGCACCAGGTATGATAGTGAGGAAGGGGATGACATGAAATGCAGGCGAGATGCATGATTGGAAAGGTGATAATAGAGCAGTTGGTGGAATGAGTAACGGGGGAAACCGGAGAAAACCCGCCCAGACGCCGCTTCGTCCACCACAATGACGGTGCCGCTCGTTATTTATTCCAGGATGTATACTTTCCGATCTGCATAGATTCTTGGGGCTCTAGGTTGGAAATAATTTCACCAAGAAAAATTAATAATGCAGTTATTAAGTTGTTTGCCCATATTCAAGGGCTGAATTCGAATCTCGGTTAAGGTGATTATCCGGATTTCTTTAAGGTGGTTTCTCTTATACTGAGAAGATAAATGTCGGGTAACCTTGAGCTCTTTGGACCGCCGGCTCATTTGAATATAATTTCACACATTCATTAATTATCGTACAACATGATCTACCAGTTAAAGGGCGTTAAAATCCAAGACTCCCCCGGCCCCCCCCCCCACCAAAAAAAAGACGCAAGAAATATTCACAATGAAAAATAGTAACATGTATTCATATAAGGTATAAATTTAATTTTATATATTTATAAATTACTTACAGATCGTCTCCTTAGTGTGGTGGTAGCGCTGCTTATCAAGTGAAAGACTCGGGTTCATTTCTGGGTACCAGCGTGGGGACTTGCTCCCGCTGGGAGGCCTAGCTCGGGGTGCACTAAGCCTCGTAGGTCTCTGAGCGGTCAATAAAGGGGCTACTTCATGGAAAATAGTCCCACCCTAAACTACCCTTTACATGGAAAATATTTCGAACATTTTTATTTTCTTTAAAATGGCTGTAACGGTTTTGATTTAAATGTCATATGTTTTAGGTATTTTGATGGCAAATGAAATGTATATCTTGAATTTTCTGGCTATAGCCCCTGTAGTCGTATTTACTCTGGACGACTTTGGCATAACTGGTAAACCGTTAGAGATAGACCAAATTATACTATACAAAAAATGTAGATCTTGCTAAAATACACAATTTATGTGCCAATAAATTTTCTTTTAGGGTGAACCATTTCGGAGATATTCCTTGTTATGTGTGTGAGTTTCAGAAAACTTAAAACTTTTGTTCATTTTTTTATAGGTTACGTGTGCAAAGAGAACGGAATCTCAAAGCTTTAAAAGATTTGACTATCGCACAAGGAAATAAGCAGTAAGATAATTTGTACAAATGTTTATCCTAAGTAACAGGAAGAAGATATAGAAATAAGAGTTTGTAAGAATGGTTAGTACAAGAGTAGAGAAAGTCATGTGAGTGCAACACATCAGACTTGTATCATAAGAATGGAACTGAGTCTAATAAGTTTACACCACTGTATTTGTTTTATTAATAGGAATATTTAAATGAAAAAACATTACATGATTCCAAAGTTTGTTGTCGCAGACTATTGGTATACGGGGTTCCTCAAGGTGTTGCTGTAGCACCCTCCTGAAAGTTCTTTTTTGTGTATTTTATAATACCCGCTATAGAAAGGCAACCTTTTATGGTTTATTGTAGATAATTTAATACATCTGTTTTTGTTCCCTTAAATGTTGTACATTTTGCATCTTATATTTTGTAAGCTGATATTGAACGTGACAATGTGTGGACTCGTAACAGGTTTGGCAGGTTCGAAGGGCGTATTGCTGAATGGAATACTACCTACAGATTGGGGGACCTGAGTTTAGTTCTCAGAACTTCTCAGCAAGATGTATAATTGAAATGCACTGCACTATGCGCGAAGTCGCCAACCTTGGAAGCGCAGAAGTAAGCAGAACTTTCTGAGAACAACAACCCGGGGCCACCGGAAATCCTAATTAGGCAATGGAATTGAGGAAAGTCGTCCCCAACAGCTGATTGGCCAGCTGGACCGGGTTCGAGAAAACCGGTCTTGATCTGCACCTTTTTATTTGTGCTAATGTTGTTTACGGTAGGGTAGACGCATCAATCAGCACTGTAAACCTTTGTCCGCGGTTATGTAACGGCAAAATAAAAGAATAACGAGTTGGAAGAAAAACGCTCCGCTCCAGTCTCCATAGACCAAATGATTGTCCTCCAACAGGTGCAGGGCGTCCAAATCTAGTGCAACGATGGCTTTATTGCCGGAATAACACTTGCCGTTCACTGAACGCCGTATTTATAGGTTAGGTTACGAGAACTGAGTGCAGCAAATTCATAACCTGAACGGGAACTGGATCAGAAAACGTTATCGTCGAAAAATCAATTGACAATCGTGTAATTAAGAGCTATCTCAATGAATAAGACAAAAAATATTGTTATATATAATTCAGCTCTTATTATTACAACATAATAGTATAAAATAACAAACAAAATTAAAATAATAAATTCTAATCTTAATAAAGTTGTTAATAAATGTTTACGCTTAGAAGAAAATACTTGATCGAATAAAAGCTGGTAGCTTATTAAAGTGGTTTAAATCCATCTCTTATACTGTCATTTGTTACTAGGTCTCTCTTCGTACATCCCTTCACACTTCTTAAAAACTTCATTTCTGAAGCCTGTATTTTACTCTGTTGATGTCCAAGTCTCACTTCCGTATGCTACTATAGGTGCAGCCATAAGTTTGAAAAAACTTTGGCGTTTTTTCTTTGTATTTTGTTTCTAGGTGTTGTGTTAATTGTTCCACACACACTTTGAAATTTACATATTTTATTGTTCACGTCATATTCCTTATCATAACCAATATCACTTCCCAACTAGTTAAAATAGCTCACGTGTTCTACACAACAGTTATTTACATCTAGTTTCATTATAATGGGTCCTTTCCTTATGAATATCATTGCCTTTTTACTTTCTCTACTGGTAAGTAGGGGAAGTATTGTATTCCACCCAAAAATTCGATGTCGAGATGTCACCGGAAATATATGTTTTGAGACCCCCTGAATCCAAAAAAAAAAAAGCATTTTTAGAAAAAAGGTCACATGTTTGAGACATTTTAATCAAAATCGTTAGAGCCATTTTCAAGAAAATCAAAATTTTCGAAAAATTTTCCATGTAAAGGATAGTTTAGGGTGGGGCTATTTTCTTCAAAATCTTCGTGTCAGATCCTTGAAAGACATTAAACTTAAATACCAACTTTGGTTTTTAACCGACTTTTCGTTTTTGAGTTATGCTGTCCACAGACTGACACACAGACACACAGACTGACACACAGACACACAGACTGACACACAGACACACAGACCTTTTTCTTGTTATCTTATTGCTTATTTCCTTGCAGGTGCAAAGGAGATATTAGAATACAGAAGGCTTTGTGAGACAGTCAAATCTTTTTCACCTTTGAGATTCTGTTCTCTTTGCACGATTAACATATAAAAAATGAACAACGTTGCATTTCGCTAACGTTCTAAGTTTTCCGAAACTCACACACATAACAAGGAATATCTCCGAAATGTCAACAATGGCCTACTTATCAATGTCATATATTTGAACCCCTCGATTTGTCATTGTGGGAGCATTTAAAATCATTGGTGTATCCGTCTCGGGAGCCATTGTGGCATGTTTTGGGATCGTGTTCGCAGGACAGTGAGACATTGATGTGAGGTCTGTATTCAAGCAGGAGATGGTCATTTTAACATCTTCTGTAATGACAACGACCTGCGAAAAGAAAGAAAAACGCTCCCGTGATTTCAGCGTTGTGAAGGCCATAAATCGGATATGGAGCATTTCCGGACACATGTTGTAATGAACTAATTTGATTGTCTACAAATGTTGAATACATACCTGAAATTATGTCCCCTATTTTTGAAACGTTTTCCTTTTACTGTGAAGAATCTGAGTAATTTAAATGTCCTATGAAAGGGTTACCAGCCCATTGCATAGTAGGTTTGTCTCAGGTATTCCTTCCCTTAGGTGGATTGCCTTTACCCAGCTATGGAGTTCCACCTACTCCCCACACTTTGAATTCGGAGTGTGAGCATCTCCTAGCCTTTGACGTTCCCACGTCATAAAATCTACAAGGCAGCAGATTCTCTCTCTATTACCACTTGAGAGACAGAGTGCCACTTCCGCCATTCTCGTCGTTTCGACTCCTATCTTTTCCGCCGAGAACTGCCGTTATGGTCTTCGCCTTTGGTCCGCCCCAGGTATTTTATTACCCGATACCCGTCATATCTGACGAGCTTTCCCTTATCCGCCACCTGGGGAGGCGCCCGATGGGAGCGGCAACTCCATAAGGTCTGAAACAAGGATAAAATTTTATAATACCATGGCGGTCCCAACGTTACTTTATGGATGCGAAAACTGGGTACCTACACAAAGAACCATCAGCAGAATACAAAGTTGCGAAATGAGATTCTTGAGAAGAACAAAAGGCTTTACAAGAGAAAATAGAATTAGAAATGGAAATATAAGAAATGAATTACAAGTGGAAGCTATCACCTCAAGAATGGATAGGTACAGAAGAAGCTGGTTTGAACATGTTGGAAGAATGGATGATACAAGACTGCCAAAGGTAGTTTTCCAATATAGTCCTAAAGGAAAGAGGGACGTAGGGAGGCCGAGGAAAAGATGCAAGGAGACACTGTGAAGACGGAACAGGCGAGAGCCTAATCCATGAAGTGAAGAAGAAGAAGAAGAAGAAGATTTTTGAAACGTCCTATATATTACGAGATTCAGCGTTCGGAAGTGATTTTATACAAATATTTTATTGCGGAACAAGATTTGTCGAAGGTGAGTAGGTCCCTGTATTGTGTGGTAACAATGTTCAAGCATTATTATTCTTTGAGAGCATATTACCTTAACCTTGTGATATTTGAGGTTAAAATGATTTTTATTATGTAGGTAGGCAGTACTGCTTTTTGGCGTAATGTCGTCTGCAGTTTAGTTTAATATCGGCCATATTGAATTCTTGGGAACTGCCGATAAGCTGTTTCCCCTATGTACTGGGCGTGAAAGACCGCTTAATGTTGCTCATGGGCCTCTTTATCAAGTTTTCTTTTAGTGCTATAAATATACTACACGGGACCACGGATTTACTTTTCATACTTTTTCCCCCCCAAAAAATCCATCGCCCTCCGACGTGTTTGAACACACGACCTCAGGAATCAGAAACTAGACTGCGGAGGACGACTTGCTTGCTAGTTACGTCAAAGAACGAGGGTTTCTGAATCACCTGTATACCTTACAATGACCGAAATGTTCCTCCAACAAGACCTCTAATTCACTTTGCATTAGCCATAGCTGAGGTAAACGTGTTCAAAGTTCAGAAGTTAATTTTTCATGTGCAGAAGTAGCTTGAAGCTTCAGTCTCAATTAGATAAGTACGTAATATGGTTCTTGCTTGGAGCTCTTTAAGCTTCACTTGTGAACCTTTAAGTGCCCAAAGATACATGGTCCAATGTCCGGTATTTGCTTCCAATCTCTTTTACTCCATTTTGATTTTTGTTACGCTTTTATACATACAAAGCCGTCAGGGTTCGATCCCAGGGGATCGCATGTGTAATTTACGGAGGACTACATGGCACCTGGGCGGGTTTTCATCGGGTTCTCCGGTTTCCCTCGCCATTCGCTGCACCAACTGCTCCATTGTTTACATTTGCTTTCATCTATCTCACCGACATTTAATATCATCCACCCCTTCAGCTTCAGTTCTGGCTGATCACCCATCTTGGATATTCTGTCAGATCCAGAAATCTTCTGCTTCCCGACAGGCATCTGACCCACTGTTTTCTGAAACAACTACACAGTGAAAACATTTCTATATGCAGTTTTATGTAGTTATAAGTATTGAAATAATATAGGAATATTTTTATTTAAAAAGAGAACCAGAATTTCTGCATCGTGTACACCAGGGATCGGCAGGTCACTCGATCTGTGACATCATTCCGCGGAGAAGGTTTTCTCTTTCCTCAGCACACTTGCTTGCAAGAGCAGAGTAGGGGAGTGTCGGGCATTAACCCTCCACTGAACAGTAGCGGCCTTTGCACTGTGTAATTGGTGAGTTCAGTAACCAGTAGCGCATCCAGGATTTTGTACCTTTGTTGGGAAACTTAACATTTATTTATTTATAACAATATATAATATTATAACAATATATAATAAGGTTACACATGGTCAATAATGCAGTAGCTATTGTCTAGGACTTTTGGGAAGTTACGTCACTGAATAAACTGTGATTAATGTGTTTATTGTTAACAAAATTCTAACTGATCATAAACTAATGTTTCATATTGGACTACGAATCATCTAGAATTAGGTAATACGAGATGTCCCGGCACTACACGTCCTTACCGCTGCTATGTGAGCACTTCTCGTGCCTTCTCACACAGTGCTCCGTTAGCGTTCGCCCGCTCCTACGTCATAAATCGGATACTTGCCGACCGCTGGTGTACACCATCAGATTAATTAGTAGGCACACTAAAAGTAAAACTCAAAGTCTCTGAATAAAAAGATCATAAAATGTCCGTGTGTGTGTGTGTGTGTGTGTGTGTGTGTGTGTGTGTGTGTGCGTGCGTGTGTGTGTGTGTGTGTGTGTGTGTGTGTCCGTCTTTGAACATCATAACTCAACGAAAAGTCGATTAAATACCACACTTGGTATTTAACTTCATGATCTTCCAAGAATACAACACGAAGATTTTCAAGAAAATCCCCAGATCAAAAATACTTCTTACATCCAAACCTTTTCAAAAAAATTGATTTTCTCAAAAATGGGTTTAACAATTACCATATGTTTAAGATATTGTGACTTTTGGTGTAGGTGTGAAGTAAAGTAGATAGATGTAGTCAGGATAAAGAAACACTTTTATTTCCGTAAACAGTAACTTTGTACACTCGTTGCAACAGCAAGAAAGTCTTTTCCGATTCTCCAACAGCACGGCTCCGAATTCGTAACACAAAGAACTGTCCCTTCTCCGTCGGCACGACTCAACGCTTCACATACGTCTGTCCTCTCCGTCGGCACGACTACTCAACGCTTCACATACGTCTGACCGCCCTTCTGTCGCACTTTACCGCTATTTATATCTCCCAGGCACTATTCTGGAAAGTTCAGTTATCGCGGTGAAATACAAAGCAGAAGATTCTCGAAGTCTCTATCCTTTTCTCTCTTTCGGCAAGCGCCCCAACAATGCGGCCATTCTCTGTCTCTTTCCTTCGGCTCCTTTGCGGTAGTGCCGACAATAATGCGATGGGTGACACTGCTGTTGTCGGCAATTAGATGCGGCGGGCGCGGTGACTATTTTAAACACAAATGAAATGTACGTTTTAAGTTTTCTGAGAATAACCTCGTAACTTCTCCTCTCGGACACAAAGATTTTGAAGGTAATTTCTCCCCCTAAACTAACATCTACGTGGACAATTTAAAAAAAAAAATTGATTTTCTCAAAAGTAGTTCTAACAATTTTGATTAAAATATCATGTTTAAGATATTTTTATGCCGAATGAAATGTATATTTTGAATTTTATGACCATAGCTGATGTAGTCCTGTTTAATCTTGATGACTTTTGCATAACAGGTAAACCGTAAGACAGTCCAAATCTTGCTATACAAAAAGTAGATATCGTTAAAACACAGTTCCTGGTCATTTGTGTCAGTTTTGCAATATTTATACTTTTCTCAAAAGGAAGGTCATTGTTCACTTTTTTTTTTTTTCTTGGCCGTGTAAAGAGAACGGAATTTAAAAGCTTTTATATAGGAACTATCGTGAGTACACATGTTTTTCCCCATCGCAGTTCTTACAAAATCACTTTAAACTCGGAAGTGTGTTTGCAATGAGCCTATAATATATGTAATATTTCGCTTTAAGTTACACTTGCAATATGCAGTGATTGAGAGCTCATTGCATGCGGTAAATGTGTGTCATGTTTGTTGATTTCCTGACCGCAGATGTTGGGTGTAACCTTAGACACAAAACCGCATCTAGACCATTAGCAAATGATGGCTTCCTTTTTCCTCGTTCAAAACAGTATCTTCTTCAGGGTCAATACACTTTGCTTTAGGCAACTCTTGAGCGTGGAGGAGACGATTTCCTTTTCTTTACCTCTGTGACTCAACCCCACTCAGGTTTGACTGTCCTCTTTTTCTTGTTAGGTGCTAAAAATCTCATGTCATAATCACGTGACTTTCTCTACTCTTGTACAAACTCCTCCTAGAAAAGTGTTTTCTGTTAACCGAGATAGACATTTGTAGAAATGGTTTTACTAATATATTTTCTTATGGGTGCGAGATTAGGATGTCAGAATTACATGGCTTTCTCTGCACTTGTACAAACTCTTCCTAGGAAAGTGTTTTCTGTTAATCGAGATAGACATTTGTAGAAATGGTGTTATTAACATATTTCCTTTTGGGAACAACGGGAATAGGATGTCACATGACTTTCTCTACTCTTCTACAAACTCTTCCTAGGAAAGTGTTTTCTGTTAATCGAGATAGACATTTGTAGAAATGGTGTTATTAACATATTTCCTTTTGGGAACAACGGGAATAGGATGTCACATGACTTTCTCTACTCTTCTACAAACTCTTCCTAGGAAAGTGTTTTCTGTTAATCGAGATAGACATTTGTAGAAATGGTGTTATTAACATATTTCCTTTTGGGAACAACGGGAATAGGATGTCACATGACTTTCTCTACTCTTCTACAAACTCCTCCTAGAAAAGTGTTTTCTGTTAATCGAGGTAGACATTTGTAGAAATGGTTTTACTAATATATTTTCTTATGGGTGCGAGATTAGGATGTCAGAATTATATGCCTTTCTCTGCACTTGTACAAACTCCTCCTAGGAAAGTGTTTTCTGTTAATCGAGATAGACATTTGTAGAAATGGTGTTATTAACATATTTCCTTTTGGGAACAACGGGAATAGGATGTCACATGACTTTCTCTACTCTTCTACAAACTCTTCCTAGGAAAGTGTTTTCTGTTAATCGAGATAGACATTTGTAGAAATGGTGTTATTAACATATTTCCTTATGGGAACAACGGGAATAGGATGTCACATGATCTTCTCTACTCTCGTACCAACTCTTCCTAGGAAAGTTTTTTCTGTTAATCGAGATAGACATTTGAAGAAATCGTGTTATTTACATATTTCCTTTTGGGAACAATGGGAATAGGATGTGAGAATCACATGACCTTCTCTTCTCTTGTACAAACTCTTCCTAGGAAAGTTTTTTCTGTTAATCGAGATAGACATTTGTAGAAATGGTGTTTTTAATTTATTTAGAGTCGCTTTAACAATTAATTCATATCGCGACTATTCTATGTAATACAGCGGTATACAATAAATTTGATACAATTATTTAACCAAAAACATGAGAATACAATCAACAAATCAGTACAACAAAAATATCCTTCATATTATATTTTCGTATGTAAGTCTGTACTTTTGAGAAATGATAATACTCTTCTGCAGTTGGATGGCGTGTTCAGAATGGTGGATAAGTCTCCAGTGATGTGATGAAGCTGTCGTTGTGTAGCGTATTGCTTACATTCTGTGAGGAGATGTTTTACTGTGAGGCAGGTGTTGCAGACTTCACATTGTGGCGGCTGGCCTTTGCTGAGGAGGTATGAGTGGGTTAACCTTGTATGACCAATGCGGAGACGTGAGATAATCACCTGCTCTTTCCTGCTAAGAGAATAGACAGGGGAAGAATTAGTCTCCTTACCATGTGTAGTTTTTCTGGAGGCGATTGATTCCAGGCCTGTTTCCATCTTGTTTTTATTAGTCTGGAGAAGTACTTTGTAATGTCACGATAAGGTACTACTTGCTGTTGATGTGTGTCTGTTAACCGACTTGCTTCTTTAGCAGCTTTGTCCGCTTCTTCATTGCCCTTAATGCCGCAGTGTGAAGGGACCCAAATGAAAGTAACTATTTTCTTTTTATTTAGAGCAATGGAATAAAGACTGGATATCTTGAAACAGTTGGAGATCAGTTGAGTGATCTCTGAGACTGTGGAGAGAGCTTAATGAATCAGAAATTATAAGAAATTTACTCTCACTAGATTGGATGATGTATGTTAAAGCTTGCTTAAGTGCAGAAAGTTCGCAGGAGAATATGGAATAATATTTAGGGAGTTTCAGCTGAAGTTTGTTATCTGGGGTAATTATGACACATCCATTGTCGCTGTCCGTTTTGGAACCATCGGTGTAGATAAATGTATGGTTAGGGTAGGCATTTGTTATTTCTTGAAACAGCTGTTTATAGCAAGATTAGAAATGGTGTTATTAACATATTTCCTTATGGGAACAACGGGAATAGGATGTCACATGACTTTCTCTACTCTTGTACAAACTCTTCCTAGGAAAGTGTTTTCTATTAATCGAGATAGACATTTGTAGAAATGGTGTTATTAACATATTTCCTTGTAGGTACAACGATAATAGGAAAATAGCAGTAGATTGTAAGAGCTGGTCGTTATGTGATGCCTTTGACATTCGATTCTCTTTGCATGTCCACAACAAAAAAGGATAACTACCATTTGAGAAAAGCATATATATTGGCAATGTGTGTGTGTGTGTGTGTGTGTGTGTGTGTGTGTGTGTGTGTGTGTGTGTGTGTGTGTGTGTGTGTGAGGGGGGGGGGATTAAAAAAAGTGACATCGAGTGTTGACTAAGTGACAATTTGCGGAGGGACACTTAGCACCTCAATCGAAAAGCGATCGGGCACCCCCAGGAGGGTGGATGAAGCGAATGGAACCGAAGGGTGGTGGGAACGTGTCACGACAGAGCAAAGAGCAGGGGTCTTCCACATTCCCAGCTAGAAGCACTCCGACGAAGGCTGCCTCATCCCAGTTGCTCTACCCAGGGGGCGCGGGAATGGGAAACCGGCTCTCCTCTCCCCTCATTCTTGTGGCACCCCAAGGGGTGCCCGCAAACCACTTTTCAAAGACAGTAAAACATTTTAAAAACAAATTAGCAAAAAAGCTGCATCTTATGGAGCATTTTAAATATGCAAAATGCTAAAAAAAGTTTTGGATCGGATTGCGTTCAGTTAAGTTCACTTGTGTCCATTAAACCTTGAGCATTAAATATATCAAGGAAATTCAAAATTCAGTTGCATTTGTACATAAATATTAGATTTGAGTAATGAACATAAAAAACAGGCAATATGAAAACAGAGCAGGAAAAATTTTGTAATTTGTACAGAGACAAAGTGAAATACTTTCCTGCAGTTATGACTAACCTAATGCGTGAAATGTAAATGTAATTTAGCTGCATATAAATTGCAACATTTGAACTTTGTGTTAAACGTTCACTAAGCATATAGGTTTCATCATTCTGTTATATTTGATTTGTAACGCATAGCATCTATTGGTAGTTGTTCATTAAATATACATTTAAATAGCTTTCAGAAGGTGTTAAATGTAATTGCAATAATTTGTCATTAAAATTGCTGGGTTCTACTCACAGAGCTAGGTAAACGTTACCAGAATAACTTGTCATTCAGATAATCAAATTATCTAATTATCAACATACATGATTTTGGGCATAGATACCCTTTATAGCAAGTTTAAAAGCATTGAAATAGTCAAACGTTTCCGTAAGATCATTAGGAAGAAGATTTGGGAGAAAATAAAATGTAAAGTATAAGTACCATTTCACCGCAAATAATGTTTTTGACACCCCCTGAATCTCAAAAAAGCATTTTTAGAAAAAGGTCCATGTGCCGTGTGTGTGAGTGTGTGTGTGTGTGTGTGTGTGTGTGTGTGTGTGTGTGTAGTATCTCCCAAGCACGTGACAAAAAATATCAAGAAAATTCCCCTCCCCTAGGGTAACCTTTACATGGAACATTTTTCCAAAATGTTGATTTTCTCAAAAATGCCTCCAACGATTTTGATTAAAATACATTTTAAGATTCCCCGAGAGACGCCTGACCCTAGTCACTGGCTTGTAAGTGCATCAGATTTTAAAAAAAGGAGAAGAAAAGATGTTTAAAGTACTTTCATGACAAATGAAGTGTATATCTTGAATTTTCTGCAAATCCGCTCAAAAGTCCTCTGCAGTGTGGTGTATGACTTTTGCATAACTGGTTAACCGTAACAGAATTTTACTCACAAGAAATGCAGATTTTGTTTAAAGATATAATTATGTTCTAATGCACTTTTTGTGAGTGAAGCATTTTGGAGATATTCTTTATTAATTGTACGAATTTTACAATACCTATACATTTCTCAACTGGAAAATCGTTTTTCATTTTTTTTATCTCTTGGCCATGCAAAGAGAATGGAATTTCAAAGCCACCAAAACACTTGACTATCGTTCAAAGCCTACTGTATTTACATATTCTCTTTGCACCTACAAGAAAATCAGCAATAAGAGAATTTCTGGAAATATTTATCTCAACTAGCATGAAGAAGATATAGGAATAAGAGTTTGTAAGAATGATTTGTATAAGAGTGGAGAAAGTCATGTGAGTGCAACACATGAGAGTTTTTTAATTTACCACAATTTTTGGCCTAATTTCACAGATATTACCTTTGCACTGTGGAGTAAGGTTCTCTTTTCGGAGAAGTATTGCAATAAACATGACAGGCGATGTTAACGTTCTGGGAACTCATGCTGTTTTCTTCTTCTTCTTCTTCTTCTTTTTTTTTTTTTTTTTTTTTTTTTTTGTTTTTGTTTTTTTTTGTTTTTTGTTTTTTGCTTCATGTTATTATTTTCCGTTTCGTGATATGCAGCAACCCGTTGGTTTCCTCTCCGCCTACAAAGTAGCTCGTCTAGACCAGCTCGTTACGTCATGCACCTGATGTAAACACAATTTTATTAATCCCTCCATTTACCTCTCCTTTGCGCAGGCGCATCTGCAAATTTGTCTCTGCCAAGCAAAGAATAAACAACGGGCCTCTGACCTCAAGATGCCAGATGCCTCTACATTTTAAGTAGAGCTGGAATATCTCGATACGGATATCGATACTGATAATAGTAAACCAGTGTTGCCAACACAGGTAATGAAAATGCAGCGAATCCTGTGTTAAAAACCAACAGAAAGGCACTAGAACTTACAAGCACAGTAAAAATTCGATATCTCTTCCAGCATATAAGCATTTTGACAAAGTAGGGAATCTAGTCATATAAAAAGTGTATGAAGTTTCGAACCTGAAAGGTGAAACAATTAAAACGGCCCTAAAGGAAATGTTACAATTATAGCACGTTACATGACGGGAACCGTAACGAAAATTATCGCATAGAATTGTTAGTTATTCTCACTTTAAAACTTGGCCAGAATCTGGCACAAAAACAGCACTCTGCTTCTACGATGATGGTTTCTAGAAACTATACCTTTGAATTTGCTCACCTATTTATTTGGGTAAATCAATCTATTCACTTTTTTTTTTTTTTTTTTTTTTTTTTTTTTTTTTTTTTTAATTTTTGTTACACCCACTTTGCTGAAGGCCCTTCAAACATTCGACCGTGAAATTATGCTATACTTACAAGTTTATAGCAAACACTTGTGGCGAACGAGGGTTAAAATCTTCGATAAACACTGCTTAGCAATTGTTTTTACTTGCTTGCCGCAGCCATTGAAATTTTGTAATGTGTTTTATTTTCAGAAGTACCGATTAAGCGCTGATCATTTGAGAAAGACGCCAGGTTTTCGTTCTGACGCTAATTACATGAATCTGGCACCAGAGGCATCCAAAAACCACCAGATCTGGTGCCAAAAGCGCCAAATTGTAACCCTGTACTAAACCCTGCTTCTTATAACCTTGCCCCTCTGATGTGCGTCTTCAAGCCTTATAAAAGAAGAAGATAAAAAATTTACTTAAAAGAAAAAAAAAAAAGCATGCGATGTGATGCAGCCTCTGTAAGTGTGCTAACGCAGTCAGTGCTTAAATCGTAAATTAAATTAAAAATGTATATGATGGGGGGATAGGTTATAATGATCCCCCTAAGAATGATCTATTTTATGCCAAAGCAAAATGTTAGAATAACGTAAATCACTGCAAGTGTACAAAATCTTACTACACAAAAACATAGATCTCGTTAAAGCACACAATTTGTCAAATAGTTCTTTTTTTGGGTTGGGGCTTGCTATTTCCGAGATATTTCTTGTTGTATGTAGGTTTGAATTTAAAAATACTTATTTATTCACAACTGGGATGTCATTCGTTTTGTTCTTATTTTTCTATTTATACGCCACCTTTAACATCTAGGTCATGTAAGCGGCTTTGCCTTTGAAAAAATCTGATGTGTTGCACTGACATGACTTTCTCTACTCTTGTACTAACCATTCTTACAAACTTTTATTCCTATACCTTCTTCGTGTTAGTTGAGATAAACATTTGCAGAAAATATGTTATTGGTCAATTGGAAGTGGAATGTGATAATACAGTAGGCTTTGAGCGATAGTCAAATCTTAAGCTTTGAGATTCCGTTCTCTTTGGTCGGTAAACATATAAAAAATTGAATAACGATGCTTCATTTGACAGAACTATAAGTTCTCCAAAACTCACACAAAGGCAAGCAATATCTCCAAAATGGTTCACTCTTAAAAAAATAGACATACATAAAATGTGAGTTTTAGTAAGATCTAAATTTTTGGCGTAGTACGATTTGGTGTATCTCTTACGGTTTACCAGTTATGCAAAAGTCATGCAGAGTAAATACGACTTCATGGCATGACAGGATGTAAAAATGTAGACATTTGACGGTTCTACTGGAATGATTGATTTCTAATAAAGTTTAAATATAGAAAGAAAAGAAATAAAGAAGGAAAAAACATGAGAACGCAAAGAGACCACCTCCATGCGGTGTTCTCTGGTAATGACTTTATGTTGGCTGTCTCTTGATTAATAACAACAATAATAATATCAATAATAATATCCAGAATCATTTTCTTTGCCTAGCAATGTATAAAGATTATATTCAGGGTGGTTAAATGTCCCTGGTTGAATGTTGTCTTTGAGCAGGCAGCAAGGTAACTAAAGCGCGTTTCACCCTTAGAAGACAGTACACGTTAAATGGAGCCCAGTGTTGCAACATGTACTAAAGCGCGTTTCACCCTTAGAAGACAGTACACGTTAAATGGAGCCCAGTGTTGCAACATGTACTAAAGCGCGTTTCACCCTTAAAAGACAGTACACGTTAAATGGAGTGCAGTGTTGCAACATGTACTAGTTGCGAATCTTTCTCCGCGAGCGACTCGAGGTGGCCGAGTCCTGTACTTAGTCCTTCAATTGCTGCTTGACGAGATGGGCACTTTTAACTTTGGTATCCCTCCATGCCTTTGTTACTGTATGACCTAAATTCACAAATGACTCGTCTGTATAAACAACTGATTTCCCCTGGTCCCTAAACCTTTTTACGTCTTTTAGATATTTATGTCGCCATGTGATGATATCGATATCGTCTCTTTCTATTAATATGCACTTGTTACCCCTTCTTTCATATTCCAACCCCAAATCATGTAAGAACCGACTAAGAGTGGCTCTTGAGAAATTTGGTAGGGTCTCATCACTGTTGAATCGTGACAAAATTATATTCAGCATGGGTGGAATATTTGCAAACTGTAAAGAATGAACAATTCGCCGCAATCCACCTTGCACTATTCAATCATATTGCGTTAACCTAGCGTTTTGTGTAGTCCCGCCCTTTTTGCTTTCTTTTCCGATGGCGTTCTTAGAGGTCCTTTCATTAGTTCCTTTTTAATCATACACACTACTGCTTCTGAACACCCAATAGCCTTAGCTGTTTCTTTTACTGCGTTACTTACACGCATTTTGCTTCAAAAATAATATAACACATTAATAATTATTTGGCGTTCCTTACTTCATAATTTACCAACATCGTCTCTTCCTAGCTTCCCCCTCCATAACTACAAATATTTACAAAAATATTAAACAAATAACGCAATAACAGCTCACAGTTACACACACGGCTTCTTTCGAACTAATGTTAGTGCTGCTCCTTATACTATCTTCTGTGTCAGGCCTGACGCTGAATAGATGAATACCTTTTGTTTGCCTTACTGGATAAAAGAAAGAGGTTACTGCCTTTTGGTTTATTTTAAAAATTTTCTCCAACCTTCCTCAACATTTGTTCTCGCTGGTTCCCTGATGTAAACTCAATAACAAAAAAGTTTCACACTGCGTAACTTTTGCAGTGCACAGATATAAAATTTTCCGAAAACATTCAATTTAAAAAATTATAACACTTAACTGGGTAAACATAGAGAATTCAAAGTAGGCAGGTAGTAGCACTATGGTCTACTCTACCTAAGAAAAAAATATAGATGCATTCTAGCAGTTAGTTTGTTAGTTAGTGCGTAATGAGTATAGAAACAGGAAACATCGGACTTCTATTGAAAAAAACGTTTTCTGAAGAAATTTGGGCCTATAGAAATGTATAATGACTCTAAAAAGGATATAACCTGATAGAGAAAAAAATTCTGCATAGGATAATGTGTTCAAATCTGAAATTTATAACAAATGAATATTTATACCATGCTATTAGGAATCTGGCAACTCCGTGAGGGTAGAAAAGGACGCGGCTAATGGCAACTTGTATGCGCTAGATAGAGACAGAGATGTCCTATTTAACTCCATACTGTCTTCTAAGAGTGGAACGCTATATAGAGTGGAACAAGTTTTTACCCAGTTAAGGGGGTTTAGAGCAAATGTCACTAAGAGCAAGTGTTATTAAGCGTAAGTGTCAGGAACTGCATGTTTCAGATATAGGCATAATACCATACAGCGGAGCTCAAGCGATGGTTTCACCAACCAATGTTAAATTTTAATCCAATGTTAAACTGATTTAACACTAAAGCTAACGCAAATTCTGTTTCATTGAACAATGTTAGCTTTAACATGCAATTAAATTCGATGTTAACTAACATTGTCGTACTCCTGAGTTAAGATGTCAGAAAATAGCTGCAGCAAATCAGTTTATGCAAGTGTGCTGTATTTTGTATTAATGTCATTTCTAATGGAGGAATGGACGTGCAAATTTGAAAACTTGCTAAAGGAGGAGCTTTAAAATAATACAGACTTTCCAAAGCGGTCGTCAGAATAATTTTACAGTAAATACAGTTGAGCCTGCTTTATACGTAACGCAGTTCTAAATAATTCGTATTTATATGTAAACTTTTGTAGTTCCTGGCAAAATGTTATTTAGAAGCGTGTTAATAGAACCTTATTTATACGTAATTTGCTGTTATGCGTATTAAATTACAGTGAAATACAACTATATTTTACGTAATTATAATGAACATACGCCATGCGCTATCTTTAAAAAAAGTCGAAGCGTACTTTCGCTATCTCTGTTGAAAATTACGTAAGCTGAGCGGGCGGCTTTCGGCCGCGAAAACAAATGACAAAGAATTTCCAAAGATGTCATTTCTGAGTTTATTCGGAAGGCTTTTGAAGGATTTTTTTTTAATGTCTGCTTGATCCTCAATCAGAGATTACGCATTTTTGCACACTTTGATTTAAATGTAGTGTGCAGCGTTTAGATTTAAACATTGTAAACGTTTTTGCACCCGACTATTTTGGTTCTGCATTTTATGTTGGCAAAGAATGGTTGCAGTTACTTGTTGAGACTTGATTTAGCTGTATTTTAATTAAATTATTTGGAGATTTTCTTCCAGACTGCATTATCCTTAAATTTAAGTATGTCGGCTTTCTCGCACATGATTATGCTTTTATATTTAGAAACGAGTTCTATGGGTAACGACTTTTGAGCAGTGAAGTATTTATTCTTTTGTATTTTTTGTTTTCCCTTTCCCCACTTGACATCAGTATTCTAACTAGGGTTTAAGTTACAGTCGCTTTATGTTAGTCGAGGTTAAGGAATGCGACCAACTCAAACGCAGCATTCGCAAAAATGCTACAACAATCTGCCACAGAAACAAACGATAGTGGAGCTTATTTCTGATCTGCTCTCTGTGGTTGTCATTCTTGTCAAATGTTCACTGTGTATGTGTGTGCTTTTTACTTTCTCTACTGGTAAGTAGGGGAAGTATTGTATTCCACCCAAAAATTCGATGTCGAGATTTCACCGGAAATACATGTTTTGAGGCCCCCTGAATAAAAAAAAAGCATTTTTAGAAAAAGGTCCGTGTGTGTGTCTGTGTGTCTGTCAGTCTGTCAGTCTGTCAGTCTGTGGACAGCATAGCTCAAAAACGAAAAGTCGGTTAAAAACCAAAGTTGGTATTTAAGTTTAATGTCGTTCAAGGATGTGACACGAAGATTTTGAAGAAAATAGCCCCACCCTAAACTACCCTCTACATGGAAAATTTTTCGAAAATTTTGATTTTCTTGAAAATGGCTCTAACGATTTTGATTAAAATGTCATATATTTAAGATATTTTTATGACAAATGAAATGTTTATCTTGAATTTTCTGGCTATAGCCCCTGTAGTCGTATTTACTCTGGACGACTTTTGCATAACTGGTAAACCGTTAGAGATAGACCAAATTATACTATAAAAAAATGTAGATCTTGCTAAAATACACAATTTATGTCTCAATAAATTTTCTTGTAGGGTGAACCATTTCGGAGATATACCTTGTTATGTGTGTGAGTTTCGGAAAACTTGGAACTTTCGTGAAATGGGTCATCGTTGTTCATTTTTTTATATGTTACGTGTGCAAAGAGAACGGGATCTCAAAGCTTTCAAAGATTTGACTATCACACAAAGCCTACTGTATTCTAACATTCCCCTTGCACCTACAAGGAAATAAGCAATAAGATAATTTGTACAAATGTTTATCTCAACTAACACGAAGAAAATATAGGAATAAGAGTTTGTAAGAATGGTTAGTACAAGAGTAGAGAAAGTCATGTGAGTGCAACAAATCAGATTTTTAAGATATGATAGACTAATTTGTTTTAACCAAGTAATGGAAGCACTGTAGTGTAAATATATGGAATACATGTAGATTTACATACCTAAAAGTTAATTTTAAAAAATTGTAAAATTTCATTTAGGAGATTACTGTTGGCTTCAATTCAATATGCACATATTTCACTTTTAAAACTTTTATTAATAATATAGTAGAATTGTGCACACAGGTATCATATTTTGCATAAATGTTAGACTGTTGTGTTGTGCATTTTTACATTGTTTTATTTTCTAACCTCAAACAACTGGTAAAATCACATGACATGGACCTAAGCGGAAACAGTATGGTTGACATTGCACTAAACGACCTTACGGCAAAACCCAGTACTACCAACCTACATAATAAAAGCATTATTTCTAACCTCAAATATCACAGGGTTAAAGTAAAATGCTTTCAAACGATAACAATGCTTGAACATCGTTACCACACAACACATGAACCTGCTCATTTTCGGTAAATCGTGTTCTGTAATAATACCTTTGAATAAAATCACTCCCGAACGCTAAATATCGTAATATATATTTAATGTATTAGTGTGTTGGGAACACAAAAATAACAACAGTACCTATAACTGTATGTACCGCTCTAAAACAATTCAAGACAAGATCACGCAAACACGAGTAATACAAGGACGTCCACGGTTTAATTAAGTAATACAGAATCTTGTTTTAAAGTACATTGGTACACTTCCCTGCAACGTGTTCAAAAACAAGGGCTTCTCTGGCAACATAACGGATGCAGTAACACCAACTATGGCCATAGCTTTACCATGGTTATATTTTACGAACAGTTGGCAGTACTAATGCAACCTAACAGATGGAATATCACCAAATATAACCAGATCACATCACAATGGGGAGAAAATGTCAGAGTATTGGGGTATTCCAATAAGCTTTTTCCTCTACAGTTATGCACTATCGACACAGAACACTGCGATGGACAGACAAAAGTGTATCGGGGCGCGTTCATATATCGCAGATCGGTCACCGCCTTCTCGAAAGCTTTTGTTTTCAGCTGTCCTTGACGTTAACAAATGTTAAACCAACTATTCCGTGTAAAGGCTTGATCAAACGCAAAATTTTTAACATTTAGTTAAATCTTTAATTTAAAGTTAACATCGGTTGGCGAGTGTTTTAACATGATAACAGTGTACTTGACAAATGGTACATCTGGTGGGTGAACCAGGGCTGTTATTACTGCCTTTCCCAAAGTTGTGGAAGATAGGTAATAAAAAGTGAGCGGTGAGATCGGGTCTGTTTCGCCTCATCGGAGCTGTTTATACGTGACCACCTCGGGCTAGGAGCTCCTGATGACTCACCACTACCTGAGTGAGTGGCAGCAGCCCCCTACTGTAATGCGTCGTCTTCATTGTTTACCTTCTTTGTGTAGGTCAAGACAACCCCTGCTGAGCTAGCCCAACTGTTTAGCACTTCTCGGGGTTTCTTATGTTTACCCATTCAAGTTGTTAAAATAACCCAAGCTTGTGACACTCATTCAAATTGTATTGAAATCACTAGTAAAAATGACAATTTTATTATTGCTAATTATTATTTTCAATACAGCGATGAAATAGAACCATATTTGGATAAAATTAGAGATGTTAATAATCTTCATGTACAAAGTCCATTAATAATCACTGCAGATGCCAATGCCAAATCACCTTGGTGGGAAGAAAAAAGAGATTCAAGAGGTGAAAAAATGGAAGAATTAATTGCGGAACGTCACCTTCATGTTCAAAATAAACCAAATAATCCTCCAACTTTTGAAAACCGAGCGGGAGCAAAGGCGAACATTGACATTACTATTACCAATAGTAAAGCCTCTAAATTCATTCAAGAATGGAAAGTAGGACAAGGATTAACCTCTAGTGACCATAACTTTATATATATGAATATAAATCTTGGCTCTACGGTAAAGGAAACATGGCAACCTTTTAAACTTAATTTTGATTTAAGTAAGGTAAGCTGGAAGAAACTCAATGAAGAAATTAAACTTCCATCACTAACAATCTTTGGTGATAACATTGACAAAAAAGCCATGGAACTTACTAAAGCAATCACTAAAGCAATGATAATCGCTATTCCTAAAAAGACAAAGCATAAAGCTCATTTTCCTCTATGGAATGAACGATTACAAAAACTTAGAAGCAAAATGAGGAAACATAGAAGATCTTATCAACATGCTGTGGTACAACATGAAAGAGAAAGATATCTAATAATGTATCAGGAATCTAAACCACTTTTTAAATATAAACTAGAAGAATGTAGAAGAAAGTCTTGGGACCTCTTTGTAGATACACAACTATCCTTAAACATCTGGGGAATCCCGTTTAAACTTGTTACTAATAAAATAAGAACACCTGAAACTATATCAACTTTAAGGAAAGAAAATGGATCTTTAACTAAAAATTGGACGAATACTACATACACTCTACTTAGAGCTCTTCTACCACCTGATATTAAAGAGAATGAAACTGAACATCAAACTCAAATGCGCATGGATTTTGAAAATGTGTTACCAAACTCAGGAATAGTGGTCCCGTTTACTGTAGAAGAAGTAAGGGATTGCATTTATAAATTAAAAGAACGTAAATCCCCAGGACCAGATGGTATTCCAGTAGAAGTTGTACATCATCTACAGCCAAAAATTGCTCCATTATTAAGAGACTTATTTAATGAATGCCTTATACAACAACGAGTACCCTACTGTTGGAAACAATCAAAAGTAGTCATAATAGGGAAAGGCAACAATAAGGATCCATGCCAACCAAAATCTTATCGACCGATATGCCTCTTAAATGTCTTAGGCAAGTTGCAAGAAAAATTACTTAATAAACGATTGCAAGAACATCGCAATATTTTTGGAGCAACTAATAGACAATATGGTTTTAGAGCTGGAAAGTCGACGGAAGATCCCATAATCAAAGCACTTGAAAATAAAAATTCTTCTCATAAATATGTCACTGCTATATTTTTTGACATACAAGGCGTCTTTGACAATCTCTGGTGGCCAAGCCTTTTTAAGAGATTAAAAGATATCAACATCCCAAAATGTCTATATGGCACACTCAAGGACTACTGTACGAACAGATCAGCGTATATAGACGGAATTACCCATAGGATATCAAGAGATTTATCCAAAGGCTGCCCTCAAGGATCTATACTTGGTCCTATCTTTTGGGATATAGGAATAGAACCTCTTATTAACCAATTGGAAGAAGATGATGAAATAAAAGATGTCATCGCATATACGGACGATTTAATGGTCATTGTTGAAGCTGACAATAGAGCAGAACTTGAGCGCAAAGGAAACCTTGTTGCCACGAAAATACAGGAATGGTGTAAGCTAAACAAACTAACAATAGCTTCAAATAAATCTATGTATATGCTGATCAAAGGAAAATTAAAACGAAACCCAATTATAAAAATAAATGGCATTAATATACAGAGATCACATGTTACAAAATATTTAGGTTTCCATATAGATGAAAAAAATAATTTCAAACATCATGTGGAAACTGTACGTACTACAGCCGAAAAAATAATGATGCAAATCAGCAACATCGGACAAAATAGATTTCATCTATCACTTCTTCACATTAGAGCATATAATAACGCTATAATGTCCGCCATCATGAGCTACGCAGCAGGTGTATGGGCACACTGTGCCAAAAATGAAAATATAAAACGTTTGTTAAGAAGAACACAAAGAAAAATACTACTAAGATTCACAGGTGCAACCAATACCACCCCAACTGTGGCGTTATTAGTAATTACGGCAATATGGCCAATAGATTTACAAATTCGTAAAAAAGGAGCCATATACTGGTTGAGAAAAGAAAAATCTGAAAAAGTAAAGGACATAATAGGAATAAATTGTCAAACCAAAGTAGACATAAAAAGAGCTCTTTTAAGAGATTGGCAAAACGAATGGGATAACATCAAAGAAGGGAGAAGAGTCTACAATATATTCCCTAAAATAAATAAAAGATTACAAATGAAACATCTGAATCCAACAGAAGGACTAATTCATTTCTTGACTGGGCATGGCCCATACAACACCTATTTTTACAAAATAAATAAATCTCCTACGAACATGTGTGAGACCTGTGAAACTATAGATACGCCGGAACACAATATATTGGAGTGTGTAAAATTTTCAGAATTAGTAGAAAACGAACGACTAGCAATACAAGGCTATACTTTGCAAGAAATACTATTAAATAAAAACTTGTTGAAGAGCCTACAAATTCTAACTAATAAAATATCGAAACAAGCAATCACGGAATACAGAAGATCAAGACCAATACACATCCAACCTATTGCTGCATCAAATACTCCAAGGAGATCCATAAGGCTGAATACACCTAAAACAACTAGAACTAATCTTTAACAAAGAGTCGACACCCCAATAGTTGAAGGAAACACTATGTAGTTTCT
>CM060970.1:89226258-89243758 GCA_030765045.1 Tenodera sinensis
AAGTGAATAACGACGTTCAGTGTGAGAAAGTTTAAGTATTTCAATACTCACAGAAATAACAAGGAGTATCTCTGAAAGTATTCACTCCACAATAAATGCATTTGGGTATAATAGATTGACATTTTTTGTATATTTGGTCTATCTCTTACAGTTTACCAGTTATGCAAAAATCGTAAGAGTAAACAGGACTACATAGGCTATAGCCAGAAAATTCAAAATACACGTTTCAACTGTCATAAAAATATCTTAAACATATGGCATTTAATATAAATCTTTAGTCATTTTTGAGAAAATCAAAATTTTCGAAAATGTTTTCATGTAAAGGGTAGTTTAAGCTGGAGTAATTTTCTAAATCTTTGTGTCGCATCCTTGAAAGTTGTTAAAGTTAAATGCCTAATTTGGTTTCTAACCGACTTTTCGTTTTTGAGCTATATTGTTCACACACATACACACACACACACACACACACACACACACACACACACACACACACACACACACGGACCTTTTTCTATTTTTTTTTTTTTTTTTTTTTTATTCAGGGGTCCTCAAAACACATATTTGCAGTGAAATCTCAACATCCAAATTTTGGGTCGAATACGATA
The DNA here is from genome assembly GCA_030765045.1 of Tenodera sinensis. Taxonomy (NCBI): domain Eukaryota; kingdom Metazoa; phylum Arthropoda; class Insecta; order Mantodea; family Mantidae; genus Tenodera; species Tenodera sinensis. Next base: position 89,226,864 of record CM060970.1, read on the forward strand.
CCTTCCTCTACTTACAGTACGTAGTAGAGAAAGTAAAAAGGCAGTCTTGGTACTGGTGAAGAAGCTGGAACCAATCTTCCTGGCCAAAATATGCCCAGACTCCCACGGTTGCACAGACCTGATGTGCATTTATTTTAAGGCAATTAACAGAATGCAAAGCTACGCCTTAGGCAGGGTGTTTTAATGACCGTTACGGAAACGATAGCAGGTGATTTGAGTTGTACTGCAGTGATACCCCCTAATAGCAGTTGAAGGCGCTCATTACACACACACACAAACCTGTGGGAGTGAGGCTAGCTGCCCTGTGGCTATTTTGGTCTATGGGAACCAGTCTAAGATAACCTGACTCTTCTTATCTGCTACTCGGCCCGATAAAATATACGTATACAAACTGCTTGCATCTGTTTACATTTCCTCTAGACAAGCCAGCACACGTGTTGCAATCTGAAACGTGCAACAAGGTCAGTCTAACAAGTGCAGGAGATAATGCCACAAAACTGATTCAAGATGAGCGAAAGGTATGTTTGTTACCTTGGGAACAGTGAACTGATATTTCAGCCTGTTTGGTAAAAAAAATCGACTTTTGAACTTTTATTGCAAAAAACGCACCATTAGGGCAGCGCCCTTCAAAAGCAAATGTTTACCACGAGGTTTCTAATATTAATTCAAATTTCAAGACCGAACTATTTCCTTCCGAAAATCTTCCCCAATACAAACAATAAAGTATGTTTTTGTCCTAGGGTTACCAGATTATTTTATGGAAATGTGGGACACAATAGTAAAAAATGTACTACATTTGACAAAAATATAGGACATTGTCGGTGAATGCAAAAATAATGTAAATTTATAATGATAGGCGTATACACTTAGGTATATTTTCTTAAAATCCTGAAACATACAGTGTTGCACATTATGATGAATTGTCAATTATAGGTACGTCTCTGAAGAACTAATCTTGCGCAAAACATGTAGCTTATTTGAAATATAATCAAGAAAGTCCACACAATTGAAATTTTAAAAATTGTGCTTCACTAAAATAATACTTCTAACTGAAACAATAGATAATCTGTTCCTTTCATCCGTCTACTTTGCTCTTATTAGTTTAAATACACTTTCAACATTAGCATTGTGTTGCTTTGCCTCCACAGAACACCAACCTTTTGACTCGGATTGGAAACGCTGCGTTGCCAACCTCTCCTTCAATGTTACTATGCATGAGTATACTCTTTGACTGTAACCGGTGTAGCCATGTTTAATCCCCTAGGGAGGGAGAACACACATTTTGGACGCCATTTTTAAAGCGGTACGCCTCTGCCTTTTAAATGGATATGCCCACACATATTTCATGGAAGCTTCGAATAAATTGTTTTTAAACGAGGGGCTAAGTGTTCTGCTGCCTATGCATTCATGGTAGCTTACTTGAACAAGTTCTCCAATAAATCCCCTAGAGAGCAGTGTTTTTGGTTTGTCATTTGTTGGTTTCTGAAGTTATTTATCATGCTTCTATTTGACTTGGCAGATTTCTGTTGTTTACAAGCTGATTGTGCGCATTTGATCTTACTTTTGAAATAATTTAGGTTTTGTACAAGGTTATTTGATTGTAATTATTGATATATACATCGTGCATTTTATTTGTGGCGAAAATAAACCTTAAATTGTGGCGGCAGATTGTTTGCTTTTATTTCTATGACCAGACCATAAGTTTGTAAACATTGTATGTTAGGTATATTTTAAAATCACATATTGAATTACTCTATTGTTTCACAATGTCGAAAAGAAAGAGCAGTAAGTCAACCTTATGCAAATGGATGAACAAAATCAGATGGGGAAGAAAAACACTTGTATGGAGGTTAATGAGGAAGTGTGTGACTAAACTTTAAATTCATTTTTCTTGCAAACAGTTTTTATTTTCTCAAACTAAAAATTTATCTTCTCCCACAAAATCTAGCTAGAGATAAAACACATTTTTTCCAATATAGGAAGGGTAACAAGATTTCCGATTAGAATTGGTTATATTTAAAAAAATAATTAACATAATAATGCGCAGATTTTATGACATTTTTACACTTTGTGGTATCAAAACTTTATTCATTATATGAAAAATGCTATACTTTAATTTGTTACAAAGGTAATAAGAGATATGATTTTAAAAAATGAACTCAGTACTTAAAATGTGTAAAAATTCATATAAATTATTATATCATAAATACTATTAGATATTGGAATGAAATTTAGTACACACAGTTTTTTAGTTAATGTGTCAGGAAGGTCGGCCACGGGAATTTAACCCACGATCCCTGAATGCAAACCTCACACATTACCGCGGAGCTATCTCGCTCGGAAATGTTGACTAACTAAGCTCTAGGGACCCTGGGTTCGTTTGAACATCATTTTATAAATTCATTGTCCTATATGACCTAACGGGTTAAACTTGAAAACACAAGCTACTAAAAATAGCACATACTTTCAATGGTTAAATTTTGGGAGATAATCGCCAAGATCTCAGTCTACATCCTTAAAAATGTATGGCCAATCAAAAGCATTGGCAGTTTCTGACTGTAACACGCTCCCAACGCTTCACTTTTTTTCTTTGTCAATGCATTCTCTAACGCAAGTCCCGCAGAAAGCAAATTACTTACTGTAGACTATTTCATGCTTAGAGACGTTAAATTATCATATACGAATATTCACTTGGTCATTCTTTTGTTTTGTACAAATTGTCACTATATCATTCTTTTATTTACTCAATGTCGCCAACTGTAACACATAAATCGCAGAAAAACAATTGATTACACATTTCAATTGGTTAACAATCAAAATACCAGTCCATTTCAATTTGAAACTGTGTTTTTAACAGTTATTCTTCTAATAATGTATTTTACCAGAAGAAATGGTATTTTTAATACTAAAAATAAGCTAAGATTTATTTGAGATTATAAACCGGTTTTCTACTATAACAACAAGAGAAGATCGAAATATGCAATTCTTGATTTCGTTTTCCTCAGTTGGCAGTGCTGATTAAATTGAACTACACTAATCTAAATGAATATATTTTAGTTTTATTTATACAATTTAACATTTCCTGGTCAAATCTTTGCCATATAATATTTAGACTCGTATTTTTATTTATGAAATAGTCTAGATAAATATCATTCGATGGTCTGACCTTCCCAGGTAAACTCTCGCTCCGTTCGAGAATTTATCGATTAAGTCAGACGTCTTATGATTTTACTTATGAAAGCATCTGTTAATAATAATTGTTCCAACGCTGTATTTGAACACTTCTTCATTAATGTTTGGAATTAATTGCATAATCTTTCTTTGTTTAAATGTATTTCCTTCCGAGGCCTCAATAGCTAACTGTATGCGCACTGAGTCAAAGTACACTGTTATGACGTCATAAAGAATTATGTGCTTACCACAATGAATCAACCCACGTTAGCTGTAGACGCAGTCGTAAGACATTCGTAAATGTAAATGAAAAAAGAAAGTATTATTGTAAAAACGATTAACTGTTAAAGCACCTGATATAAATGGAATATGAACACATAACAGAAGTAACCTTGAGACACTGTGAGTCATGGTGGGGGGATAGACACCTTGTCATTAGCACTTCACAGTACGAAGACAAGTGACGTTCGGGCGGCGCACTGAGGAAAATGGCCTATTTTTAGAAGGCACCGAGGTGGCCAGTTCAGCTCCGCCCACCTACTTCTCTTCAAGATTAGGCACTCTCATTTTTAACGATGATGTGTACCTTGTTCTATTTGTACCTTCCTTTGCTTAATTTACTCTCACTTCCTCTTCCAAGTTTTCGGACCTTCTATTCACAGAATGGCCCATTCTTCTTTATTTTGGCAGCCACAGTATAATGTCAAAAATAACTTAATTTATAATCAGATGTTATCATTAAGACCAAGATAAATAGCATGTGACAAAAGTAGGTAATTTTATTAGTATGTAATCTCTAATAATATAATTTTTTTCCGCGATGGTGTTTTTAATTTCTCTACTACATATTAAAAATAAGTAGAGAAAGCATTGTATTCCACCCAAAATTTCGATACTGAGACTTCACAGGAAACACGTGTTTTGAGATGTTCTGATTCCAAAAATAGCAGTTTTAGAAAAAGTTGTGTGTGTTTGTGTGTATTCACGCGTGTGTGTCTAAATAGTATTATTAAAAAACGAAGTTGGTTAGATACCAAACTTGGTAGTTAGGCTCATTTAATTAAAGCTCCAAAGATACGATTCGCAGATTAAAAAAATATCCTCCAACCTAAACTACCTATGACGAGGAAAATATTTTTTAAAAATTTTGATTTTGTCAAAACGGCTTTTATGATTTTGTTTAAAATACCACACGTTATTGTCATGACTAATGATAGGATGGGATATGTGTACAAGGTTCCAGCACCTTGACCTGTAGACTTTTATGCCTATGTTCCAGCCGGAAGGGGTGAAGGAAGGGGTGAAGTGACAGGATATTATGTGTGGTCAGAGAGATGACAGCAGAGGGCGGGGTCCCTAACAACTATAATGGATTTGAGCTTCTCGGGGGGTGGGTAGTACTGCGGTACCTCCTTGCAACCCCCTGCCCCAGCTCTGCTGGTGCTAGCTACCCCGGCGGACCTAGGACTCAGAGACATCCCCGCATCGGAGGACGAGGATTTACACAGAGCAAGCAATTGCCATGCACGCCAACACTCCCACAGAACCCTGAAGCAAGCATATGAACGGTGAACTGAAGTGAAATTGGGGATCAAATTATCCTTTCCAACAATCGCCTGGTGACCCGAGGAAACCCCAGAAAAAAAACCCTGGGCCAGGAAGTTCGGCCAAGGGAATCGAACTCACGCCCTCCCAAATACATGCTTCACAAGTTACCGCGGAGCCATCCTGTTCGGTTATAACAAATGAAATGTATATATATGTTAAATTATAGGGAATGGTTTCAAAGCTATTTTTATTATGAATGGATTTTGTACAACAGGTAAGAGATACAATATCTTATACACAAAAAAGGGTAGATATAGCTAAAATGTGCAATTTATGTAAAGTACAATTTATTTTTCTTTTGCTAACCACTTCCAACATATTTCTTGTAATTTGTTTGGATTTCTAAGGCCTAAATGGGCAGTCATTTTTTTTATCTCTTGGCTGCGTAAAGAGAATGGAGAGTCAAAACCATCACATAGTGACCAGTTCCTAAAATATTTCACTATCGCCTAAGCCTCCTCTATTTCGTTATCCCTCCTGTAGCTACAAGGAAATACAGTTGAACCTGATTTATGCGTATATCAAGGGGAAAGGGGGAAACTTATAACTCAGAATTACTTGTTTCACTTTTCTTGCATTAAGTGCATACACCTCATTTTGTTACTGATAACGGTATATAGCATGATATAAACAGTTCCCAAGTCTGACCAATTTTGGTTTAGGTTTTCATCCATCTTTTGTATAAATTTTACTTTCTGATTTAGTGTATAACATTTCCTTTTTCTGTTCTCTATGGCAACTGACGCAACAAGACAAAACCGCTGTTCAAGAATAAATATCAATACCGAAAGCTTGTCTACTTCTCGTTTGTTGCTTTTACCGAAAGCCGCCTGCTCAGGTTGGGTCTTTGTCATCAGAGATAAGGAAAATAAGCCTCGAGTTTCTTTTAAGATAATTTATGCCTTGTTCTCATAATTACGTAAAAATCGGTTGTATTTCACTGAAATTTAATGCGTATAACTGCGAAATAAATGTTTTATTAACACATTTCTAAATTACATTTTGTCGGGAACTACAAAAATTTACGTATAAACGCGAATTACGTAGAACTGGCTTACGTATAAAATAGGTTCAACTGTGTTCAGTAAGACAATTTCTGCAATTTTCATGTAGATTAACACGAAGTAGATTTAAAAAATAAGCATTTGTAAGAAGAATTGGTACCAGAGTAGGGAAAGTCATGTGAGTGCAGCACTTCAGATTTTTCCTTATTTCACCTTAGTACTGAGGACATTAGAAAAAAAAAATAGCACAGCGAAAATTATATTAATAATAAAGCTTATTAGGATGAAAATTGTAGAGTTGTTTGGTGCCAAAGAATAAACACATCCTGTAAAATAATAGCCTGAAACCTGCTTTCAAAATGCTAGTTCAACACCCATTTCCTTCCGCGTGTTTGATGTACGCCAGAGGCAATCTGAACATAACTGTTTTATTCTCTCGATGTCCCGTAACGTTTTTGAAGCGTCATTTTCCTGCTTCGTCTACCATCTTTGATAAGAGCAAACTCTATTGGTTTATAGGTACAAAACCGACCTTTGATGTAAACCTGAAGTGCAACTTCAAAATAAGTTCAGTTTTTATGCAGTAATCAATGAAATAGAATTATGTCTTCTGTATTGCCTTGTTATAAATAGCAGGTTTTGAAATGTTTACAAATGCTCTTATTTCTGGTTTCTGGTGGCCGACACCTTCCTGACACATGGGTCAGGACCTGGCGTTTCCTCTCACCTCATTCTTCCTGCCGGGGGTGCCCCCTTGGGTACATAGGTACAGCCGGCTCCAAATGTTTTCCCACCCACGTGTGCCTAGCCGCATTGGGAAGGCAAGACAGCTTATCGATAGGTTAGGCAAGGGGTCTCAAAGGTCAACTCGTCAGCTCTACAAGGCTGAGGGGCGAAATGTGTTTGTAAGTCCAAAGAAAATATTCCAATACTTCTCTCAGACTTAATCGCAAGAAAGTAATCTCAACGCAAAGAAAACAAAATTAATGTTATAAATCCAGGACGAACTCTTAGCGAGGATGGAAACTAAATATTCGGCATTAGAGACGTCATATCACTCTATAATGAAATTAAATTTAAAAGCTTTAATATACCACAGTTTTATTTAAGTTATTCGTGGAGACACACGTATGCACGATGTAAAATTTCTAAATTATTTTCATTCAGTGAACATAAAATCGTGTATTTGACGTGAAATTTCACATGGCAGTTTGAAACATTGAGTGCTCTTTGTCGAAAATAGCAGATAAACAGAACTTCAAAGGAAAATTTAAGTTTAGCGCAACACAAATAACTGAACTACTGCAAATCACAGAAGAGCATGTTTCAAAAAACTATGATGCACTATGGGTTATGACGTAACTTCTCCCCTTAAGCTTTCTTGTCTATCACCCTTTAAATCTGAATCGGTTTAAGTTTTATTATTATTATTATTATTATTATTATTATTATTATTATTATTATTATTATTATTATTATTATTATTATTATTATTATTATTATTATTATTATTATTATTATTATTATTATTATTATTATTATTAACGAGAAATACATCATATGCATTATCTTTATTTAAGGAATAGTTTAGACATATTTCTTAAACGCCGTTAATGCTACCACAAAAAGCAATATTACTTGCTTAAATACGTGCAAGAAAGAACATGTTTTTTTTTTTGGGGGGGGGAGAGGGGAATAAAAAAGTAAATAACTGGTGAGGCCATCGCTGGGCCGGGCAGACACCAGCAACAACTAATTTATAAGACAATTCTTAGTCTCTTTTCCCTACACCCTCTCGTCCACTGGAAAACATTTGGAGCCGGCAGCACTATAAGCCTGACTTCACTGCGAAACCCGCTCCATATCTCTCCTAAACCTTAATAGGAAGGGGGAAATTGCGTTTTTTATTTGTGGGCACTTAATTCTGCACTTATGTCTCTTTATCAGGCTTGGGGTTCTTTAGGTGCCGTAAATCTGCAACACCGAACTACCGCCTCTACTTCCTTTCAGAAAGAAGCCATGCTAAGGGATTTTACACCTGAACAAATCCATCGCCCTCGAACCCACGACCTCGGGTAGTTTCGTGATTACTCCTGGACCACAGAAGAGGACATGAAATAGGAAATATTGTATATTACCCAAACATTCGATGTCGAGATTTCATGTGAGTACCTTACACTGAGTTAAATATTTTGATTAAATACGTACAATATGTTGGACATATCGTATTTAATATGACAAACAAAAAGTATATGTTGGACTTTCTGGGAACAGTCTCTTAAGCCTCTTCATTTGTAACTTATTTTATGCCGTTTCGTATTACTGTCTTGGACTAAAAACTACTACAGAAAAGGTAGATGTGTCTAAAAAGTCATAATTTATTCAAAATAATTTGTGTGGCATCAGCTATTTCCTAGATATTCATTGTCATTGTCATTTAATGCCTTCATTTCATTCTTCTGTATCCCTCTTTCACCTACAACGAAATGTGTAAGTAAAAATGTTTATTTCAAGTAGACGAAGATTTATTTTATTTATTTTTAAATTTTTTTATTTATTTATTTTTTGTTCTTAAGTGTATTAACCTCCCCAGTATTATATTCTTTCGATACGCCTCATTGGTGTGTCACCTAGTAATAAATATGCATTTTCATGATCTGGGGCACATGATAAAGATTTGTGCACGTGTTGGCAATGTTTATGATACAACATTTAAAAGACGACGTCATTTCAATCCGAGCCGGCATTGTTTGTTTACAATTTCAAAACCTCACTTACAGATATCCTTGACACGTGCATATGTCAGTGTATTTTTAGGTATTTCCTTATAGAGTGCTTCAAGAGAATTTAAACAATCTGCAAAAAAGTCTGTTGTATTCCTATGAATTTCTCTAACCATTCTTCAAAAAAAAAAAAGTTATTCTATCTATTCCTGTTAATCGAGGTACACATTTGCAAAAATGACTTTATTATCTTATGCAATATTTTCTTTGAAATTCCGTTCTCGTTGCATGACCAGAAAATACAAAGTTAAGAGAAAAAAACTGATAGCGACTTCGCATTTGAGAAGGAATATACCCGGGTTCGAACCGACTCTTAGGCCTATGATTTTTAAGCCCAGCTATTCTTGCAGTATTTAATTCACTGGATTCCTAGTATAAGATAGGGGCTGCACAAATTCTTGTGTTTATCAAACAGCTTATGTTTCTTTATGAAGTTTTTAAACTCAGAATGGTGTAGTTTGTAAAACGGTATACGTATTGATATATCTTACGCAGATCTTCAAAGAACTGCTATTGTAGTGGTGAACTTTCTTGTTCTTCTACATTCCTACTGCCTGACTAAGTAACAAGTGAATTATGGTTTTTTTTTTTTTTTTTTAATCATTATTAGTGTTGTTTTAACAATTTTTGCTTCTATTTACAATTTCGTATTTCTTAATAACACAACCTACTTTATATTTCTATTTTTTCTCCATTCACAGTGAAATTATTTGTTCAAAATGCTTCCACTAACGTTTACAATGTGGCAGCACTACACTGCCAGCACTGCAGTCGAGCCACTGACACTCAACTGTACAGCCTGGATCCGTGTGTTCAGTATGACGTCACATGTACTAGGTAGAGCCATAGTTACGTTGATTCCTCGCTCGTGGATGTTTGTACTAGCTCTGATCCTAACAAGGAATACCTCGAAAACTGTAGACAAAAACTAAAAAGAAAAAAGAAAATCATATAACGTAAATTGTGTGCTTTAACGAGGTCTAAATTATGTGTGCAGTAAGATTTTCTCTACCTCTTATGATTTATCAGTCATGTAGAAGTCATTCAAAATGAAGAAGAGTTCAGAGGCTACTCCCAGAAAATTCAAGATATTTCATTTGTCATGAAAATTCTTAAACACATGATATTTTAGGTCGTCTCCTTAGCGTGGTGCTAACTGAGTTCGATCCCTGGTACCGGCTTTGGGATTTTCTCCCACTGGTAGACTGGTTCGGGATGCACTCAGCCTCGTGGGGTCCTTGACGGTCCAATTGAGAAGCCCTTTCACACACACACACACACACACACACACACACACACACACACACACACACACACACACACACATACACACACACACTACTGCCGATTCAGGGGGCCTCAGAACACATACGTCCGGTGAAATCTCGATATCGAAGTTGGGTCGAATATACTGCTTCCCCTACTTGCTATCAGTAGTAGAGAAAGTAAAAGAACTAGACGGGTGATTCTTGCAGCGCCCTGAGTTCATTAACGCCACGGACACGATGAAAGAAGCGTAACTCTGCACTTTGCATGGTTCACAACTCAGGAAGAAACCGTTTTGGCGCCAGTAGTGCAATTATCCCCAAGAAAACAGGAAAACAAGTGCTGCAGAAAGCGGTTTCGATTTAGGTCAGGTTCTGAAATGGCTGTTTACTCCACCTCCTCTTCGCCGCTTTGTGAGTAATCGTGTTTTGTTTATTTGCAGCACGAGGAACAGCTGACTCACGTTGTCTTGCTTTCACCGTACGCCGGTAGTAGTAATCCTTGCTCGCATGTGTTCAACTCGATACTCGATATAGCAGGCGTACCAACAGCGATATGCGATATTCGATAGTACGTACTACTGGTCTACTTTTTAGGTTAACTAAGTTTACTGCCTTATCTCAATGAGTTACGGTAAATCAGGCATTTTCAATCTTTACCACCGTGCAAGCCTATCATTTTTTACTTTATCTACTGTAAGTAGAAGGAAGTATTGTATTCCACCCAAAAACTCGATGTCGAGATTTCACCGGAAATATATGTTTTGAGACCCCTGAATCCAAAAAAGCATTTTTAGAAAAAGGTCCGCGCGCGCGCGATTGTTTGTGTGTGTCAGCCTGTGGATAGCATAATTCAAATACGAAAAGTCGGTTAAAAACCAAAGTTGGTATTTAAGTTTAATGTCTTTCAAGGATGCGACACGAAGATTTTGAAGAAAATAGCCCCACCCTAAACTGCCCTTTACATGGAAAATTTTTCGAACATTTTGATTTTCTTGAAAATCACTCTTAACGATTTTGATTAATATGTCATATGTTTGAGATATTTTGATGACAAATGAAATGTATATCTTGAATATTCTGGCTATAGCCCCTGTAGTCATGTTTACTCTAGATGATTTTTGAATAACTCGTAAGAGATAGACAAAATATATATTACTCTGCAAAAACTGTAGGTCTTGCTAAAACACACAATTTATGCCCGAATATTTTTTTTTGTACAGTTAACCATTTCGGAGGTATTCCTTGTTATTTGTGTGAGTTTCGGAATACTTAAACTTTCGTCAAATGGAATATCGTAATTCCTTTTGTTATATCATAGTCGTGCAAAGAGAACGGAATCTGAAAGCTTTGAAAGATTTGACTATCGCTCAAAGCCCATATTCCCCTTGTACCTACAAGGATAATAACATAATTTCTTCAAATGTTTGTCTCAACTAACATGAAGAAGATATAGGTATAAGTGTTTGTAAGATTGGTAAGTACAAGAGTAAAGAAAGTCATGTGAGTGAAACACATCAGACTTTTAGGAAAAGGTCTATGCGTGTGTGTGCGTCTGTGAACAGCATAATTAAAAAACGAAAAGTTGCTTGAATACCAAACTCGGTATTAGGGCTCATGAAGGATCGGCACGAAGATTTTAAAGGAATCCCCTCCCCCACCCCAGAGTAACTTTTACATGGAATATTTTTTGTAAATTTTAATTTTCTCATAAATTACTGTTAGGACTTTGATTAAAATATCACATGTTTATGATATTTTCGTAACAAATGAAATATATATCTTGAATTTTCTAGGAATGTCCTCAGAAATCCTATTCATTCTAGACGACGTTTGCATAACTAGTAAACCTAGGAGGCAGACAAAACCTTGTTGTACAAAAATGTAGATATCCTTAAAACACGTTAATTGACTCAATGACAACTTGCAGAGGGGGACTTAGAACCTCGACCAAAAGGCGATCTTTTGTGCCTAAGCGCCTGATTGGACACCCCCGGGAGGGTGGATCAGGTGAATGGATCCGAAGGGCGTTTGTAACCTTTTCAGGAACAGAGGAGGGCAGGGTCTCTAACTTTTCCCAGTTAGAAGCACCCCGGCAAAGGCTGGTTCAACACAATTCCTCTGCCATCCCTTCGGGTTCGTACTCCCAAGGTGGGCGCGGGACTCTCGGGTTTGTACCATCCCTTGGTACAAGTAGGCTTGCCTTCAAATCCGGGGGACGACATTTCCATAAATGTTGCCGCGACGCTCGCCGACACTTCCAACGCTGAAACAAACTTAACGGAAAAGGGTCAAATGAAATTATTAATGTAACGAAATGGACGGACAGAAAATTTGGAGAGTATGGAAACCTTTCCCAGCATTCGCCTTGCTACCCAGGGTAACCTCCGAAAAACCCCATAGCCGCGAGAATCGAACCCGCGACCTCCCGAATGCGGGCCACAGACGTTACCGCCTGAGCTATCCTGCTCTAGGACATTGCTTATTATTTTGTTGAATTTTGAAATACTTATACTTTTCTCAAATGAGTAGCGTCGTATTTTTGTCCCAGACATCCAAATAGATTGTAATGTCAAAGTCATTACATGGTTATCCGCTCTTAAACTATTGCTATAGCCTACTTATCTCCATATTCCCTTTGTACCTAAAACAAGTAACAATTAGAAAATCTTTGAAAACCTTTATCTCGATGAATTAGAGGAGTAAACGTTTGTAAGAATAATTTATACAAGAGTGAGTAGAAAAGGTTGTATGACCGCCTTGTAATTACTGTTTAGCTGCTCATATTTTTTACAAAGAATGAGGATCTTTTCTCCCATGTTTACAATGCATTTGTAACATTCTTGAAATGGTTTTGATAAATGAGTTTGATCCCAAATAATCTGACTGCAGTGCCATCTCCAGACAAGTGTGTGATGATGCTCTTTTTGTTCGTGTGGCTCTGTCAAGTGGTGAAGTGATGAATCACCTGTTACAGACGTTACTTAAGTTGACATAAGCAAGCACATCTCATGTTCTTCACTTGGACTGCTGCATTATGTTCCTCTGGTCGTGATTTCGGAATTACTTCAGTTGTTTGCCTTAGTATTTCTGAACAAGAATACATCTTCAAGCTCCTTTGTTAGGAGTTTTGGTGCCTGCCCCTCTGGGTGCATTCCACCGTTGTCACGGGCACTCTTCCTGTGATCTACACAGTGGCGTATCCTCAACATTTTGCAAATACATGAAAGTGCGCACATTACGCACGAATAATCCAAATTTTTGAGCTCCAAGGGGATTCATCCTTCCCGAGCAACAAACTCGGCCAGCAGAAGAGCTTATACCGGGAGAACAAAACACTAACGAACCGGCTGTGCGGTGTTTTGCCTGTCTGCATCCTCGGCGCTCGTTGCAGCCTACTGCGTTCATAGAAAGACGGATGAAACCATACATTTTTAAATCTACTTTTATGCTCGACCAAACCCAAACTTATTAATTATAAGTCTGATAGCGATCCTTTAATTGACCTCGTTAAATTCAAACTTTCATTGAAGGACTGGTCTTCATCCAATCAGAGAATTCAATTTTCATTAAAGAACAGGTGTTCCACCAATCAGAGAATTCCCAAGCAGCAATGGCAAAGCGCAATATCGATTAATTCTCGAAACGCAACTAGCACGATTTAGAAAAATGTCGGATACTACTGACAGTGAGATGCAACTTACTCCTCCGAAAATTACTTCTGTGAACCAATATATTCAATTTGCCTTCTATTTTTTAATGCTACATAGCATTTCAAGGTTATCATTTTCATCATGCAGCTGTGACGTGCTGGAAACGAATCGATCGTTTAGCGCCTGCGCAGAAGTGCAAATATCAGCTGATGCAATATGTAGGTCATTGTCCCTGGTGAGAGTAGAACATTTTACAATACTTCAACTATAAAATTAGGTAAATGGTCGAGCATAAATTGATATGAAATTTAACCCGTAATTAATACAATGTTGCCCCAGTTTTTAGAGAATTAACCAACAGGGAGTGTGATTTTGCCTTTTTTGAACACGACTCTCCAACAACTCATACAGCCAATCTTTTGATGAGAACAATTGAAGTGTGTTTCAAGACAGAATTATTAGTAGAAATTTGTGGTCCCCTCGGTTCCCCGACCTAACCCCCTGTGATTTCTATCTCTGGGGTAACTTAAAACATAAATTATACAAGACTTTCCTAGACAGCTATCAAAAATGTATGAACATGTGTGTTATTTTTCTAAGGGATGAAATAATATTATAGCCTCAGCCAATAAGCTATTAATACAAACAACCACTTAAAATAGTTGTCACGATTCAAAAAGAAATTCATAAAAATTTCAGAATAGACATTGAGAACTTAATAGTAACTTAATTTAACTGGCTAAGATATGTTCAAACTATCTTGTCCCCTTTAAGTTAAATACACCCACGTAGTTCAGGTTGTTCTCCATATTTAAATTTCTAAAATCGAGAGTAGATCTAACTTTTTTTAACTAACTCTAACTTATTACAGAATGAACTGATTAAAAAGGTATTAAATATGTTTTAGGCTAGATTATGCCTAAATATAGCAATAATACGTCTGATAGCTGCATTACAACGGATGTTATTAAGCGCAGTTCCCACCAATCAGAAGAAAACGCAACTATCGATTATTTTCGTACGTTCAAGCGAAAAACAACTACCTGAGTTTAGAAAAAATAAAAATGTGGAACACAAGGGACAGTGAGATACTACTTACAGCGCCAAAAATTGTTACAAAGGAACATGGGGTAACTACTAACTTATTGCCACGAAAATCTACGAAAAATTCTATGCACAGTTCATGGATTGGAGGAAATCAAAATTGCATAACCTTATTTTCATAAAATGTGTTCCTGCTGTACTTCGAAGAATTTCGGTATGAAACCATCAGTAGTGTGGAATTACTACTCTATTTTGAAACCAAAAATGTCGAAATCAGAATAAAATCAGCACTGTCGCGTCTGCGCACGTATCACAATGCTGGCAGCTGTGTCATTGCGAAGGTAAGGTCATTTCACTAATAGCTTAGGTAAGCGTAGAATATTAAACATAATTTATAGACATAACTAATCATGTGAAACTTAATACAATGGCACTAAGATTCTCGTATGAAAGTAATATTACCATTACACTCTCATTGCATAATATATCTACTATAATATAACATCACTTTCAGAATCACCCACATTTTGATATTCAGAGGTAAAATCTACTGGTTTGGTGCATCTTTGTAACAATTTACTTGTAGCATCCAGAACTCCACCACTGGAAATGTTTTCGCGTTTTGTAAGATTTAAGTTACGCCACTGATTCTATACTTTACTTACCTGCGAAGGAATTCAACTGCAATCCTTATCAAGGAAAATAATTTTTCAGTGTCCTTATTTTATATTTAAAAGTCCCATTATTGTTCAACTAGCAGATGTATTAAACCAAAACTTTTCATACTGTAAATCATCTAAAATAATCAGAACAGTTACTGTCTGAAAGTCGGCCCCTCTGTGACTACAAAATACTCCAAATCTGGAGTTGGTAACACTGCAACATACACACCTATCTCAATAAACAAACTGTGCGAGTAGATTAACAGTTGAAGCACCCTCTCTTACCTCAGACCCCTCTCGCCTTCTTTTGATTGGCTGTAGCGGAACCCTCAGTCAACAAATGCACACAATTAGATCTTTTTATACAAAACATTTTAGAGGATAAAAACGTGCAGCTTAGTGAAACTACGTTATCGAACTTATGAAAATAATTATTTAGCTACTTCCTCCAGCTTTGCTAAAGGAGTACTTTCACTCCTAATATTAATTTATTTATAATTTTAGTGGTTTCTTGAAGTTTTAAGTAAAAGGCTGCTCTCTTGGTTTATTAAGAATTCATTTTATTCTATCAGCAAATTTACCGTTCTTAATAAACTCTTGATATTTATGGCTGATACAATGGTATATTGTGACATAAGGATGTAAGTGATTTTTACTGAAGTGAGGAAAAGTTTAATTTCCGAATGCACGTGTATTGCATGCAATTTTTTGGAAGATAATTAGTAATTTAATATGACGTGTGCATGAAATGTGAAATATTAATCTTGAAACATAACATTTATCTTTCCATGGTGTCTTGATGGTTTAACTTAATTAGCATATTATATTAATTATAGCATCTTTCGTATCTCGCTATGGATTTTTCACGTATGAGAGAAGTACAGCCTGTTTTCCAATTTTCTTCCATTTAAGAATCAACATACTCGTTCAAGTTAGCCGCCATGATTACTATGAGTAATTATTGATTTCAGCACGGCCTACTCTGTTTATCTCATTAAATGTGTATTAAGATTCAGGACCCTGCGTATCATCTTCAGTCATCATTACAACTAAAGTTGGATTGATTCCAGTGCTTTATTCTTTTAAGTTATAACGTATGCAATATAAATAAGACGACAGTTGTGAGATGGTAAAACCCAACAAGTAGGTTTGATTATTTGTTATATATGTATTAATCAAAATACTATTAAATTTAATGTTGTGAAAATGCCTAGAGTTTAAAAGTACCTACTTAATATGGGAGGGTGGGTTAAGTTGGTAAATGTGAATACGTAATAATTTATCTGCAATGACAACATAACCGTAAAGGCCATGAAATCGTACTATCTCCCAAACAATTTAATGGCGGATAGCTCAACACAACATCCAATCAGAGGCTTGTGATGCTGTGCAGTTAAACATGCTGTGAAATCACACTGTAAAGCCGGTGATATAAATATCATTTGCATCCCCAAAATGTATTTGCACAACAGAAAAGAGAATTGCATTGATGATATATCAGCTGCCATTACATTTTATGTCTGCCATAATTTATAGTATTCTTATATTATGTTAATGTATAAATTTTATAAACGAAGGTTTACATTTGTATATAATTTATTATTCTATTTTATATATCTATTCAGTTTGTCTATCGTAACAGTCTAAATTGATGTAATTAAATAATAATAATAATAATAATAATAATAATAATAATAATAATAAT